>OY987283.1:13265980-13813636 GCA_963920785.1 Sphagnum contortum | reverse complement strand
AATTAATAAACTTTAGTGTGTCCTCAGTTTCGGAGAATGGATTCATAAACACTACAATTGGAGCTTCCACCTGCACTAAATTACGTCATTTTTTTAGGTGTGTTTCTCTTAATGAATGATGATGATAATTTTGTTCCAACTGAAATGACTTGTGGCTGTGATGTAGATGAATGTTTCAATAACAAAAAGAGATTCATCTATACAATTGGCACCCATATCTACCTATCTACTTAGTATACATAACAAGCATCACCTACATAGTAACCATTTAGATTCCCTACCTACTATACTTACTACCGTTGTACCTTGGGGGCTTCAGCGTACATTTAAATGTTTTTTAATTTGTTGAAATTTCGGAAAAGTTGTTTGGAATGTAAAAGTTTGATCTTTGGTCCTCCAGAGAGAGGATACTAAACCTGATCACTAAAACAATTCATTGTTTTTGAAATAAATGTACCTTACAATAACTTTATTTCTTATTTTGAAAAAATAACAAAATGAAGGTTACATACTAAACTAAACAAATATATTCAATAAATTTACAATACAAATTTAATCTTGAAACTTGGTCACCACCAAGTTAGTATTGAAAACCTTCAAATTCAAAGAAGTTGCACAAGTAATAAAATTCAAATTTCATAATAGGCAAATAAACTTTATTGAACATTTCATATAAAAGTGAACCCGATGGCCATTAGGTTGTTAAACACAAAGGAGTTTGCCAAGATTTTTTATGCAAATTTTGAAAATAACAAACAAGTTATCACAAATGAAAAATTCACAGTTTGAAAGCATTTTTTTAAATCTCCAAAAAATATTTGTTTCAACTTTAAAAATAAAGTCAATCCTTTTTAATATTAGAGCTTTTGTGATTGTCCATCCTCAAATATGCAATTACATAAGCACCATCTCGAAATCATAATTGTAATGGCTAACATCACTTTCTCCCTTTTAAAGCTACAAGTGAAGTCGCATAGTTTGTGAAAAACAATTAAGTCTTTCAGTTTGTAGTATTGAAAAATACAACATTCACTACTACAAAATCAAAGACTTAATTGTTTTTCACAAACTATGCGACTTCACTTGTAGCTTTAAAAGGGAAAAATGTGTGTGAAATTCATTAATCCCTATTCATTAGACCAATGAATTTATTGCATCCCATTAAATCCCATTCACTGTAATTGGTGAATTCATTCAAAATCATTACAACTAGTGAATTCATTCAAAATCTAGTGAAATCACTTGGCATATAGGGTCATATTTTGTTGTAATGATTATAAAGTTACAACAACCAAAATGGACATTGAAAACAAATGAAACAATTCAAAATGCATACCTAAAGGGGGTTGTGTATTGCAAACATCACCATTGTCATTGTCATTGTTCATATATTACAAGAACCAAAATAAATTTTTTTTAAATAGAACTCAAACAAGGTTTAATTAAAATATTTCAACATAATGTCATGATGAACTCAAATTGTCCTTGTCACTAGCAATCTAATCAAGGCTAGCCACAAATGAGATGACAAGTCCAATCATACTTTTTTTTTAAACAAAAGTTGTCACTTAAAGGACTCAAAGGAAAGACCACTCCACTTTGGATTTTGAAACGCCTAACGGATTCATCATCAATTAATAACATTTGATCTTCCTTCCCATAAGGTATACCACAGCAAATGTAGTACACATGTTTCAAATCCTTTAAATAATAATAGGACCCAAGTGTAATTATGCCAAAAGTTTTAGAACATTGTTCACATCTTCAAACAAAACAAATAGATCCAACAACTTTTATAACATCAACATTCAAAAAACTTCTAGCACATCTTCAAATTTCATACAAGATTAAATTCCAATCTAAGAGTTTTTTAATGTCATGGAAAGGAAATGTTCCACTCCAATTCTTCCAAACATTCAAACATTCCCTTGTAAAATAACACAATGTGGGAAATAACACAACACACCATTCACGTTGAAAATTAACAATTTTCTTGATCTAGCAATCTATGAACATAGACATTGACACATTCCAATGCCTTTGATGACTGCATCTTCCACCAAGGAAACATTGAACTACAACAACAACAACATGATGTGTCAGTGAAAATGTGACAACTATATACACCTAAAAATATCAATTGATTAGAAAATGACAAAGTGTTCTACAACTAATAAAGAAATTGCTTTATGGACACCAAGCCATTGGAATTAGCAAGGATGAATATATAAACAATTGGCCAACATGTGATTAATATAATCGATAATTTGAAATGCCTCAACATTGAAAGACAAAAACATGGTGGCCACACAAAAAAATATTAAAGGAAGATTGTTTTAAAAACCTTTTTTTGAAATATTATTTATAAACAATAATGCATGTTTAGTAAATTTTTAGGATTCAATTGCAATTTCAACACATAATTTTGTAGATTTATGTCACAATGATCATTTAAAGAAAATTATAGTTAAAATAACAACAAATATATTACATCTTCTTTTTCAATTTTGCATTTATGTAGTATGTTATTTCACACCTACCATTACAACTCCCAAATAACATTTTATAATGAAAATCACTGCAACTTATATTGCTAATGTTCCCAAAAGGATTACATCTTACATAAGTTTGAACATTAGATCCAAACGAAGCAAGCAACACCAAGTAAGGAAATACAATTATGAACAATTCATGAAACATATCATAATGAGAACCACCAAATGATTGTAAAAATATGGCACTATAGGAATCATTAAATATGAATTTACATGGCACATGAGCTACGAACAAAGTGTAATGCCAAGCATATGGGAAAACAACACAATAATAATTTAATCCAACTCATCCTCACCTTGTGGCCACCAGGCATATGTGACGACAACATGAGAACAATTAATCTAACTAATCTTCGCCTTGTGACCATAATAATTAAACCTAGGAAAAATTCAATGCATAATTTAATATTGCAATCTAACCATGTTCAAGGAAAAAAAAAACAAGTTGAATTGCAAATAGATTTATATTAGTTAACTCACCGCGTTTTTTACAATTCAAGAAACCTTAATCACATTTTTACATACAAGTTGGTACATTAAAGGATCACATTTCAATTGATTTTTTTCCAATAAATTTATGTACATTAATGGACTACAAACACTCATTTCATTAATATTTACCCAAAGTTAACAATGATAAATTTTCATCATTTAAATTATAAAAGGCTCAATGTTTCCACAAGCTCAATATTCCAAAAAATTTCACCAAGTTCTTCCTTGAGGTCACATTTATTTCTAGTTATATCTTCCATGTTAACTGATAAGGTTATTGATGTGTTCACAACTAATAAATTCAAAGAAGGATGCATGTCATCATTAGCTTGCACATGAACCAAAATGGGTCTAACACACCCCCAACTCCTTTGATGGACTCAACTGTGAGTCTAAAAAGTGAAAATAACAAAAGGACAAGGAGTTGGGGCGTGTTCCATGGCTCGTAGCACTTTGGGGGTAGAGGGCATGCTGGAACTCCAGGATGGGGACTAGGAAGAATGACGAGCAAGTCAATTACTCACACGGACCTACACAAACCAAACAACAAGTTGGTTAATGCATAATTGGAGCATTTTTGTTCCACGAACGAGCCATAAGCAAACACGAACTCATAAAACTCACCACGGCCCGGACTTGGGGGAAGCCACCACCTTCCCCCTAATATTATTCTTTGTGCCTGGCCATGGGGCGAGCACCCAAATGTCATTTTGTCCCGGGACTCCAAAGTTGGAATCCGAAAATTCCTTCAATTGGGACTTCTGTAACTTTGGGGGCCCATAACTTTGTGTATAGACCTTCGATTGAAGTGAGGTCTAAAACAAAGTTGTAGCCCTCATCGAAATCTTTCCAACAATATGTGGCACATCACCTGCAAGCAAGGAAATTAGGGTGATTCTCAACTTTTAATGGTCAGGAGTCAAATTGACAATTTGAATCCCAACCTTTCTTTTGGCCATAACTTATGTTTTAAGTACTCAAATGGGTCACGAAAGCCCATTTTGGACATCTAAGTTCCATGAGCTTTTTAATGATATAAAAGACTTCTCAATCCAATGAATTTTGGCCCCTACAATCGCCTTCTGAATATTTAGGAGTCCTAATAATTCCCAAAGTGGAAGCTCACTTAGGAGTGGGGGGGTTCAATCCCTCACATTCTCCTGCACTATCGGGAGCATGAAATGTGACTCTCGGGCTTCATTCTTGGCCCACACCTTTACAAGCCTTTGCCTTGGTTACAAGCCCAAGGTTAGGGTTACGGCAAGATCCCTTTCATTTTTTTTGAACCATTAATTATTTTTCATTGAATATTTTTGTTTTTTGAATTTCATTTTTTATTGTTGGACAACTTTGCGGATTTTTTATCTCTATTCACATAACTTCACTTGTTTTTGTCAATTGGAGGTAATGTCACAACCCTAGCCTTAGGCTCACAACCAAAGCAAAAGGCTTGCAAAGTTGCGAGCCAAGAAGGAAGCCTAAGAGTCACACTGCATGCTCCTGGGACTATAGGAAAATGTGAGGGAATGAACCTTCACACTCCCAAGGCAACTCCCACTTTGGGAGATGGAGTCCCAATGGAGTCCCGAATCTTCAAAAGGCGATTGCAGGAACCAAACGCAATGACTTAAGGATTTCCTTATATCATTGGAAAGATTTTGGAACATAGATGTATAAAATGGGCTCGCATGACCCATTTGGACATTTGAAACACAAGTTATCGCCAAAAGAAGGGCTAGGAGTCAAAATGATAATTTGATTTTCAACCAGTAAAAGTCAGGAATTGATTCGATTTAGTTACATGCAAGGGGTGTGTGACATACCATTGAAAATCTCTTAACAAGGTCTACAACTTTGCTTTAAACTTCATCTCAATCGAAGGTCTGCATATGAAGTTATGGGGTCCCAAAGTCACAAGAGTCGTAACTTTGGCATTTTGGGAGTCCAGGGACAAAATGGCATTTGGATGTGGGCCTCGTGGAGAGGCATAAAGTATACTATAAAGGGGGAAGGTGGTGGCTTCCGCCAAGTCTGAGCCATGGTGAGTCTTGTGAGTCCGAGTTGCCCATGGCTTGTCCTAACACCAAAAGTGTTTCAACTATGCACTAACCACCTTGTGTTTGGTTTTGTGCAAGCCTATGTGAATAGTTGATGTTTGTCACTTTTCCTAATCCCATCCCAGAGCTCCAGCACGCCCTTCTACCTCCCCCCAAAGTGTTGTGAGCCAAGAAGCGTGCCTTGTTTCCTTGCTCTTCTATTATTTTCAATTTAAACTCACACTTGAGTCCATTAAGGAGCTTGGGAGCGCGTCAGGCAAGCATAGATAATTTTTGCTACCCTTTATATCATATTCCCTACGTTTTTGTCATTTGCCTTCCTTTCCAAATTGATGTCATCATTCATTTGAATGCGAATTAATGTCATATAAAGAACATTATGACTCCTGTCAGTTACCACATCTTGTGTCGCCATTCCAAAAACATATGAAAACATACCGAACAAATGATATCATAATTATTTTTTCAAGATCATGCAAGATGATCTTTAAAACCTTACATTTATTCTCCTATGTTTGTAAAAGGATATTAGAAACCCAACAAATGAATTAACAATAATATCAAAAAAAAAAAACAAAAGATTATTTTTTTCATCTTAAACTTACTAGGCAAAAATAGGTCACAACTCCACCAACACAAATGTTCATGCATGCCATCTTGCTACTCAATGTTGGCTCCAAAATTCTTAATAATGCTTCTATGCAAATCTCATTTTAGTATAATTAATATTTTTAGAAAATATTGAAACTACATTATAATGAATGACTATGGTTTTTTACTCCCCAAAAAATCAGCTTAGACCGACTTCCCAATCCTCCAAATGAATAGGTACACATAAAAGAAGACATGTTTTATCATTGTTAAAGAACTCGAAACCTTTGCTCCTACTACCATGTATTGTCCAATTTCGAATTTCAACTTAGTGACATAAATGGATTTCATGACAGTTGACAAGAAAAACTTGAATGATTCACGATCACACAAATAGACCATTATCTTGAAAATTACCTTTAATTTGAATAGCATATTTAGAAAGGACTCCCAATCTAAGCCTTTCTAAACAATGGGCATCTTCTTTGTTGTGTGCATGGTCAAAACAACAATGAAAGTATTTGTGGCTTCATCTTGTAGAAATGATATTGATTGCCTTTTGTCAATTACATCCAAAAGTTCCACCATGTCATTGATTCTATTATAGGTTTCTAATGTGTATCCAAAAGAATGGCCTATTTAACAATTGCTTCTATAGTTGTGCTGTAACATTTTAAAAATATTTATAAATCATGTAGGTGGAGCTTTGTCAGAGGGGTTCAACTTCATATTTTTGTTATATAACTCTTCATTGAACTTTAAATTCAAATTGAAAAGAACATCTTATTGAACTTGTGCTTGGCCTTCTTTTCATGCTAGTATTCATCAAAGTATGGCTTTTAGTTGTTAATTATTGGTTTTGGAGATTTAAATGAATCATGATCTCATTTCGAATCATGGCCATCCTTTTCAAGAGTTTTGCGAACTCATACAAAACTTGAGGTTGGGTCTCCTTCCCCCTTGGGCAAAATGATCATGTATTGTCATTGTTCTAGTAATGAATCATTTTGTTAACTTTTCGAGCCACTTCTCCTTTAAGTTGGAAGGGCAATGAAATGCTGATTTTTTTATCACCTTGGGAGGAGGAGCTGGTACCTCTCCCATTCCAATAAAATTGTCTCCCAAAGGTTGAAAATAGGGTCCAACAAAAAAAAATGTTTGTGTTTATTTGGTGGAGTTGACATTGAACATTAATTTCATCCTTTCCTGGATTTTTACACAATTATTTGGGATATTAACATCTTAAAAATCTTGAAAATTGAAAATTGTGGGTTGAATTATTTTGGGAGTTAAAAATTGAAACACACTAAAAAATTAAGACAAATACCTTGTATTTCTTGTCGTGAGGTATTGAACAATTGATAATAGGTATAAGTCTTTCATACACAAATTCAACATGCATGTGCAAGGTTTTCTCAATACGACAACTTATTTAACAAGTTACAATCCTTGTTATTAAAAAACATTGACATGTTGCAAATCTTCACAAAATCCAAGTCTTATACCACCACAATCTCAAATTCATTATACATATTTTTCACTTGTGGGGTGGTGTTGTAATCATCCATAAGGTCCTATATATAGCCACAATTTACTTCATGGCATTATATCATATGTTTCTCAAAATATTTGAAACACTTAAATCAAGAAGAACAAAATTGAAATGATTTGCCTTTGTGGCAATAATCACACAATACCCACCACCAATGAAAAACTCCAATCTTGGATTTCCTCCCATTTCATTAGGGCATGCAAAAGAATGTCATTTGGTTTCTCTGAATCCTTTGAAATTGCAAAAATTGAAACCTTCATGTGAAACTTGTTGTAACACATAGTACAAATTTTTATTTTGTTTATGTGGGGCCCTAGACAAGGGATGATATATGATATTTAGTGGTGCCTTTTTAAATTTTGTGATGGGCAATAGAATGTCCTTCACAAGGGTGAATCTTGATGGAAAAGAACTCAAATACTCATCGCTTATTGTTTCATCCTTAAGTTGACACTCCCCAATGTCAAACCCTTTTTCCTCCTTTCCCAAGACAAACTTTTAAAATATTTTTAAATTTTCCTCCAGCTTAATTATTTCCTTTCATGGCTTCTTTGTTGGCCTCCATCTACTCGATATGCATAATGCATCCAATATTTTATACATTCAAGATTGTTGTTGGAAATTGAGACTTTTATTTAGAAATCATTTAGTGGTCACTAAGCCATTTCCATTTACAATTAATGTTGGAAATCAACAAGTAGCCACTATTTGATTTCCAACAATTGTTTTTTACTAGAATCACTTAGCAATTGTTAGGCGATCCCTAACAAAAGTTGTTGATAAAAATCGCTTGGTGGCTACTAGGCAATTTCCAACACAAATTGTTCATTAAATCAGGTGGTGGCTACCAAGTAATTTCCATTACAAATTGTTCATGCAAATCACCTAGCGATTACTAGGTGATTGCCATTAAGGAGTGGTGAATACTTACATTGCTTGGGCTACCATCTTGTTTTTGTTGGTGTTTGGTTCTTATGGAATATTGTAGCTTAAGAGTATATAATGAATAAACAATCAACTTACATTCATTCAAGTAACAGTAATGTTAAATAGATTTAGAAAATTTTAATGTAGGAAGTTCTATATGTTTTGATGTACTTAAGATTGAATGCACATTAAGGTGGTTCACTTTTTGAGTCATGGTGCCCATTTCTACACAGTGCCTTTTCTTTGGACACCTATAATGAGTAATAAAACTTATCATCCTGAAAAATTGAAATCAATTATACAATAAAAACTTGGTTATGAAAATACCTATATAGTTATGTTTCAATAAAAATACCCCCACTTTTCACCAAGGATTTTTGAAATACAAAAATATGGATTAGTCGATAGACTAAAATGATAGAAAGTAAAAATGCTCATATTGAATTCCATTCCAAATTATCTGTAGTGACCCAATATATGGTGTAACATCAAAAAAACAAATTTTTATGTGAAAATGTTCCCAAAAAAATCATAGTCAAATTTTAATTAATGACTTTAAAATGGTCAAATTTGAACCATATTTTCAGAAGTTTCAAAGTTTTTTTTTCCCCCACCCTTAAATTTCAATTTTTTTTCTAGGGGTTTATTTGGAACATGTAGTTGGGTTCATATTAATATGGACTTTATTATTTTTAATACATGAATTTTATTACCATTGAACCCATGATATAAAAAACAAATCAATATTTTAACATTGCAAAATAGACTTTTGTGAACTCTTGTTTTTTTAAAATGAGTCACTTTAGTTTATATACACCTTTATTTCGTTATAGATGCAAACAATGATCAAAATTGAAAGTAAGAACACTTATTTGTTGAATTAAAAGCATTGGGAACATTAAGAGAAACATTGACTACACATATTCATGTAGATAAACAAAAACATGAAAATCACAATTTTTTTCACACAAACATAGACATTTGGATAAGGTGATTGGATTTTTGGTGGATTGTAGAATATTGATGAATTGCATGATGTGAGGCAACGATTAAAATAGAAACAATGATAGGCACAAGATGTTGTTTTAAGGATGAAAACAATCCCTGACAAACATAGTTACATACCAATCAGAGGCATATACAAGGTTACTAAGAGAGACGTATAAATTGACACATCTATGAAGATATTTACTAAAACTAAACATGAAATTTAATATAAAGACCAGGCACCTAATTGCATACAAACATAAACAGGAACATTCATAATGATACACACACACAAACATAATGCTTGAGAAACAAAGAGGTAGACATGCAGACATGCACATACAGAACCTAGAGAGAGACACCTAAACCCATGAAAAACATTGTGCTGGAATGACACAAGATCATTGAATTCATCATGAACCTTGAATATGTGCAGAATGTTATCTTAATTTAATTATCTACTTAAGATTTTATCCTGTCTACCTAATTCTATTGGATGAACATGATGTAAGGCCACAAGGAGGGTTGTTTCTTTTTAAAGAACCCTGAGCAGTAACACTATGTGACGTTAATTTTCTGGAGGATTAAGGTGCATTCGTTGCATTATAGGGGGAGCCAACAGCAATCACAGCTTGTAACCATGCACAATCACATTACACAAAAAATTATAGATGGCTCCGCGTGTATTTGAGTAGGGAAGAGGGGTCAAAGGTAGGTAAGGTCAGTAGATAGGAAGAGGAGAAAAGAAATAAGAAAAGTGAAAACGAAATTTAAAAAAAAGAAGGGAATTTTGTTTTTTCCCCATAAATTGACCCAAAACCCAACCAATGCGAAGTTGGGTTCCATGCCACTGAAACCCCATAATGAGTTTTTCCCAACTGGTGCATTGGTGGGTGCTGGTTCACTCTGGCCGTTCAAAAGTGGATAGGTAGCAGACAACAGTTGTACAAGTACGAAACATTCAGAAAATATGTGGCCAGGGTGAATGGACACCTACACTGGTACCTTCACCTTCTTCAGTGAGGCCTATTAGTGGCTGTCTTTAACCTAGGAAAATCACAAATGTGATGTCAGAGACCCTGAGTTGGTCTTAGAACATGATAGTTATAGTGTCTAGAAACAACCAAAATAATTTGGGGTTTTTAACTTGGTACAAGTGTAGTTGCTGGTTCACGCAGGGCAAAACATATCAGCTGGATAAAGGTGAAAAAGTGTTTTTTCGTCTTTTTCTTTTTTTTGAAACACAATAGCAGACCTGACCAGAGAAGCGGTTGGCATGTCCAAGCCAAGCTCCTTGAGTCAAGGGCCAGCAGGAGTCTCACCTGCACACCACTGGGGTTCAAACCCATGACCTTCTTCACGTTCGTCCCACCATTCCAGAATGGGCCATAGTATGTACCAGTGAGCCATCAGCCCTTGAGTACAGGTAAAGAGGTTTTGAATCATTAGCTCCTGACTGAATGTGTTAAAGATTACCATCCTTGTATTTTGATCAATTTCAGAGTGTATACAGTACCCTACTACCTTGGCAGCTTTGAAATTACATTATTTCCAGGAATTTTGAAATTTTCTGATTTTTTTTTCAAATAAAATATTTTTTGAAGGAAAAGATAGAAACTTAAGGAATATCTGATTTATTCAAATGAAAATTTCAAAATTAATCAAATTATTGTACAGACATGTGTCAAAGCTGCCAAGGTACTACAGGATACATGTGCCTCAGCAACTGAAAGAGCAGGTATACACTGTACAGGTAGAACAACTTTGGGCCCTCCTAGTGACATGCAGTACTGATCACAGTACTAGAAAATGGAGAGGCGCGGGGAGCTGATAAATTGTGTACAGAGAGCATTATTCATCTGCTGCACACACACATTCTTGAAATCTTTCATTTGGAGCTTTCTTCACACCTCTCACTCTCGAGTGCCGGACCATGTCAGAAATCTGCAGCAAATCGTACTCGGTGAAGTGCGACTCTGAACCCTGAAATTTCTCAGCTAGTTTTCTGGACAATAAATGTTTCAGGGAGAGTTCTTAGGGGTCCTGGAGTCTAGTAACTAATTCTTTGTTTGTGCCGAGTAGATAACTTAGATAGATTAAAACCAAGCCTAAATTTTTCCCGTGTATTTATTGAACTTCACACAGCATATTCTTCTTCTTAACAAATAGGCATCTTACAGATTTGTAAGATCCTGATCAGTGTCTGGGCAGGTATTTGTTCTTTTGGGTAATAGTTGGGTTTGGGTGTTTGAAAATAAAAAATTCAAAAAATTGCTCAGGTCCAATTCTTTTCTTCTTTGGCAGATTCAAAGAATCACCTGGGTCCAGGTCTTAGAAACTCAAATAGAGACAACCAATTATGAGGTGGGGATGCAGATTAGAGTATGTGATCAACCACATATAAGGCTTGATTTTTAACAAAACCTCGGACAGGCACAAAGAAGTTCCTTTATCAGGGTTTTTGGAAGACTCCCTTCAAAACACATGTCAGGTTTTTAACAATGTCCTGCAAGGTTGGGTCTTTGCCAGGTTTTAAGACTTTGACAAATAATCTTAAATTTTTTAAGCTTACAAGGCAAGAGGTTTTTCTTTTGCAATCTCAAGATAGCACAATTACAAGTTTTGAAGGCAAAGTGCAAAACAAGATAAAATCTCTTGTATTGGTTGCCATTAAAAATTAAAATCAAACAATTGGTTAACCCAATTGTGGCTTCCTCTGAGTATGAAAAGGTTATTGATCTGGGTGTTGGACAGACACCCTGCAATATTATTCTCCCTGGGTTGGGTCCAGTTATGAATATTTGAAAATTTTAAATCATTGATTATGAAATGAGGCAACTGTTAACTTTCAGAAAACGTTGAGTAGGAAGAGGGTCTAAATTTTTTAAAAGTAAGACTTCGTGGGCATAAATGCATATACCCAGTCTAATACCCCATTAATACCTAGCACAGAAAGAAATACCCATCCAACATCGGTCCTAACCAGATTTGGAAAATCAGGATATCCACCTCGAATATTCAGTCGAATATAAAAAATACCCAAGTTGAGTGATACCCAAGTTGATATCTGACACCTTGATATCCGAAAACTATGTTGTATATAAAGATGTTGGTATTCGACTTGGATATCAGATCCAAGGCTGGATATCAAGGTTAGTAGTTACTAAGTAGGTTAAGTTACTAATTAGGTCAGGTTTGTAAAGGTTTTTTTTTTTTTTCCACTTTCTGGATGCATCTAGGGTGACGAGAATCTCTAAACAATTCAAAACATATTTTTAGAGGAATCTTCAAAGTTGTAGTCTGTAGTAATTATTGTGGCTATACTTTCTTGAAAAAGTAATTTATGATTTTAAAAATATTAGAAAAAAATGTTTATGACAAAATATTCCCTTTTAAAAAAAGGATGTTGCCTTTTGAAGAATTTTTGCCCCAAAAAAAGAGGACTTGCACACAATATAATTGACAAACGAATTTTTGAATTTTTTAATATCCAGATATGCTGATATCCAAGTAGTAAATAAATGATGGATATCTGAAAACATTGATATTCGGGTTGGATTAAAAAGGTGAAAATCTGATATTTGACCAGGATATCTAAATTTTAAAAATAATAAAAATGTTGTATTCTCTTCTGGCAGACAAAAGAAAAGTCAATATCCTTATCAAACGGATATCCCAACACTGGTCCTGACTAGTGTCCTGACCAATGGTAAAAATCACCAAGTTTCTATGTTGGTTTTCAATGAGTAGCCATAAATATAAAGATTGATTGAAAAAATTGCACTTCATATCTAGCTTATAACCAGATTTGGCTAAATTTTCCTAAGGACAATTGCCCATCTTGTCTACATCTTATGGATGATCAACACTTCGGCTATGCTAGAAAATTCCTGAAAAAAACACTGGGTGACACTGGAGAGATGGGCTGGTCCAGAAGGCATTCCATAATTGCAGAAAACATTGAACTTTTTGTAATAATCCTTCATCTATTCCTAGTAAACATATGTATCTCTTTTTTCCACCTGAGAAGTTAAATGATAAGTGGGGTAACGGTCTCATCTTCATGCAGCGATAGATTGTAGGCCAGCTTGAACCCAATATCTACACTGTTACCTTCACCTTATTGAGTAGGGCTACTTGGTGGCTATATTTAACCTCAGAAATGTTAGATTTGGAAATGTTAGATTTGGACCCCAACGCAACCAAAAACAATTGAAGGTTTCTATGTTTTCACCATGGCAACTTACCATTGTAGATACTCCATCCTGATGGTTTCAGGTGTGTTTGGTGAAAATTACTTTGCTCAAACTATTCAACAAAATGGGGGCATATATGCTGAAAGGAAGCATTCAGATAGACCAATTACTTTGGAAGGGAAATCTTTTGGCATGTGCATGGGACCATTCCACCCATGAGACTCACATGGGTCATTTCTCATTGTATAACAGCTGTTATGTAACAAAAGCGGAGATGCATAATATGGCCCCTACACATGATGAAGTGGCTTTTTAGCATTTTGATTCAGACCCACAAAAGAATTTTAAACTCTTACTTCTCAAATTACATGTGACCATGCTCTTACTAAATTGTGCTCACATTTGTGACGTCACATACCATACACCCTCAAAATTGATATAATCTGCCAAGACCTAACCTTACCAATAGATTAACAAATTTATGCACTATGGTAGGGCCCATTCAACCTAGGCTCGCTGCCGACCATTAAGTGACAATGAGTTCTTTGGGGGCCTATTCCAGAGCATAACTGAGTTTTATTGCTGATTCACAATTTAAGGGCCTTTCTAATTTGCGGATTTGTACACTAACAACACAAAAAGTAGAGCCAATAAAAGATTGCATCTCTCGCCCAAGAAAATGCCTATAAAAGTGCCTGAATAGGAAACCCAAGCCAATAATTTTCCAATTTTCCAATGGCATTGAATGCTACTATGTGGAAGTTTGTTGAATAGAGCCAACATGGTATGAACAATAGTTGAAGTTTGCTGAATTTTGCTCTCAATGGTAGGGTAAAGAGGCTAGTCCTAGTACACTTGACCTCAGATGAAAGTCGTGATCTCAATAGACCTGGGTTGCCTCTGGGGTCCAAAGATAGATTGCGCATCTACTGGCCTTTAAATCACTGGATTTGGAGTTTAGACACAAAAGATATGGCTTTTGATACTTTTCAGCTTCATTGCCTCCAAAAAAAGACACCAAAACATTTTTCCAACTTATCTTCAAGCAATGCACATTCTATCAATGAACATACTAAAACTGACACATGTCACAAATCCATGCTATCGCTAATCAATCTCAAGCTCAAACTTATCATTATCCTTGAAAAATTTAAACACCTTTATTCAATGGTTGAGATGAAAACACTAAAAGGGGCAAAATTTTGTTTGGTTATCAAATCCTAAAGGTTTGTTAAACCCTCAAATGTATTGTTGTGTAGCACCGTTCCAAAACTTGAAACCCTTCCCCCCATTCCCTCTCTTCTCCCCACCCATTGATGCTTGCCAAGGATCAAGCTCGCATTTGGATTCTCTCTCTTTTCATTCAATTTCTCATTTGTGAAATTATCACTTTTTTTTCTCGTGAAGCTAATGCGGTGTTTGTTCATGCACCATTCTTTAATTTTTTGGAGCATGTTGAATGCATGTTTTCCTAAGGGTGTAATGCAGGCCTCATAAGATTTGAGAAATCAAAAAATTAATAAAACTAGCTTAGTTTTGAGACAATTCATGAGTTAAGATTTGAGAAATCAAAAAAGTAACAAAACTAGCTTAGTTTTGAGACAATTCATGAGTTTTTTAAAAGTTCAACCAAGGAGCATCTCCAGGGTGCGGCGCTGCTTTGCTTGGAAGATGCCTTCAAGTGACAGGTGCATGAGAGCTGTGCGATTGTCATCCAGCTCCCATTTAAGAATCGAAAAGTCGGATTCGACAGATGTTGTGTTCGCAAATACGGTCGCCAGCCCACCGCAGAACGAGCGCAAGTGCTCGAACCGACCTGGGGCACAGTCCCACGCGTCATTGAACGTGGTCGTCTGATCATGCTTGTCGATGATGTCGTGCATGATTGGGTCGGCACTATACAGCTTCAGAAGTTCGCGATGATCGGCTTCAATCTGCTCTACGCTCTCCGTTGACCAGAATGAGGAGACGTGCTGTCGAAACGGGTCTAACACATCCTTCAGGAAGACGCCATGACGCAGCTTGACTAGATCAGCAGGCAAGACAGGCGACGCGTCCTTGTTTGACGCACGATTGTTGCCGTCCCGCTCGGCCTTGACCGCTTGAAGACTAGTAACCAGCGCTATTGCGTACGTTGCGATATGATTGATCACGGTTTGCTGATCAGCTGCTTCAAGGCTCTCGTAACAGTCACGCGCGAACGAGCCTTGATTCTCGATGTGGTCAACGATCGCCTCAGTCGGGATTCGCAGCGAGCCCTGGTGCACGTAGCAGTCGTGGCCATTCTCCTTGCAAGCCTCACCGTCGTCAGCAGCGCCAAACTCAATCTTGAACATGGACATGATCGTGCCAAGCAGATTTTGCACGAGATTATCCTGTTGGGCGATCATTAGGGACCTGGCCTGCAATTGGACCAACGTGATGTTTATCGAATCGATCGCTGGCGCCACCGCGTACATGATGATCCACCACTGGTCTGAAGGCATCAAGTCAGCTCACTTGTCCTTGGTGTACGCTAGCAGCGGGCGGCGGTAGGATTTATAAAAGTTCAGCAAGCGGCCCAGGTGCGCCCATCGATTGGTTTTCTTTGGGCACTTAACGTTCATTGCGATGATCAGGTTGTCTTGCGCGCGCAGGTAGACGGAGAATGAGTAGGCTTGCTTGACCCAGTCGCCATTGTTGATGCCCTCGGCTGTTGCCTTGACCACAATATCGATTTGATGTGGTGCGCACCAGATGCGCAACACGTCGTGGTTGGCGCAATCGACGAGGCGGGTGACGACACCTGCATGACGACCCGTCATGGTGTTCTCACCATCCGTTGACACACCGATCAGCTTGGCACGCCACTTGTTATACAGAGCATCCATGAACTTGACGATCAAGTTGAAAATGTTCACAGTTGAATGGCGGTCGAACATCGGAATTGCAGCGAGATGCAAGTTCACTAGTTCGCCGCGATAGCAGGCGCGTATGCGTAGGTCGAAGAATGACTGGCCCCCATGCGTACTGCCGTCGCCAGCCAGCGACATGGCCCAAACCGACTCATCATCTAGGATGATGGCGATCTGCTGTAGTGCGACAGCGACGAGGACGCGAGTGTACTGACCGACAATGGAATCATTGAGGCCAATGAGTTTTGCCGTTTTTGTGCGCGTCTTGGCTTTCTGCATGGCTTCCGCTATCTGCCGAAAAGACAGGCCGATGCTGACGAAGTCCATGGCCAGGTCAAAACGCACAACGTCCTTGATGGTCGTCGTGTAGACAGACACTTCTTCCTCCTTGTAGAACAACTGCATGGCATTCTTCTTCTCATTCTTCTTCTTGATGAGCTGCTTACGAGCTGCGTCGGCCGGATTCTGCTCACCGTCATCGTCAGTGTCCTCGAGCTGCTCATCATTGCGGAAAAATAGGTCGCCAATGATGACCTCCACGATATCAGCAGAGAAGGAGAACTCGTACGTGTCCTTGTCCAGATCAAAATGGTGGTGGAGCATGTTGGTCGCTTTAATGCGCCCGTCGAAGTATTGTTTCTTCTGGTCGACCGATAGCATCCAGTACTCGGTCCACGATGCCGCGTGCTGCCCCAGGTGATGACTGCGGTATTTGAATGGTGTGAACGACTTTGTGAAATATTGAATATCGTTGCGCTGTTTGCGTTTCCGCCCCGCGACGTCGACCTCGACAACTTGACGGCCCTCGTATAGGCAGAACAAACATCGTACCGATACATCCCCACGAGAATCCGTTGAGACGACCTCGAGGGCGAAGTCTAGCGCGTGCGATTTCTGGAAAGGCGTCGCCGTTCTCTTGCTACTTGACATCTTGTTGTTCCCGCGCAAATTTGATTTTTGCTTAGTTTTGAGACCGCGGCAAACTTAACTTTGAGATTTCGGTAGCTATTTTTAGCGAATCTCAAAACTTATGAGGCCTGGTGTAATGGAGTGCATCTTCCTAGCTCTTTTAAAGACCTGAATTAACTCTCCATGTTGTTTGTGTGTGCAAATGCTAGTTTTAATCGAAATGTCTTCTTCTTTATCGATCCTAACGCTCCTCTTAGAGTTCAACAAGTTCCTTTCCTAATGTTTTTTAACTTGTGCTCTTCAATAGCAATTATTGCTATTTTTGTGCATCCTTTCTTAGTTTGAATGTAACTAGTGCTCCTCAACTTATATTGTTTTTTTGGTTTTTGAAGGAGTTTGACTTTCCTTGGTTCAGACCTCTTGTTGCTCCTCATTTAATGACCTTCTTGATGTTCTTATTGTTCCATCGTTGATGTTCCTTAGTTGGTGACCATCTTCATGTTCTTGTTGATCCATTATTACTTTTTAATTAGTGACCTCATGATGTTCTTATTGTTCCATTGTTGTTACTCCTCAATTGGCACAACCATCCTAATGTTATTGTTGTTCCATTCTTGTTACTTTTTGTTGGCAACCTTTTTTCATGTTCTTATTATTTTTCTCTCATATTTTTCAGTAGTAGCAACTTTTCCTCCTTGTTCATCCTCTACAATTGATGTTACTCCTCCTGATCCTTTTGTTCATCTTCACTACCTATTGTTGTTCCTTCTAATCTTCTTATTCATCCTTAACAGTCGTTGCTACTCTTCCTGGTCCTTTTATTCATCCTTAACAGTTATTGCTACTCCTCTTGATCCTTTTGTTCATTTTGAACAACTATTATTCCTTTTATTCCTTTTGTTCATCTTGAACAACTATTGTTGCTCCTCTTCATCCTTTTGTTCATCCTTAACATTTATTGTTCTTCCTAATCCTCTTGTTCATCTTCAATAGTTGTTGTTCTTCCTGATTTTTTTATTCATCTTGAGTAGCCCAACCCCATGCTATTATCTCTCCTCCTATTTTATTTCATTGAGCACTAGACCCCCCCTAAGTTCTATTATTTTCAATTATGTGTTTGAGGTTATTACAAGGATGATGACATAATCCCCTTTTTCGTTTACATTTGAGCCTTAGCTTGTTGTTGGGCTTGTTTGCATGTTTCTATTGTCAAATTAAGGTTCACACCCATGTATCCAAGAAAATGAGCTCGCATACCTTCTTTGAAATTGTAGTGAATTTTTTCTTTTGTGAACCTTTTTAACTACTATTGATCACCAAGTAGTAATGAAATTGGCTTGTTGTTGTTTTGCAAGTTCCCTTTTAGCCTATCTTTCAATTGTAATCAATGTTGTAAGTGTGTTTTTTGGTTGTTTTTCTCACTTTTCCTTCAATCTATTTTTTGAAATTTGTTTAACTACTTTCTTATCCATTACATTTTTTCGCATATTGCTCATATAGTTTTATGAAGTCACAACATGGCTTTGAAAATAATCCACGAATGGTTTTCTTCCATTGGACCTTGCAAGCAAATGTGGCAATGACAACAATGTGTGACAACAATGTGCCAATGCTTCTTAAATGTTGAAATGGAGGTGGGGATATGATAATTCATATAGGGTAATGGCAACAAGGCATAGCTTGAGGTCTAGAGTGTAATGACCTTATTGATAGGGCATTGACCTTGTTGTAATAATTGAGGCAAGATATATAACAAATCTTCCCACCTACAAGGCATGCATTATGGTTTCATAATGTTCTTTAGGTGGAAGGGCCACAATATAAACCTACCTTGTTGAAAAGGCTGAAATAACCTACCTTTAAGGATATTACAAGAATTGAAAAAGACTATTGTATTTTTTGTTGTATAATGGGGGGCACCCTTACAAAGCATAATAGTTCCTTCACTTTTGATGGAAACATTTCAAAAATTGAAAAGATCCCCCCAACAACAAAGGAACTTTTTGTTTTTTGAAATTTTCCTATCATGTGGGTACCCACTGAATATTACAAGGGTAAAATGAAAGAATAGAAAAACAACAATGTTCTATGCCAAGTAAAGGCCACGTGTGAAAGCATTTTTGAAATGCAGTTTCCTTTAGCTTTTGCCCAATTATTTCAAAAATGTTTTCACCATAGGGCCTTACCTTACTTGTAAAGCTTATGAAGAGGTAAGTAGGCTTTACAAGAATTGCAATGCCTATGCAAAAAAAAAATGAAATGTTTTATCTAATAACATGTCACTTAACGAAATTAAAAGAAAATCTAGTTCATTATTTATTTACATATGATTTCACATTGTAAGAAAATTAAATGTACAAAACCCATTTCATATAAGATGTACTTAATGCCTTTAGCACAAGGAAGGCTTTGGGGCTAGGTTTGACTCAACTTGAATGTAAAAAAAAAAGTAGTTGAAACTTGATACTTGATACAATTTATGTTCTTATAATTAAATACTCCCATTAACTTTAAGGATCCAAATGTAAGGATTTAATGGGAAACTAGATCTATACTATCCAAACCCTCCATTGTTTTAAGAACTAGAATTAATCAAACTTTGACATATATTCTTCTCAAGTTCAAGATCTAGAAGCATACCCTCTTTCCAATTTATGTGTGGAATTGGGATTGACATGAAAACAAAGATTCATTTTTAAAGAAATAATAACCTATGTGGTCTGCAAATAAAAAGTTTGTTGATAGAGCACAAAAAACATTGGGGGTTTAGGATGAAAAAAACTTCAATCAATTAACAAATGAATTAAATATCAAATAGAAGTGGAATCACAATTTATTGTTCATTTATGAATTAAAAATAATTTTCCTAAGAGCCTAGGCACCTAGTATAAGCATTAAGGAGGCCTTTACATATTCAAATTGGATTATAAAATAAAATTGGGTACTCTTTATATTAATTCATAACCTATATTAACTCATAATAATCCTTTACACATGGCAAAACTCTCTTTGTGAAAACAAACGACCACCAATTTTTTAAATGTCATATGGGTCTTGAAAATTGAATATCACATGTCCTAAATGTGTCAAAAGAACACTAACTTAAAAAATGTTACATGGGTTTTGAAATTTTGAATATTGCCAAATTTAAGTTGTCAATATTCTACCATGAAGTGTATCACACATTCTGAAAAATTGTGCCTACAACATGGCAAAAATTTCCAAGCATGACTTGCAACCAACTCCAAATTATTTTATTCTAACAATTTAGTTGCACAAGGATGGTGTTATTACCCACCTTTTTTTCAACATTAATTATTGATTCTTTGCAATTATTGGAGTTTCAACAATGTTTTTGCAAACAATAATTTCATTATATTGGACGAGAATTTTAAATTTGTCTATAAACCCAAAGTGGTTGTGTTGTTAAAAATGATCGTCACAAATTTAGTAAACGTTTAAACGGCGTTTAAATGGCATTTAAACGTTTAAACGACATTTAAACGTTTAAACAATTTATTTACGTTTAAACGCAATTTTTTCCATTTAGTGCAATGGACGCAGCGAATGAAGCGTTGTGTCTTGTTGGCCATGCAATCAGTTTGGATAAAGTGCTGATGCGCATAGCAAGGCTTGCGCCCGGTTGCATGCTTGCCAGTGTTTGCACTGATCAATAAACAACACAAACGAATGACGTGTTGTTTGGTGCGACGAACCGCATTGCTGAGTGTAACTGGCACTGCAGCAGGACATTCCACCGTTTTTTTATATGCGCGAGTCTTTGGTATTGAAGGAGAACGTTTAAACACCATTTAAACAACAAAAAAATGTTTTTTCGTTTAAACGTTTAAACTGTACCTAATAACACTGAAAGTGGTTCAATCATACCAAAGCTTTGTGGAACACTTCTTTATTTGTTCATTGAATTTTTCATTTTGTAATTGCTTTTGTTTTGAACTTGCAGATTGGAGGTGTAAATGTGTTTGGTAAAGAATTGTTGGTAAAGGTTCATTAACTTTGATTGTAGCCCAAAATGTATTTCCTTATTTAACGCAATGTTGCATGTAGATTAAGCTTCATCAGAAGTTTTTTTTAATCACATGTTCATTTAATCCCACACGTTTAGCTAATTCCTTTTCAATTTTTCAAATAAATTTTCAATCCTTAAAAATAAACTTTTTTCTTTTTGTTTTGTATGTTTTCGATTTTTAATTACTACTTGTTTGTACATTAGTTTCTACTCTTGAATGCATACACATAAGCATTAAAGTCATCACAATGGACTTTGAATAATCTATCAAGGGTTCTTGTGTACTGACACAATATGTGGGCTTGTAGGGGACTTTAGGAAGAATCAAAATTTAAACAATGTGGCTATTAGGTTGCAAAGGCATTTTTGATGCTAGAGTGACCATAATCTATGGGTCTCACACACATGTTAGTGAATTATTTGGATTGCTACTTGACACCAAGGTGGAACCTTCATGAGGTGAAGTCGTGATGGGACCTTCGCAAGGTGCTTCACAACTTCAACATAGAGACATTTTCAATGATTAGAATCGATTCACCCAAAACCTTTTCAATGTGCAATTTGACTTAATCAAAATTTGGATTAGGGTAAAAGCACACTACATTAAACCAAAATTGGTAGCTCAAAGTCCATTTTTAGAGTCCAAATTTAGTGATTTAAAAATAATAATTAAATGGTGTTGAAGTTCACATTTTTTTTTCCATTTCCAAATTCATATCACCATAATTTAAAACTTTTTTTAAAACCTTTAAAATATGTGGGCCTTGAAAAATCAATTTAGATATTGAAATGAACTTTATAACTTTGAAATTTTCATTGTAAATCTTTAAAAATTTGATAGAATTTTTCTTGATTGATTTTTTTCATCTTAAGTGTTATGGTACTTCAATTTGTGGTGGTAAAAAATTGTAGACTTAGTTTCTAATTCCACTAGAAGGAAAAAGTCCATAATGATAGGTTTTTTGGAATAGTTTGGATTGGGGACATTGGATGTACCATCCTTTGTAAAATCCACCTTGGATTGAACATTTATCCTTTTGGTAAAGAATTTATTTGGGTTTGAAGGATTAGAATGTATGTTTCAATTTTTGATCTCACTTTTGCCAAGTTTCTCAAAAGATTTGCATACACTACAACAATACTTGACTCACTCAAAAAACTATCACTAGGAACTCCAGAAAAGTCCATCATAACATGTTTTTACCCATAAAGTGTTTTTGTTTCCACAAATGTTTCATTTGGTTGCATCTTGTCTACCATACATTTGGGTTTAGAGGCCAAATCCTAGTTGCCTTGAACTCCTTGCATATGTTGTCTGGATTTAATGTTTTTTCCAATGCTAGAGAAACCCATTGCACTAGGTTTTTTTTCCTAACACCATTTCCTTTACTAGCTAGAGTCCAAAGATCCATGTATGTTCATAATGTTGTTTTAAATGATTTGAATCATGCAACATCAAGAGGTTGCAAAACATGGCTTGTGTGTGATGGGAAAATTTATTAAATCCAACCCCACCCCTCTTGTGTTATGCACAATATCTACAGTTACATGTCAATTGTGGCCATCTACAAACAACAAATGACAATTAACTAGACATAGGTTACTTCGGTGTGCTTGAACATATGTGATGAAATGTGAAACCCATTTGTCAAAAAGAATGACGATCATCCACACTTGGGGTTGCATAGCCATTGTAGTTCCAATTTCACACCTCTCAATGAAATTTTAGTGAAAATACTTACCTTTAAAAATATAAAAAATTGGAAGTGATTTTCCTATTGTGTTGATGTATGACAACACAAACATCCACATCCATTGGTTTGGTGTAATCCAATGCATAGATTTGGAACCTATCATATATAGTTAGAACATGTTTTTCCCTGTTTGTTTGACATTTGATTTGTCACAATTCCAAATTTGTTATAGTTAATAATTGTGTGCATTGCCTTGGGAGGTCATTCTTTGTATATTTGAAGAGCACATGTAGCAAAAGATTTTTTTTTAATATGTTATGAATTAATGGCATATTCATAAAATATTTTACATATAATTTAAATATATATTCAAAATATTTTCAAAATGAATTATAATCACCCAATTCCATTTAAATGAATTTTAATTGTTTTTAATAAGTTGCACCCTACAAGTTTTTGCACATCATTTGTAATAAAATGGAAGTGACATCCTTAAGGTGCATTGTAAACTTTTGTTGTCACAATTTTAAAATTGGGTTCGTAATTAAAGTGTGGAATGCAAGGGCCCATGAGCCCAAGAGAGTGTGTTTGGGTGTGAAACACACTATCACAAATGGGGAAGAGTGCAAGGGATGGAGCCCAATGACTCCCAAGTGCATTCCTTCTTTGGGAGTTACATTCATGCGGGAGTCCTCAATGTTTAGAACCTTTGGTTGGAAAGGAAAAAAAACATCAAATTGGGCCCCTATAATACCATTGGAAGGTATTGAAATGTAGATGCTTAAAGTGCCCTCACATTGTTCATTTAGATTTTATATGCATGAATTATGATCAAAAGAAGGGTTGGGAGTCAAATTGGGAATTTGACTCCCGACCACAAGTCCCCTTAGAATAGGGGTCAAATGATCTTTGATTAAGGGGTGAAATACACCATTGGAAAGATCTTTTTGAGGAATATAAGATATTGCCCTTGCATGCTCCAAACATGCTTGATTTGGAGAAGATATGAGCATCCAAAATTTTGGGACTCCCACTTTGGGAGTCCTAAAAAAAAATGTCATTTGGGTTTAGCCCATGCAAAAAGTCATAGAATATATTATAGGGAGAAGAGTGGTGCCTCCTCCCAAAGGTTACGGGTCGTGTAAAGCTTATGTTTGAGGTTGCCCTTACTAAGTCTATTGCACCATTTACATTCAATTTGCACTAACCACCCTCTTTCCTTGGTTGTGCAAGTTAATTTCATCTTGAACTTTTACTTATGAGCTCATCCTAGTCCCATCCCGAAGCCCCGACATGCTCTTTTACCTTTAAAGTGTTGTGAGCTAGGGATCATGCCCCGACTCTTTTCTTTTTCCGATGTTTCAGTTTAGGACCCACATTTGGGTTTTTAAAAAAGTTTGGGGGCATGTCATATGTTATATTTATGTAAAGTGACACAAAATTTGTTGGGCAAAGACCTTTTGCACAACCAACTTCCAAGCCTTGAACAACCTTCAAGATTGTGTTTTCTGAACCCTCTAATCTAACTAAGTAGTTTAAAATCCCATTTTTGAAAGGAATGTTATTATCTTATGTAATTTTAACCACTTTCAATTTCAATTGTGTGGATGTGATTGGATGACCAATAGTTTGCATTTTTTTCACTTTGAACTAACAAGTGCATCCTTTTCTTCTTTATGTATTACACATATTTTGCTTCTTTTTCATGATTGTGTAAGTCCATATAGGTGATTATGTAATGATGTGATATGCATATTGAACATTTGACTACCAATTTGAATCTCGGATCTAGCTCCAACCACCTCCATTGTTGCAAATAAAATTTAATCATCCCAATTGCCATTTTTTTTCATTTTTTCTTTTTGACCTAATGAAACTTGAGTGGAAGGAATATCTCTTGTAGTTTCCATGGACCACCTTGCAACTATTGAAAAACAATAATAGGTGTAAACATGGTAAATTGTACATACTTTTTAGCTTGTTAAGGCTAGATGAAAGTAAATATAAATGAATAATAAAACCCATGCAAAAATTGGTTTACATCGCATTACTACAAAAGTGGGTTGTAATTTACTAGCTTAAATCATTATGGAACTTTAAAAGTCAAATAACTTCATTACATTTTACTGATTTCACCTTGTTGAAAGTTATTTCATTATAATATCACTATGTAAACATTTTGTGTTAATCATTTTTATAAAAAAATTCAATTATTTTTGTGGGATGAAAATGTTGTATAAAACTCAAAGAACACAAAAATCACAATCATCATGTACTATTTTGTTTGGCAACAAACTCAATGAAGCTAGTGCTAATGCAAAAGGGGTGAACACAATTATAAAGGGGGTTGATGTGCATATAAACACATCAAAGTAATAATGCGGGGGGGGGGGGGGGTTGAGGTTGAAGGTGATGGTTCAATTTCATTAAATTATTGTGGTGTTGAAGTTGCAAGTGTTCACATGTTTCTACATTTGGCACCTAATCATCATGACTTATAGAAAGTGCTACAACACTTTGCTCCTCCAAAATGGATGCCTTTTTCAATGTAATAGTTATCATATCAATAGTGGCCTTTTTTGTTGCATGATTGCAAATTCTTTCATTTTGGTGGCCTTTTGGTCTTCTTTGGTTGTAAATAACCTTGAAGGCAATTCAAAGTTGAAGCCATAACTACACCTTCAGTTATTTCTATTTTTTCCAAAATAGATTCATTACCATTATTTACATCTATTAGAATTATCTGTAAAACCACCATGTCATCATCTTTCTTTTGGGCTTGCTTTCACCCCCAATCCCTTTTTTTAATGATATTTGCATAGTAAGAAAATTATATTGAATTTTAGTACGAAATGTTGAAACTCAACATTTAATGCACAAGGTTTGAAAGTAATTATAACAGTTGTACACATAAAAGCAATGAAAATATATGTAACAATAGTGAAGGCACTCATGAGAAAGAAAAAATAGGATGAAATTCAATTTATCACCAAAATTGGTGAATTTTAAAAAAAAAAATCATTTTGTAAAATTTTCATTCTCAATTACGCATTTGATGCCCTATTAAACCAAAATTGGTTTTTTTTGCCCCTTAATCATGTGACTTTACGAATATCTGCATTATAGGCAAAAGTTTGAGCTTGGTCATGGGTGTAATTTTTAAAATCTCTTTTCTTGTTTTTGCCCATCAAGGTATATCTTTGAGAAGTAACCAACAACAAATGAAAACATAATTTCACCTTAGGATGCAATCTTAAGGTCCTTGGACTTCTACAATTCCAAAACTTTCTAATGAACATCCCCACTACAAACACCATTTTCATTCAATGTACAAACAACCTCAAAATTACCACAAAAGTTGAAAAGATCATGTTTTATCAAGCTCCATTTCATTTCCAAGCTCATAGCTAAGCAGTGTCCACAACCAATAAGCCTATTGTTGTTGTAATGTAAATCTATGTGCTTTCATAGGCTTGACTTTTTGGCCCATTTCTAACAATTGAATCCTAGCAAATGTAAAGCATGTTCATGTAAAGGTGTTTCTTTTTAGTTGCCACAAAATTCTTCCCCTTCCTTGCTCTTCCAACTTTTACATCGTGCATTGCCATGGTGACACAAAAGACAATGAGAATGACAACATGTGAGGACAATGGTTCTTTCCACACATGCAATTGCCTGCCTGGAACGAAAATGCTAAACCTGACATTGTGCATTGCAATGTGGGCCTGATAGGTTTTTTCAGGATGCTAGTTGTGTGGTGTAGTGGAAAGAGATGATGATGGGGCAAGGTTTTGAGGAAGCCTATAATGGAGCCTGCCACAATGCCATTTGCACACCCTTTGTAGGGTGCAAACGAGATGCTCTTAAAATAAAGAAACTTGGGATGGCTTGTGTGATGACCTCCCAAGAAAAAAAAAATCATCTCCAAAGATGTTATGCAATCCACCGACAACAAGGAGGCAAATATTTACCTATAGAATAGGGAAGAGTTCACTTTTGTTGCAAAGTATTGCAAAGGTTTTGTTGCAAGTATTTGAAAGCAGCTCCTGAGTCCAGGCATTGGGAAATCTGTTCCTCAATCATGAAAGGTAATATTCTGCAATTTACATGCAAGACTTCTACCGAGGTAGGTGTTAAACCTTTTGTACTTTACTCTGGATTCTGGAAAGGCAGTGGTATCACTCTTGGGGACTAGAAGCCTCAAATTAAGTGAAGCGCTCAGAAGCAGTCATTCCCCTACACGTGTCAGCGTCGGCTATTGTCAGAAACAAGGTACGACAGAAACGAGGTTCTTAAACAAGTGGCCATGAACTACGCAGGTACACACGAAAGAACCGTGATAATTTTTAGTATATTTTCAGAACTTTTTAGAGCAAAATCTGACGCAAGGCCTTCCACTTCATGGAAAGTCCCACGCCAGCTGCAAGGCCTTTTGCTTCGTGGCAGGTCCCGCACCCCACTATCAGAGCCCCTTCCCAGCCCCTTCCGTAATCTGGAAGGTACCTCTTTTGTTTCCACCCTTCCTTCCTCTTTTTTCATGATTCTTAGTGTAGGGGAAGGCAGAGACACTTCTACAGTTTTCAGCCGTCTGCAATTGGCCTACCAGGCTTGTGACAGGCACCTCAAATGGCAGAAGGGAATGAAGATCGACCCTTATCCTGTACATACATACATGAATACAAAATACAGTGTAGGCTAAAGCCGTAGTGTGGGGGCATTCTCAAAATAAGGGGCCTAGGACGAGGCAATAACTGAGTCTGGTCCCATATTTAGGGAATATTGGCCACCCATGGGCTTTACCTATCCTAAAGCATGAGGCAAAATTTATCATGAACCAAACCTAAGTAGATCACGAGGTGTATGAATGGGAGGGTTCTTATGCCTACTCCTAATTAGTGGCAGGGTTCTTACACCTATGAGTAGGCATAATCTCCCTTCCACCCTTGATGAATAGGCATAATATCCCTCCCAATTTCGAGTAGGGAAATTCATGCATACAAGGTGCCCTCCACATATACTACAAATTTTACGTGCACATACAAACATACATACACGAATAAGAATATGTATACATGCTATCTTCATGTGAGCATACTAGTTATGCAAGCAATCCCTCTTGGAATCTAAGATGACAGAGCACGTTAGGGGGTATGTAGCCGCTAGCGTCTTTTGGAGCTAGGTACATCTGGTTCCTGGGCATGTAAGAGGGTAAAAGCCAAAAGACAGAATTAATTTAGTTATAGGCTAGGCACAGAAAGAAAGATTCATTCTCAGGGCGTTTCAAAATTCTTTAGGGTTAAAACCCTGGGCTAGGTACTGCACACTTTACTTTGTCCGGGAGCCAGTCCAAGCGCGCCGCGTGAGCTGGTGATGCGTTAATGCCAGGTACACCATGTGGCCAGGTATTTTGTATTTTGTTCTCGCAGAGCTAAGTAAATAAGTAAGTAAGTAATGCTTGTGGTTTCTGGCTGGGCTGCTGAAGGGGCTTTTGAGTCCTGCCGCCTGCGGCCTGACGGTGCAGTGTGTATTGTTTCTCTCCCTCCTGCTGTCTGCAGCCTTGCAACTTCCGCTGCCGTAACAGCTGCAGCGGAGGCGGGAGAACGCAGCGCGCGTTCCGCCACACCATCAGCGTCGCTCCTCCTGCAGTGTTCCACCCTTCCCTCCTCTCCCAACACCCCAGCGTTTTGTGATCTTTCCTTGGTGAGGTATCTTCTATCTCGATCTCTCTCGCAGCGAGAGCCTCGAAGGCGGTCGGGTAGATCGATCCTCTCAACGGAATGCATCCACGATCGGATTTGCTAACTCCGGTGCGTGCATGCGTTGTATGTGCACACTTCTCTGGTTTTTGAGAGCTCTCAAAATCCTTTTGCGGATTGTACGATCTATTGTGTGGCTTCCAAGCTTGCATTTTCTTTTGGGGGGGGGAGGGACAAGGAGGTTCTTTGACGAGGTGGTTCATCGACGAACCCATCATTAGGTCATTGGTCGTCTTCGTCATCCTCCCGTTGTTCGGAGGGGGTGGAGCACCGTGGTTTTGGCAGCATTGCGGCGGGGCTGTCATCATCTCGAGGGGGAGTATTCACTGCGGAAGTTGATGCAAACTTCTGTCGTCGTGCAGAGACTTTTTCAAGTCGAGAGTTTTCGTTGTTAGCCTACAACAAGGAAGCAAGGCAAGGAAAGTTGGGGCTTGCATTGATACGTATGTGCATTTGGTGGACTTGCCAAGGGTTTGCGGATTGGTTCCGTCAGAGTGCAGCTGAAGAGATACCTACTTAGACAGAAAGCTGCACGCTTGGTTTGCATGTGCTGAATCACGGGAGGATCAGTTTTTCTCTCTCTTTTGTCTCGATCGGGGGAGGAGGGGGTGGCATCCGACGGGACGATGAAAACCAACAATGGTGGTGCACGCTCTGTTGCTCATGTGTCGCCAAGGCAGCAGCTGAAGGTGCAAAGAGAGTCTGGCAAGCCTCTGGCTTCTGATGCTTTGCCATTGCCCGTCGGCTTAACAAACAAGATCTTCATGGTGTTGTTCTTCTCTGCCTCGTATTATCTGATGCGGCGATGGCGGGACAAGATTAGAACCTCGACGCCTCTCCACATGCTCAACCTCGGGGAGATTGCAGCCCTGATATTGCAGGTGGCATCTTTCATCTACTTGATAGGTTTCTTTGGCATTGACTACGTCCAGAATTACATCAACAAAAGCAGTGATGGCCCTTGGGATTTAGATGATGTGAGGCAAGCCATTCCAGCCAAATGCAAAGCTGCTGATGAGACCACCAGAATTCCCAGACCTGCAGTGCAGCTCAGAGGAAAGTCTCTTGGTGACAATGCTGATGCTGACATTGCATCAGCTGTCAGTGATGGAACAGTTCCTTCTTATTCTCTGGAAGGTGAATTAGGAGACTGTGAAAGGGCAGCCTCTATTCGACGGCAAGCAGTTGAATTGACAACTGGTAGATCCTTGGATGGCCTCCCATTAACAGGCATTGATTATGCTTCAATCCTTGGGCAATGCTGTGAGATGGTTGTTGGATATGTTCAGATTCCAGTTGGGGTGGCAGGCCCCCTCCTGCTTGATGGATTTGAGTTTACAGTGCCAATGGCTACCACAGAAGGGTGTCTCGTGGCAAGCACCAATCGAGGATGCAAGGCAATCTATCAGTCTGGTGGAGCCACCAGCGTGCTTCTCAAGGAGGGCATGACAAGAGCACCTGTGGTGCGGTTTGCAACAGCTAAGCGTGCAGCTGAGCTTAAATTCTACCTTGAAGATGAGACAAATTTTGAGACGCTCGCAGTCATATTCAACAGGTAGGGGATAAGCTTGTATTTTTCTTTTGTGAGAGATGTGCAAGTTCTCCAAATAATTTGCTCCAGTTCCAGATTTTGAATAGGTACATGCATGAGAGAAGCCTTTCAAGAAGAGCAACAAAGTGTAATTCAGCTGTCATAAAGTTGTGCTTTCTGTTGTAGTAAAGAAAAGATGTGTTAGGAAAACAACATTGCATTGCTCTCCCAAAGGTTTCTGACCCCAAAGCAATGTTCCAGTTAACCAAAGAGCCCCACCCCTAAGAGGAGCCGGTACCTCAGGAAGACCCGTCCTCTTCTGTGGGAAGAGGCTCTCAGTCATGTCAGCTTTGGTTTGATATGCCTCTATATTTTTCTCATTTAGATTGTCAGTGAATCCTATATTCACCAGGCGCTTGGCATGTTTTGCCATAATTTGGAGGAAGGAATGCATCCGCCTAAGTTGATGATGTTGTCTTGTTTAGTTCTGCTCTCACTGTCATTGATTTCTTGAAAAGACTTACATAGCCTTGTTAGTGTGCAGGACCAGTCGCTTTGCTCGCTTGCAAGACATCTTCTGTGTCTTGGCTGGACGGAATGCATATTTACGGTTTACAAGCTCAACTGGTGATGCCATGGGGATGAACATGATATCAAAAGGTGTCCAGAATGTTCTGAGCTATATCCAGCATCTTTTCCCTGATATGGAGTCCATCAGTGTCTCTGGTACGTGGTGAAGCAGTCTCGCAAAATGTGGACATAGGGATCCATCACACTTTTGCTTCGTCTATGTTCCCAATAGAACATGATTCTACAGAATGGAATTGCTGGACATTCCAAGTTTGATTTTTTTTTCTTTAACTATCCATGATGCAAAAAGGGCTGTGCAATGAACATGGTTGATTGTCCTCACGGAAATTCTTATGTGCAATGCAGGCAACTTCTGTGCTGACAAGAAAGCAACAGCAGTGAATTGGGTGGAAGGTCGTGGCAAGTCAGTTGTATGTGAGGCAGTTCTGAAGGGGGAGATTGTTTCCAAGGTCTTGAAGACTTCAGTATCTGCATTGGTGGAGCTCAACATGGTCAAGAATCTTGCTGGCTCTGCCCTGGCTGGTGCTCTGGGAGGTTTTAACGCACATGCTTCCAACATTGTCTCTGCTATTTTTATTGCAACTGGACAAGACCCTGCTCAAAATGTTGAAAGCTCACATTGCATTACAATGATGGAAGCTGTAAATGGGGGACAAGATCTTCATGTCTCTGTGACCATGCCCTCAATAGAGGTGACCATATGATGATGTCCTCCAGGGATGTACTAGTTATATTCCAGTTGTCATCTCTTCTGGAGCAATTCAGTTCAACATATGTTTAACTGGTACACCTCTTAAGTTCCTGAGTTTCTTGTGAATCTCTAATCAAGGGCAGCATGTCCTCTATTGCAGGTGGGGACAATTGGTGGAGGCACACAGTTAGCGTCACAAGCAGCATGCTTGAATCTACTTGGTGTGAAGGGTGCAAATTTAGAGTCACCAGGCATGAACTCACAGACGCTGGCAAGGATAGTTGCAGGTTCTGTACTGGCTGGTGAGATCTCTCTCATGTCAGCACTCGCAGCAGGCCAGCTGGTAAGGAGCCACATGAAGTATAACCGTTCTAACCAAAATGTTGCTGCTTCTGTGGAAATGGAAGTTTGTGCCAAGAACAAGGTAATCTGAGGTTCTGCTCTTCAACTGGAAATAACTTTGAGAGCTCTCCTGGCTTGCAGAGCTTTCCTGAATCTAAGACTTGATTACATTTGGTGATAGCTACAGAGCATGACAAAGTTAGTGGGGTCATTGACTGGCTCCTGTTACTTTATGCCAGTGGACCTATCCAGCATGTTCAGTGGGGCACAGATGCTTGTGGTTTGGAGGGCATTTTGTTGGAAGTGCTTTTTGGAAATGACAATTGCAAACCCCATTATCACTTGTGACTGCTGGTGCAGGAATTTAATCTATGAGGATTCAAGTCATTGTACTTCTATTGGTTTTTGTTTGTTTGAAGTATTTCAATTGTCATGGCATTATGTGGAAGGAAGGTATTAACACACATAAACGGGCAAGACAGGCAAGTAGGCTCTCTTCCTTCATCCACTCTTGTCTTTCTTGTCTTCATGTCCCCTTAACTTGAAATTTATGTGAAGAGATGGAAAACTTAGCTCGTGGTGACTACTCCATAATGGCACTTTGATAGTGCAAGTGTGCAGAGCACTGTGACTTTTCAAACCTGAATTATTTCCCCTTGAAATGCATATTGTACTTGCATTGAGACCCACTTCTGATTAGCCTCCCACACTTTTGCCTTCACATAGGACTTTCCAGCAGATATATGCTTCCACTTGAGAGTCTGGGAGGGCTCAGTAGAAATCCATTTTCAATGACCAATTCCCAAATAATATTCAATGCAGGCACTCTACATCTGACTGGTGTCTGGAATTCAGAGTTTTAGTATGATCTTAAAAGTTTTGGATGAGGCAAGTGACAGATTGGTGTGAAAATGGGTTTGCTCCTCTAAACTTGTTCTGCCTGAATAGTTGAGGTTTCAAGAGACCATCCAAAAGAAACATGACAACTTTTAGTTAGTTGATGTCAAAGGTTGGTGACACATTGACTACTACTGATTGGCCCACGTGTGACATGCTTTCTTAATGGTTAATGTCCAAGACTTACTGTTTATTTGTGAGGTAGGAGCAACCATTAACACTAATGTTGGCTGGGTGTCACACATTGCTTAAAAATATACCTGGTTTTTAATCAATTCTCAAGAAAAGAACTGGCTGAGTGTAATTTGGATGCAGTAAATACTAATGTTGGGCAAGTACCAAACAGTGGTTCAAAATTGAACTAGTTTTTAATCAATTCTCAAGAAGAGAATGGATTAGGTATAACCTTGGGTGTTACTCAGGTTGATACCCAATTTTTTGAATATGAAAGTTAAGATACTCGATTCATTAAGAATTGGGGGATTTAATTTAAATGTTTGATACATGGGTAGGTTATATGAATAACCAGGGTCTAGTTCTTAGGTGTCTAGGAGTAGGGAGTTTCAAGTTAGTTAAAGTTTAGGGTTTTAGGAGGTGGGGTTTTAGGGTAAGGAGGTGGTATATAAGTCTAGTACTAGGAGGCACCGCTTCTCCCATGTGGGAAGTAGGATTATATGTTGTTCATTGGCAAAGCTGCCATTATGATTTAGGTATAGTTTTTTTTTCTTCCTTTCTTTTTCATATTTCTTTTGGCGCTTAGTGTTCAATGTGTTGTTCCTACTTGGTGATCATTGTGTTTTTGCTCATGTGTTGCGTTCGTTGTGCTTTTATTGATAGTTGGTGTTGTGTAGCTCTGCCTAATGCTTATCATGTTGTTGTTGCTAATTGGTATTTATCGTGGTGTTGTTGTTGCCTAGTGTTCGTTGTGTTGGTTTGTTGTTTGACACTCATTGCGTTGTTGCTATTGCCTTGCACTCATTGTGTTATTGTCAATGTCAAGTGTTCATTGTGTTGTTGCTATTGCTTTGCACTCATTATGTCATTGTCACTATCAAATGTTCATTGTGTTGTTAATCAATGCCCGTTGTGTTGCTACTTCTACCTTGCATTCATTGTGTTGTTTTGCTACTTAGTGTTCATTGTGTATGTAACATTTTTAAAAACAACATAATAAAATAACTTTGCATTTTAAGTTGTTTTAATTAATGCACTCAATATAAAATGTTTCAACCTTCCAACATAGTATGTTAAAAACATGAAAAACATTTATCCACTTACATATTTTGGAGGCACCACTTTTTAGTTAGATAGATATTAGGGATTGTAGATTCTCGAATTGACATTCAGAGGATTTTTTTCCTTGTTGGAATTTTGATCAATTTGAAGAAATGTTGTTTACAATACAAAAACACCTTGAGAAATTAATTTTGATGATTAAGAATTGACCAAATGATGCAAGGGTTAGTTGTAAAGCTCCTCATAATTTGGTAGAATTGATAGATTTAAAATTAGATTTAAAACATGAATTAAATGAGTTTGAAGGCTCATTTGAGTGAGATGAATTGAAAGATGACTAATTTAGTGTTTTTTGTTTTGTATATTTTTGAAATGTGATCACATATTTTTTTACAAAATATTATAGCTTTGTAATGAACCTTGTTGATTTGTTTTTGACTTATGAAAATTTGAAAAAAATGATCATAATTTTAAAATCCAAAAATTAGATTAAAAAACTAGTTTAATATAACCAACTAATATAAATGAGTTAAAAATCCCTCGGGAGAAAATTAGTTGGGCATGAAAAAAATAAAAATAAAAAACTAAACAAGGTAAGAAAAGTTTTTTTTTTAAAATTGAAAATTGTCTCAATTTTTAAAATTTAAAAATTTAAAACTAGAACCAATGATTATGTAATTTAACAACGAATAACTACTCAATGTGGTAAATAATATACAAAAGGAGTTGTTCTAAAGGGCAACCATCTTTGAAATAATAAATTTATTGTTAGTTGGTTAGTCCTTACATGAAATCTCCAATAAATTTGTGAGATGAAAATCCCAATGATGACTCAAAAGAGCCTTGCCCTCACACCTCATGTTGGAACAAAGTTTTAGCATAATCAACCATATAGTGGGAGAACACTTCAAATGTTGTGTTGGAAATTGGGTTGTCTCAATGATCTTACTACCCCTAGCAATTAACAAATCACAAGTCCATGAAGAGAGGAAATTGAAGTAGTCAAACAATTTTTCTAGTTGGAAAAGAGTTACAGCTAACACATGGTTGCAAAAAGGTCGTCATTACCTTGTGTATGCGTGCAACCAAAACATCTCCACCATGAAAGGGCATGAACTGGTCTATTGGTTAAACACAATCTCAACAATTTTTTTTTATTGCATGGAAAAATATTATTCTCAAAAGTTCCCTTTCACAAAATTCAAATAGGTGCCTTCGACAAACAAAAAGTTTTTGTCAAATGTTGATCAATTCCTAGTTGCCAAGATTTACCAAATTGTTTCTAGTTCTAACTAATTTTATAATTTGATGGAACTTTGAGTTTGAGATGCAAATAACTCATGAAAATTTGAACAAACTCCTAGTGTAATTCTACCAACTCAAAATTCAACCCAATTTAGAAATCGCATATGGTTCCACCTACATATACACAACCCAAGATTGAATGTAGGATTAATCTCATACAACCAATTAAAAGTAGACATATGATTAAACCTTACAACTTGGCCCTAAGCTTTCTGAAAAATGTGTTACATGCCTACCTAGAAAACTGAAACCAATTTAAAGAAGGATTGTAACTTTTTTTTGGCCAATTATATGATCTAGCTAAAATTCAAGCTGATGAAATAAGTGATCATGGTTTAGTATATGATCAAGGTTCAAAGTAGGGCGAAAATATCCTTGGGTGGTACCTCTAGGAATCACATCAAAAAATGGTTAAGGAACTAAAAATAGCCAAATCATTTTCTTGGCACTTTATTTTAAATGTTTTCATAACTATAAATTATTATTTTTTCATGTTTATCAATTACAAGCACTAATATATAACTTGAAGTTTATTTTGGAATTAAAAAATTAGAAATTGTTAAAAACTAGTATTCCTAATAAAACATGCCCCTTCAAATATTGATACCTTTAACTTTGGAATTCATAACTAAATTATACTTACTCAATTAATTGTCTAATAAAAAATTAAAAATAGAATGACGTCCACATTACCTTAAGAAAAAATTCCCAAGAAAATTATCAAATCACGTTTCAAAATTGTGCCCTTAACTAAAAAGTTCAAGGAAAGGAATTAGCATGACATTCCTAAAACTTTTTCTAAATGCAATGATTAGTAACATCAAAATACAAAGTATTCTTGATTATATCGAAAATTTGAAATTTATGGAACTTACTAAATGTATTCATTAAAAAATATATATGAAAATATTTATTTGTGTGTTTCCTATGATTTTTCAAAGGTCGATAGGTCTAGAAAAATCAAGGTGTGATGTTCCTACTAGTACCACCCAAGAATGATTTTGCATAGTATCCCCACACAATTGATTGTAGTACAACATGTGGTGGATTTGACCTATATAAGTTTACATTTTCATAATCATATTTTTGGCACAAGTTTGGCTTATTTAAGCTTTGGTAGTAGATGTTGTTCACTTGAAATTCCAACCTCTCAATTTGCCTATCTTTTCAATAAGATCCTTGCCAACATATCAATCAAGGTTCACAATTTTGGCCAAGGTGACCCAACACCTAAACTAATACCTTCATCTTCTTGAGTGAGGCCTCTTAATGGCTTTATTATACTTGGGAGCTATTAAATTACTCATGAGAGAAACCCTACTTTCAATTGGAAATTCGTCATGTCTAAAAGCAACATGAATGTTTATATTCTTTTTATCAACAAAAAATGAAAGATAACATTGCAAATAATGAAAAACCTAAAAACATGTTTGGAGCTTTGGTATTTACCATCCTACCAATGTAGGCTTTGGCTCACCCAAAGCAAAAACTTTAAGCACTTCCACAATTAGTTTTTAGCCTAGTGGTTTAAAGTTTAAAGCATCTTGTTAGCTCTTTGGAATCTTGGGTATTATCAAGCTATAAATTAAAGAAAAATCAAATGACATTTAATGTCAAAATGGATGTACAATATTTCCAAGGCTCCTTTTAATTTCCAATTCCTTTTAGGTGGCATATTAGTGTCCTAACAAATATTGGGCATCTTGAAGGGATCTAAAGTTAGAGATTAAAGGCCCTTCTCCCATATAATCATAACTTGACCAATCCCATGTATAGGAGCCAAGGCAAGTTTTAATCTCTCAAACCTCAACATTTGCACAAAACAATTGAGTTTATGAGACCAAGAATAGGAAATAAGTAAAAAGGAATTGGGTGGGGGGGGGGTGCACCTTGTAGATATGAGGTTCCATGTTCAAAATGTCACCCTTAATGTAACATTTGTCTATAAGATCATAATGTTTAAATTGAAAAATTTAAGCATTGACCATTTATAATTGAACTAATGGAGGTTTTGAAATGGTGTAATTACATGGTTGTAATTTGCAACCAATTGGGATTATTTAGTGTGTAAGAAAAGAAGGCAAGTTCACATGAATGTAGCTCACAAGGCTTAATAGTCAGCCATGATGATTGCAACATGAGATGCACATGTTTTGCAACATTTGGAAATTCTACAAATTCCACATATTTTGGCAAGATGCTAAATACCCCCCATCGAACACTATTTGACACCCTTCATTTCAATTTGTCAATGAATGGATGCTCACTTTTTGGAAGTGTATGAGGATGGTAAGGATGGTGAGAATGGATCTTCTCCATAGTAGAGACACTCATTATGTCATTGAAGTACTTATCTAGACTTTGGGGAGTTTGGAGTGGCAAACACTAAATAGGAACAATTAACTAAATGTAACTCCAATCTTGAAACAATTACAAGACGATGCCAAGCAAGAAAAATATTTTCAAATTATTTTTTATTGTACCCAAATTATGAATATCAAAAAATAATCTTTTTTACACAATATTTTCAAGGAAAAAAGGTGATTTAATGGTTAGAATTTCCCCCTTTAGGGTGGGTGTAAGCTAAGGTGGACCACTTTTTGTGTCACATTCCAAGTTTTTGCAAAGTCTCATGGATTAACGTGTCATTAACACACCATAAAATCATCATTATGCCAAATTTTACATTGAATTAAGATTCTCAACTTGAATCAAAATGCATCTACATAAAAAATTATAACATGTATTATCCAAATATAAAGTATTGAACTTTTGAAGTTGAAAAATATGCAATAATCTTTTGTTTATGGCTTGATACAAATACATTTTTGTTTATGAATTTTGTTTAGGTTATTTTATAGGGACTCAATATGTGATATATAAAAGCAAAAGTGACATAGACGCAAAAAGATTGTTAGAAAAACTTTAACTCAAAAGAAGATATGAACTTTTAAATGTCTTAAAATGTACCTTATTTTGAAAAGTCCATATCATATTCATTTTTTTAACAAATTCAAAAAAAATTCTCTCTAACATGCATGTTAAAAAGTTATGTAATTGGGCTTTTCTTGACATAATCTTTATTATCTCATTAACCACATTTAATCCCCCATTTAAACAATGATATCATAGTAGACTACAATTTTAACACTATTGAATGGACTTTTTATGGAATATTTATCCACCAAAATTGGTCCACCTTACCTTGCAATCACCCTTCAACCTAAAGGCTCAAGGTTTGATCCTTTTTTCAAATTTTCTTTTTATTCCATAAACAAAAAAGCCTCTAGGCAACTTCTTCACATTAGATGTCCCTAGGAAAAAAAGATTTTGTCCAAGGAGAAGGATACAAAATGGTAACCCCAACCATGTTCAATAAGGAATAACTTTCATGGGGAGAAAAGGACCAAGTTGCCCTAGGGATCAACTTTTTGGGGCAGGATAGGATTAAGTTGCCTTCAAGAACAATTTTTTCAAGGAGAAAATGATTAAGTTGCCCCAAGGAGTAACTTCCCCTAGAAGCAATTTCCTCCAAGGACAACTTCCCAAATATTTGACAAGAATATAGGGGATTAATTTTTTGCAAATCAAATGGTTTTTATACCATTGAGAAGTTCTCAAAGCACAAATATCTAAAATGATCTTGCATTTTCAATTTGAAGTTATGAGCTAAAAGTTATGACAAAAAGGACATTAGGAGTCCAATTTTCCTAGTCCCCTTCTCCCTTGGGTCAAAACTTCTCGAATGTTTGAAAAGAAAATAGACTTGGGGATAATGTTTTTCAAATTAAACATTTTTTATACCGTTGGAAAGCTCTCAAAGTGAAGATATCATAGTACCTTTTCAAGTTTAGTAGAAATTGTATTATTTTTTAAGATGCTGAAAATTTAGAAAATTAAGGTCCCTTCCTATTGAAGATTTTTAAAATTATTGTTACTACAACTGAAATTTCATAATATTCTTGATCTATTTAAAAAAATTCTCCTTTGCCACTAAACAACCCCTAACAAGCTCTATCCAATGCCTTTTATGGGCTAGCAGTGTAGCCTTGCAAAGAACTACCTTGTTTTATTGCAAGATTTTTTTTAAACATTTGTTTTTGATTTTGTGTATGCAATAAATATGAAAAATAAACCTTGATTTTCAATGCTTAATGGTATGCTAATGGTTTGTGCCATATTTCTTGTAGGGGAAGATTTGGGATCAAAACTTATGATGTGAACGAAAATGTTTACACAAAACATTGGTGATGAATAACATGTAGATATTTTTCAATTTAAATGAAAATTTGTGAAAATTTCAAAAACAAAATCATTCAAAATAAAGTAATTATTCAGCAACAAAATGTCGAACATGAAAAGGTGAATACTACAGTATTGAGAATGATTTTGCATTTTTTATTTGAAGTTAAGGCAAAATGAAAAGCCAAGATTTAAATTTTAAAGTACCCTTCTACCCCAAGGGAGAAAGGGAGATCAAAATTTGCACTCAATTATCTTATCATCATAACTTTTATCTCATAGCCTCAAATTAAAAATGCAAAATCAATTTTTGATATCTATGTTTTGGAAGCTTTTTTTAATGGTATAAAGAATGTTTGATTTGGACTTTATCCCGTAAATTTTCTTGTCAAACATTCGAAAAGTTGTTCATTGAAGCAGCTTAGTCCCTTTTTCTATGGGAAGTTGCTCCCTTTCTCCCCAAGAAAGTTATTCCTTGGAGGAACATGGTTGGGCCTACCATTTTGTCTTTTTCTCCTGGGGGAAAGTCCCTTTCTCCCTAAGAAATCTAGCTTGAAAATTTTGTTTAAAAAATTTAGTTTCTTGTTCATCTAAAAGATTCATAAAAAAAAATTTTGAAAAAAATATCAAACCCTAAACCCTTTGGTTCAAAGGGGAAATTCTAACCATTAAATCATTTTTTTCCCTTCAAAATATTGTGTATGAAAGATAATTAAAGTGTTAATCATAGTTTGGATATAGTTAAAAAAATTTGAAAACGTTTTTTTGTTGGATATTATCCTATAATTACATCAAAATTGATGCCAAATTTAATTTGTTGTTCATGTTTAATGTTTACCATTTGGAGCGAGGTCATTGGTGAATATTTTATAATTATATTGAAATTATATTTACACATTTAACATGTTTTCACAATCATTATGAAATTTTGATTGTTGCAAATGCCCTTTGTTAAAGAAAGATTGTCATATTTGTAAGAGAGAGGTGATGACAATTATCACACACATTTCTCATAGTACTTAATAGGACTACACAATGATGTTTACATTTCATGAAAATGTATGGCCCATTTTGGCCTTTTAAATATTGTTTTGCCTTTATACACATTTTATAAAAGTGTATGGCACATTCAACCTTTGAGCCATTTTTTTGTCTCTTTCATACTCATTTCATGGAAGTATATGGTGCATTTAACCTCCTCCACCTTTTGGCTTTCTTCGTGCATTTTTCATGAAAACATATGGCTTGTTTGGCCTCCGCCATATTTGTATTTCACTTTTGGTACACATTGAGCAAACACTTAAACATCACAATTTGTGCTTTCAAATATTTATGGATATTTTTTGTTAGAGGCCAAACCCATACACTTTCATGAGTGATGTATGTAAGGGGGAAAATACCCATATGTCCACCAAGGTAATGTAAATAATGTCATTTCTAATTAAATCACAAAATTACTTGTATTAAATAAAATGGCTAGAATGAACCAACTTCCATGATTACATTAGTTGGGGATGTATGTGGTTGGATGGCCACTAATTTTCTATTGGTTCATATCCTTATGTTAACCACACATGTTAACACAATTTGATTTTTATTTTAGTTTTTGGTCAAACCTTCCTTTTCCTTAATTTGTTTTTCAAATCCAATTAGACCCACCTACCTACCTCCTTGCCCCTAGCTATGAACTAACACACCCACCACCCTAGCCTACTTTTAAAGCTATTGACCTATTCTTATTGCTTGTCAACCTACCTATCACTTAAAAGACCCACCATGGTCACGATGTTGCTAATGACCAATGAAAGTATTGCAATATGCATGATGTTCATATTTGCTTGAGCCCCTTCATCTACCTTCCCACCAAGGTTGTGATGCCACTGACAACAAATGAAAATATCACATAATGCATTGCATAGCTAACCCCCCATCTTTGTTTAATGAATCCCTCATTTTATTCTTTCATGGAAATACATGAATCAATGTTCATATGGGTATTGCATACAATGAAGCCATCATGATGGACCAAGTTTTTACAATACCCTCATATGTGGCCATGATGACATAGGGCACTTTTTGCAAAACTTGGACCCAAAAAATTAAATCCTTGCAATTCCCACATGTTGGGGGGAAAAAAAAGGGCATCAATAATTTTAGGTGAATGAATGGAAGTGTACATAAATTCCAGTGATGATGATTTCATTAGAGTTGGTTTAGGATGGATGGGCTATAGTCGTAGGTCATACAAAAAAAACAATTCCAAACAACAAATTTATTAAAGGTCGATTCCAAATCGAAAATTTTAAAAATAAACATTTTACAAGTTGTGATGTTTCAAAATGTCCTTGTGGATCTTAAGATTAAAAAAAAAAAACAAATCTCTTTATTTTTTTCAATGTCTTTTGGAATTTTTGTGTCCTTTCCAAAAAAACTTGAATATTTGTGTTTTTCCAATTTCATAAACATGTTTACATGTAATTTCATACAAATGTGAATATGTGTTATTTCATTTGAATATGTTGAGATTATTTCAAGACATTAACATGTTTTTTTTCTTTGAGATTAAGCTAGTTTCCAATAAAAACTTATCCCTTAAATACCTAATCCAAGGATTTAATCCCCACTTACTTAGTTGATTTAATGTTTATCCACCTTAATTGCTTCCAAAATTTCAATGAATTAAAATCAAGGGTGGCTGATTAAATCTCCCCTTGAATGATAATTGGGCGGTATTTTGTACAATTTGAATCCTATATATATCTGAAAATAACAAAGTTTTCAAATGTAAACCCTTATTTCTTTTTTGTCATTTCATCATCATTGGTAGTGCGCAACAACAAGGAGCCCAAGTTTTAATTTTGGTGATGATGATTTCATCAAAGGTTGTTTAGGTGGGATGGGCTATAGTTGTAAGTTGTATAAAAAGAAGATTCCAAACTGCAAATTTATTAGAGGTCAATTCCAAACCAGAATATTTAAAAAATAAACATTTTACAAGTTGTAATGTTTGAAATGTCCTTATGGATCTCAAGATATCAAAAGAGAAACAAATCTTTTAATTTTTTTTCAATGTCTTTTGAAATCTTTGTGTCTTATAAAAAAAATTGGATCTTTGTGTCTTTCCAATTTCATACACATGTAAACATGTAATTTCATACAAATGTAAATATGTGTGATTTCATTTGAATATGCTACTTTGTCATTTAAAGAGATTAACAAAGGAGCAAACATGTCAATGCAAAAGGTGAGTACATAATCATGTTTTTGCATTTGGTATGTCAAAGCAATTATAATTAATATTTTTGTTTTTGGTTTTGTTATTTTTTGGAATTTTTGTGTGTTTCCAATCTCATACACATGTACATTGTAAACATCTTGTTCATACAAATGTAAACATGTGTTATTTCCTTTGAATATCTTGAAATTATTTCAAGAAATTAATAAAGGAACAAATGTCACATGGATTTGAAGTGTTCACAATCAACAGAAGTGGTTGGTTAATAAGATGCAGAGATATTTTTGAAAGGTTTTGGAATAGTTGAAGTAGTGTGTGTATATGATGTAGATATTAGTTTGAAAGATTTTGGAATAGCTAATGTGGTGCATGTAAATTTGTTCTTTAAGGTAACTTTCATAAAAGGTCTAGAAGCCAATTTTGGGCTTTTGTTGGCCCCTTAGGAAAACTTAGTGGTGAAAGTTACCCTGGAAGATAATGCACATGCAGATGGTTAAGATTCATGTCAAACTGTGTGTGAACTCAAGTTATGGCATTTGGGGTTTGAGATCATGTAAAGTTTTAGAAGTAATTTTTGATCATGGATTTTGTTGCCAAGGAAGAAAATGTCGTTGAAGCAGTTTTGGAAGAAGAATAAAGTGTGGATGGTGCAAATTCTAGGTCATGCTGCAAGGAATCTTAAGGCAAGGGAAGCACAACTCAATAATAAAAAAACCATTACCAAAAGTGTTACTTTTGGTCATACTCATAGATTTCCTTAACCTAATTAAAGTTTTGACAGACCCAATTAAGTTACAAAATTTCATAGAGGTCATGTAAAATCACATATTACTGAATGTTCATGAAGGAAGCTCCATGTATAGTCATTTGGAGGTTACATCATTGGATCAACAAGTGCAATTTGCAAGTGGTTTTTGCTTCTACATGGCTTAGTTATGCATAGTTTTGGAGTCCTCTTCTTTTTGAAATAAACAATCCTATGTAGACAAAATGACCATAAGGATTTCACAGAAATAGACTTATAAGCTACTAACTTAAAGAGGACTTGCCTCCCACATTGCCTCCCACATTGAGACCATAAAAATGTTGCTTTCCCCCACAATTACTATGGAGACCAGTTTGTGGGATTAAGAAAAACTTGACACAAGAAGTTGACCCATTCCTTACAAATGAATTATATAAAAACTATGCATTTTTGTCACATTGACATGAGATGGTGATGGCAACAATTGCATATTTGTGTCTACAATTACAATATCATTGTAAATGTGATGGAGGTTTTGTCATATGAGGTTTGAACAAGTGATGGGTAAGTGTTGATTCTCAGTAATCCTTTTGAATATCTAGTTACAAGGATCCTAGAACACAAACTTTATGAAGTTGTAGCAAATGTGTTCAAATGATATGATTGTTGCACATATCTAGGCCTTCATTAACATGCTAGAAACCAGACATACAAACCTTGACATGCACATTATAAGTCTGGAAATCACACATAAAAAAAGTGTCGTTGATGTATAATTGTGCGGGCACTATGGTATTTTGCTTCAGTGAATGTACATGAGTATGAGTTTGGTTATTAACATTTTGTGGAAAGAAATGTATCCATGAGTTTATTCAAGGATAACCCCAATAAACCAAGCAAGCTTCATCCACACATCATGGTATGGAAAGGGGTGTTAAGATTGCTCATTAAACTTCTTTGTTCTCATGCATACAATCCATAGTCAACTTTCTTAGTTTGTTGTCTGGATTAAAAATCTCAAAAAAATTCATAGGGTTGTTGGAGGCATCTTGTCATTCATTTATAGCAAATATTCCATTAGAAACATAAGGTATCTTGTCAACCTATTAACATTTTAAAAAGGCTTAAGCTGAAAACTTTAATTTCATGACAAAACTACACTAATCCCAATGAACACTTCACCAAGTTGAAAAAAGGTTCATTAAAAAGGTGGGAATTTCATCCACACCCCCCCCTTCCCAATAGTCTTAAAAATTACTGTAGTTATGTGTGAATTCTTGTAGTTAGGTGTGTGTCTATTCACTAGATGCTTTGTGATGTGGGTACCAAGTAGTTGTGCCAATAATGAACATAATAAAGGGGGATGAACATTTAAGCACCAAAGGAAAGGGTCAAAAGCCAACAACTTATTTACATGACCATATTATTTTGTGATCATGAATGAATATGAAAGTAACATGATTGAATTTTGTTATAGCCTACAACATGGAATCTTTTTACTACTTGCACTTTACTTTCAAAAGGAAAGGCTTAGATGGTTCAAGCCTCAAGGGGCTCCTCAGAACTCTTGAATTTTTTCAGCCTTTTTTTGAAGTCAACTACTATAAAAGGGAATCCTTCTTGCAATGTTATGTATCTCAAAAGGCAACAAGAATAGTTAGAAGTTGAACTTTTACATCATGAGTGTTAGAAATATCAAGGTTTTAGTAGGTGAAAATGAAATATAATATTCTAAAATCAATGGAAATGGAAATAATTTTGTGGAAAATTTATATGATCATGTATTATTAATGTTCAATAACTAATTATTTTTAAGTAATTTATTTATCATCACTGGTAATGTGAAGCAACGCGAAGCCCAAGTAATCTTAAGTGATGGAGGAATAAGTTTTTGCAATATTCACATATTGAAGCATTGCCATGCACCAAGGGGGCCCTTTGTTAAAAGTACACAAAATAATTATATGGAAGTACTTAATATTTTTTTGCTTGAAGTTATTTTGTGAGTATTACATTATAGGAATGATGAGGGTTTATTCACATGATGAGGGTATTGCATTTTAATTATGTTAATAATGACCCAAACCTTCACCAATGAAGGTATTATGTATTTTATTGTGGCCACACTCAATGTTTTCTTCCTAAAAATGAAGGTATTACTCCTTTGTTTTATGGTTAATGTAAACCATTCATGGTGGATGGGGGTATTATGTGGAATGGGGCTTGTTAATTAAATGTGCAATATGGCATATAGTGATCAAGGCTCATAGATTGGGACTCAAAAATTTCGATTTGGAAAATAAAATGAATGGAAAGTTACAAAAATGAATGCATGAATATGTACAAAAAAAATTTTAAACATTCAAGTGACACATTACAAAAGCGGTGGTAAGATGCAAAAAAATCCCACCATAAACTAGGTTACAAATGGTTCAACATTATGATTTAAGGTGCACCCTAGCTCAAGGAAAATGGATTATTAGATAAGCCCATGTTGCTTTGATAGGTTGTTGCAATTATTGTGGCCTTTGTCACATGCTGATGGGTGAAAGTTGGTGATGTTAAAGCATGAATTGAATTGAATTGTGTTTACCACAAAGACTTATTTTATTATGCCTCATAACCTAGTTTAATCAAAGAACAAATTAATGTCATGATTTAATTGAAGGATGGAAACCTTGTAAAACCCTAATTTGTTTTTACAAACTTACCAAAGTTCCCCTACCAAAAGAAGAAGAAGAAAAAGAAGAAAAAGAAGAAAATATTTTATGGCAAGAAAGAACTAAAAAAATCAAATAAAACAAAGAAGAGGAAATATAGGTTTTTCTTTTTCTTCTTTGATGATGATGGCAATGACAATGGTAGCTTGCAAAACAAAGAAGTAAAAAACAAAAAACAAGGAGAAGAAAAAAAAAATTGGAGAATGTTGAAGAGCTTGAAGTATCGGGAAACTTTTTAAAAAAAACAAAGAGAAGATGTGGAGACAATCAAACAAATTTCAAAGAAGAGGAAATATAGGTTTTTCTTTTTCTTCTTTGATGATGATGGCAATGACAATGGTAGCTTGCAAAACAAAGAAGAAGTAAAAAACAAAAAACAAAAAAACAAGGAGAAGAAAAAAAAACTTGGAGAATGTTGAAGAGCTTGAAGTATTGGGAAACTTAAAAAAAAATCAAAGAGAAGATGTGGAGACAAATCAAACAAATTTCATTATCATTTTGAAAGTGGGTGTTGATGGTTTTCATTGAAATTTTTGAATTGAAAATTTGAGGTTTCATTGTCATTGAGGAATTGAGAGTTGAAGGGTCTTAAAGGAGCACTGAATGTAGATATTTGAGGAGATTTTGTCTTTGTGTAAATGTCTTATTTAGGTTTTATGTAGGTTGTGTTTATAATAATTTAAAAAAGGAAATGGCTGAAAAATGAGATGACGAAAAGGGCAAGGAGAATAAATAGATAATGAACCAAATGCAAGGAGAAATGGGTTTTGAAGATGAAAAAAAGGGTTAAGACACCCATTGAGATGAATGTGGAGGTCAAAAGTTGTGGACAATGGATATTTTGATGGTATGAAAGGAATTGGAAAAACAATTATGATGTTTTTTGTGCTAACTTTGATGGTTCCTGGTAACCCACATCAAACAAGAAATGCACTACAATGTTGAAAATGTGAAGGATCTACATACCATCAATGATGTGTTTGATTTGTTTCATTATAAGTTCATTCTTTCGTTGAATTCTCATGTGTCTGATCTCCTATTTGAGTTTTGACTTGTGGATTTAATCTTTAAATGATGTCTACAAATGCAACAAGCTTGAAGAGAATATTGTGGTGTAACAAGGCATGTTATTGAATAATTCAACACACAATGCAAGTTGTTTAAAAAATCTTAAAAGTGGGCATTGAAAATAATGAAAGTTATTGCAAAAGGCATTAGATTTACATGCAAATGAGGGTCCATAAACATTTCTTGAAACTTCAAACCAAATATTTTTACCAATATAACAAGGATCTTATTCAACGTGATCATCCTCAATGGAATATGAAATTGAAAGCAATATTTTTTAATGAAAATATTCACCACATTTTGATTTATATGTCGGCTGATTACCCCTACATGAAAAAAGTTTTGTTATATTCAAAAATTTATTTTTTGTGGAAATAATTTGTTTGCATTCCATACTAACATTTTGAACATGGATTTTTTTTTGTGTAATTTGTAGACACTTGAAGTTTTAGAGCTTGCAATTTCTAATTTTGGCCTTTTGATCTTGTTGTGGTTTCACAATTTACTTTTCATCAACATGCATAGATGCCAAAAGTTATGTTTTGAAGTCCTCACAATTCAATTTTCTTTATTTGATAGTGTTGCTTTGGCATGCTCGATGCTTATTGTGATCACTTTTGTCTTTGGTGTAAGTTGTAAAACACTACAATAAACCCTACAATGCGGATCCTTTTACAAGAATGATCCATTGGTTGGAATTAGATTGATTAGGACACCTACTTGTGGTGATTTTTAAAGCTACAAATCAAAGTGCACAATCAATTAAAGAAATTGTCCATATTTGCTTCAAAACCTTTGGTTGTGGATTTGTGATAACTTCACGTTCTATTGGTACATTCCAATCTAGCCTTTGATTTACAAAAATTGGATTCATGTATTCTTGACATTATTCAACATGTGCATTTCCACACATTTGCTAACCTCTAAGCAACAAAGCTATGTATCAAAAAGGGAAATTGTAGAGTCTTAGAACTTTTACAATGACGGGCTTATTTTTTGTACTATTTGCAATGTCACAATGGATCAAAGGAAAGCCCATTGATGAGGCATTGTGATCAAGATCAACTCAACAATTCTTAATCTCTACTATGCAAATATATTGTTAAAAAAATGTTTTTTAAAAATCAAATACTAGACCATTTGTGCTTTGGAGACTAAAAGATGTGTCATTTTCTTTCAAAGAACAAAAAATTGTCAAAGAAAATCTTTTAAATTGTTCTAAAATATTTTATTCTTCAACATTGAATCCTTGAAATCAAATAATTATTCAACACTTCAACACTAAAATGTCAAACTTGCCATGGTACTATGGTAATGTAACCTGTGTTCAAGTCCTTTATTGTACGGAGGATGAATGTTGTTTATCAACTTGCATGACATTCATGAAAAATAAATAAAAAATTGATTGACCACTAATTTGGATATGCATTCATTTCACATCCAACAATTCTTATCCATTGAAAATCTTATTAAAAAAAGGCAAACAACATGGTTAATTTGCATAAAAGGGTACATTCACAATCAAAGAGCCTGTGACATTACTTACCCAAGGATTGCAAGGTCATTTGGCTGCAAAATCAAATGCAATTCATTTGGAGGTTTTCAATTATTATTTTTGCACCTTGGTCTTACATATGTTGAGGCATTGCCTCAATATGTCATCAATTGTGTGAATATCATTGTTGTAATATAATTCAGTATATTGGTGTGCATTTAAAAGTACCAGAATAAAGTAGTTACTATACACCAAAGTACATCCATCAATTCACATTCAATCTCTTATATCATAAGCTACAATTTTGTCTTTCTTGCCACATGTAAATTAGGTATAGTGAAACTTTTATTGCTTAAAAAAAACTCCCCAAAGAGATAATTGTCTATTCTATTCCATTTGTCATCATGTATGAGTGCCTAGTTTCTCTATAACTATAGCCAATTGTCTCTATCATGTGTGCACAAATATACACATGTTCTATTGCAATTGGATGGGCTTTATAATTGACAACAAAATGATCATGGGCTCCATAGTTCGGGACTCAAATCAATCTTCCTAACTAACTTATCGTAAGTCAGTTTCGTCATTAAATAATCCTCAAAATAGAAAATGCTAATTTGTGAAAATATCAAGTTGACATGTTGAAAATCATCATAGTTATCATAGGCTACACTCTGAATAATTCCACTACTCATATCACAATGTTATATAAGATGATGAAAAAATATATAATTTAAAATTTTAAAAACGAATTCATTTTTTGAAAACAAATAATTATTCGTTTTGTCAATGTGGAAACTGACCCTAGGCTATGATACACACACACACACACACACACATATTATCACTCTCCAGTGGAAAGCAAAAGCCAGCCAAACTCCTGGCACCCAATTCTCTGAAAGGAGTGAGCGAGCTTATGATGGACAACCAATACCATGATAATATCCAGCTGAGAAAATGCCTTACCATCACATCAAGCAACAGATTGCTCTGGCTGGAAATAATGAGACTGAGAGACTGAGAGAGGGAGAGAGAGAGCCTCTTCCTAAAGAAAATCAATAGTTCCCAACTACTGATTGCTCTTTAATTTGAAAGGGGTACTGATGAGCTTTATGATTGACAACACAATAATAGTTATAGGTAATCCCCAGTTGGGGGAATGGCATGTAACCTGGAGGGCCTATGGCAGCAAATGATTTAGTCCAAACTTGTAAAGACCTCCCAAAAATTGCCTTAATCTTAGAGAATGTAAAGCAGTGAGAAAAGTTTCTTAGTGTATTTGGAGGGCACCTTATATGTAGGTATCCATGAATATCCCTTTTAGAAAGGAGGAGGGTTATGAAAGCCTACTCTTCAAAAGTGGGAGGAATCTTAGGCCCAAGATTGATTGTAAAGTCCTCCATAGTTTTTTTTAGTGTACTAGTGGGGCTCCTGAAATGTCATAATTTATCTGCCCTTGGGTGTTTGTGGTATGGAAGGACATTCCAAATGAATGGAGGTGCATTTCAGAACAAAATGCACCTCCGTCCGTCCCATATGGACTCCTTTAAGTTGCATCCCTGCTGTCCAAGGGTTTTTCTCTTATGAATTTGTGCCAGTCAAACCTTACGGCTAAGTGTCCTTCAGAGCAGGGCCTTCTGGAAATGAGGGCTTGCTCTTTGGCTGTCACCTCAGGCGGGGGGTCCTCATTTCCAGAAGGCCCTGCGCCTTGGGCCTTGCCTACCACCTAAGAGGTCCTTCCCCCTCTTAGAAAGTAGGTGTAAAAACCCTGCTCTCCTATGCCTCATTATCTGCATAGGTTAAGGCACTTGATATACTGTGCCTAACCCTTCTCCTGGTTATTCCCTCATTAAAAGTCTTCACCTTTCACATAAATATAGTGCATATTCCCATGGAAAAAAGCAAGATGCCAGCCATTACTGCCACTTTTTTTTTTTTTTTGGGGGATAGGAATGTTTTTGTCCTGGAAAATTTTAAAATTTGTTAGAATTGGCAGATTTTCTGGTTACTTGCCAGAATTTGGAAAATAATGGAATTTTTTTGTTACGATCATCAAATTTTTATATAAGGTTCTAACTTGTACATGTTTAAGTGTTTTTACATTCATATCTCATTTAAAGCCAAATTTGACTAATTATGGAAAATCCCCCAATGCCCACCAATATATATATATATGACAAAATATGACATTTAGCTATTGTTTCAACCCTTGTGTTGCTAGGTTGGCCATTGGTTGGAATGAGTTGGAGCCCAACAAGGTTTTTTTTTTTTTTTTTTTTGTAATGAATTTTTTGGCTACAAGTTAAAAGGGAATGGAGTTTCATTAGGCGATTTAATGTGTTTAAATGTGGCTATTTTGTAAATGTCAAATTATTGTAAGAGTTTTGGTTATTGCCAATTCTCACAAGGAGAAATCTAGGCTACCTTCTACTAAAACATGGAGACTAAAAATCTAATTAGTAATCACTTGTGAAGGGATTGACCCTTTTTAAATTGGCCATTGCAGCACAAGTGGCTTACCTATGAAAACAAATACATTAGTTCAATACAAAACCATCTTCAACTTTCAAATCAAAATAGAACTTGGAAATAGAAGGTTGAATAAGAAGTGGTATCCATTTGGGATCACCATTTCACTTACCCAAAAACCTAGAAATTGTCCAAAGCCCGCAAACAAATGAACACAAAAAGGATAGTTGTAAATTAAAAGTGGACATTGGTGTCCATTATGGATTCACCAATTCCCATATAAAGAAAAACCATTTGCAAATTGCAACTTGCAAGGTTGCTAAAACCCAAGGATAGCTCCAACTTCCAACTTTTGCATCAATAAATTGTTGAAATGAAGCCTAAGCTCCCACACCATATTGAGGGCATTTAACCCACCACTATTCAAATGCTTTTGCATATGGAAAATTCTATAGAATGTAAAACTTCTTGGAGAGCATTTTGACCACCAATCTCAAGTTGGTTGCGCAACTTGGATTTGCCAAATGCCAAGGAAATAAAACATCGTTTCTTTTACACTACCAATGACTTGTACCATGGCAATCTCTATCAATTTGAAGTACTCTAAAAAAGAATGAGCAAATAATTTGGATGTTGAAAGAGTGTGCCAAAGATTCGTTAGAGGATTCACATTAATTCGTTTTGCCATTGTAGTACATGCACTTGAATTCATGGTCAACTTGAAAATAAATTGTTCAATGTCAAGGGAAGATGTTGACATAACCTTAGGAACCCATACATCACTACCGGCCAACTTTTTGGGGCTGCAAAATGTAGCTTTTATCACATCTAAATGCTTGTTGAAGTTTTCATCTACATCAGACTATAGCTAATATTGTGGGTACACCACACCCAAACTATCCATGACATCAAGAGCAAGGAATCCCCCTTGCAATTCTATAGCAAGGCAATCAATGGCCCTTACAACCTAAATAACAACCACATCAATGCAAATAAGATTACGCCCTTCCAAATTCCAAATAAACAAAATGAAAAAAATTTAAGGTTAGGGTTAAACTTGCACATTTTGCTTCCACTTACATGATGGCTACAACATACATCTTTTTGGTCACATATGAAACCACACCAATCTGAAAATTAAAAATGAGTAGCCCAAATGTGCTATTGGTTCACATCAAAAGCCAAATGTTCCACACCAAAGTTTAGGTTTAGCATCCAACACATGATTATGGAATCATGTGTAAAAGCTAATAAAACTTTGTAACCTACAAATACATTAGTCTTAAACTCATGTTCCGATTTATGTATAGTTCCAAAATTTGCTCTTGACATACATTTATTTTTTCCACAAAATCCTGACAAAAACATCATGCAACTAACTAAAGTTAATTAGGTTGTGGATTGCTAGTAACAATGGCAAAATGGTAACAAGCCCTAGTAAAATTTACACATCACAAAAAAATTCAAAATGTGCCTTGGTTTTGTCATTGGTAGGACCATCAAGGGCCATCTTCATGAACAAAGTTCTATACTCCCCCATCACACATTAGGCAGGGGACAACATAAATATCTAGTAGGTTTTCAGATTTTTCAAAATCTTTGCCCCTTTTGTTTCCATAACTTTCGCAAGTTTTGTAAATTCCAAATGCCTTTTAGGGTTTTCGGAGAAATAATTGTACAAGGTCTGGAATAATCCTTCAATTCTATTCACCATCTGCAAATGCAATAAAATCTAAACTACCAAATTGGTTTTATGAACCATGTAGTGAACCCCTGTGGAATGTGGAGCCCACCCATTAAAAATTTGCTGAGTAACACCTGACTTAATGCCTTGAAAAATAGAAACTCCATTTGCACCGAATGTCATCAGCTTCTTACCAATCAAATATTTCATTAGACCTCTTTCATGCATCAAGGCTTGCATGAGGATTTGAGTGAGGTTATCAACACCTGATCCCGCCACCACACATTCAAAGAAGAAAACGATTGGTATCTGTAACCAATTCTGAACCACATAAGCATGAATTAAAAGCTAGCTTCGATTGTCGATGGTACTAACCTCATCACAAGTGAAATGAATTGGGTTGCTCCAACAATAGATTTGGTGGCCTCCAAGATAATGCCATGCATGTGTTGAGCCATAGCCCAACTTAATGAATATGTCCAATGCATTTTTGGGTTTTCCTCAAGATTCAAAAAATCAAACAATTCCTTATGAGCTTTGTACTCAAGTATTGGTCGACCATGCTTCAATGTGTCGAATAATGTGATAAACTAAACCAATTTTTTGCGTTTTTCACCAGCCAACCCAGTAGTAACTTGTTGCAAAACAATTGCAAACATAAGTAATTACATTTTTGTTGTGTTTACAATCATTGTTGGTATATCATTCACCTTTTTTCACTCCCTTCATATTTTTTTCAGCCTTCTCCTAATTGGCATGTTTCTAGAGTGAGTCCCATTTTGGAGCCAACAACTTATTTTTATGCTCAACCTTTGAACATACTTTGCATTTCACAAGGTGCACACAACCATCAACACCCATTTATAACTCAACCTAAGGCGACTTAATTGCCTATGAAACTTGAAATTTCTTCTTTGATTCATAATCACATGTTTTCTTAACTTTCTACTCCAAGACCTCTATTAAAACTTGAGGCCCTTTTACTAAATCAATGCCAAGACAATGCTTGGATTGTTTGTAGGAAAAATTGAACATGAATAAATCACAAGCACATTAGTGACAACTTGTTTACCTTTTGAGGTAGCAAGTTCACGTTTGGATTGAGTTTCACTTCTATTACTAAAAACCACATTAGAATCAACAAGAGGGGTGCCATTGCTAGGGTTGTAGAGGTGTAAAAAATTTGAATTTGAAATTTGGGGGCGATTTAAAAGGAGGAATCTTCAAACAAAAAGTCCATACACATTGAGGTTCACAACAAATGCACAATGTGGTCTAAATAGAAGTTGCACAAAAACATAGTGAAACCACAAAAATAAACAACGTAGCAGACAAAAACGTAACAGAGGATATAGAACCACAAAAGCAAAAGAGCTTTGAAGCAAGAAAAAAATCACAAAACCGGAATAACCTTGACAGTAACAGAAGAACCTTGGAAGTAGAAAAACCTTGAAACCAATTTTTTTTTCAAAAAAACTACAAAAGCATAATAACAAAAACAAAAGAATTAAAACAACAAAAGACTTGTAGAAGCATAAGAACCTCAAAAGCAATAAAAAACTTGCATTTGATTTGCAAATTGGAATGTTACATAATGCACGTGTACACCATACGCAAAGGATTAAACACAGATACATACTTAAATAAAAAACAATGAAAAAAATTGTGTCTATTGTGTTATGTTGACATCAACCACTAAGCTTCCAAGTTGTGCTTTCCAATCTCGAGATCTAGTGCCATTTGCAAATCCGTTGCCATAAATTATGATTATGATTTTGTTGTACTTTAAACATTTGCAAAAATTGAACGTTGTAATCATCACCTTGAGTGTCTCAAACTACTACTACTAACTATAGTGAGGCTTGAACACTCTTGAGCAAGCGCTCAAGAGTTAGGAGCACAAAACCCTAAATCTTGAAAGTTCAAGGACTGCAAGTTGCAATATAAAGGTGATGTACACAAAATCAAGACTAATGAAACAAATAACAATGCGATTTGCTCATAAACACATGACAAAATGTAAGTTCTAATATCAAGATCCAAACTATAGAGTCTTCCCCTCCAAAATCATAGAATGTAAGTTTGTATCATATGAGCCTGTAAACCTTTGGCAAATCTGAATAGTAAACGGGAGGAAGAGTGGTGAAAATTTGAAGGCAAGAGGGGAAAGGTTTGACGAACAGCTCAGATTGAAAGAGGAAAAAAATGGTGATGATTTGATGGTTGAGGTAGACACATAGACAAATGTAGGGTTCCTTTTAGGGCAATTTGGCAACTAGTTGTTGTTATGCACTCGCTTGTAAGGCGAAAAGTTTCCAAATTGTGTACATTTTTAGGCGAAAAGTTCCAGATTTCACCCTTGAAATCCAAGCTTACACCTGGCCAGCCCTAAATTTTTGGAGAAATTTAAATTGGCCAAACAAAAACACTGTTGCCCACCCCATCTCCAACAAAGGTTTTTTAAATTTTTTCTTCACTTTTGAGATTTAGCATTAGTTGTGTGCATCCCAATAAAGATTTCACATTAACTACCAACACTAACTCTGGAATGTGGCCAAAAGTTGGATCACACAATGACAAAATCCTTTCAAAACATCTCTAAATGTGACAAAAATTTTCTTAGTAAAAGGGTATCTTGCAACAGTGAAATTCTCTAAATCTCTCTTGCGTTGAGAAAAGGACGTTAGCTACATCACAAAAATGAGAGGGAAAAAAAACATTGGATAGGAGTGAGCATCTACGATTGACAACACAATAAATCATCATATCAGAAATTTTGGACAGAGGAAAAAAAAGAAAAAACTAACATGATGTAGGATTGAGCTTCTATGAGTGAGTGACACAAAAAAAATCTTGAGGAATGAAGAGAGTTGGAGTAGCCTCAATAAACTTGGTCATCAAATACTTACAATGAGTGAGAGAAAATGGATGTTTGTGAGATAGCCAATCTGATTTATGAGCCTCTTGGCAATGAAAAGCAAGGAAAGAAAGAGCCAGAGAAAAGGAGAAACGTGTACTTTTGCCTCTCTGTTTCTAGAAACAAATGATGAGTGCAAGCAAAGCTTCTTCTAACGTTGCCAACCTTTTGTTCTCTCCCAAAGAAAAAAAAAACAAACAAACAAACAAAGCCAACAAAATTACTTCCCAGTTTTATGAGATATTTAACTTGATGAGATTCATCTTTAACTCTCTCTCTATGAGAAATGGTTCATCTCTTGCAGGTGTTCTGAGATAAGTGATGAGCCTATTTCATGAGAGAGAGAGAGAGAGAGAGAGAGAGAGAGAAAAGATACATAAGAGGGAGAAGAGTCTTTAGTGTTTACAGTATGTACATAATTCCTTTCACGAATCTTCACGTCTTCTTCTTCTTGTCAGCTCCTAATTTGTTCTTGGTGTTATAACGAAAATCCTTCATTACTGTACCCCGACAACAACAAAATCCTCCACTAGTTCCAAGAAGATTGTTATGATCTTCAACTAAGTTCTCTTGCACATGGACTCTCGAAGTTGTTCTTCAATCATTTTTTTAGTCTAGTCATGATCCCTGGAGACATGATTATCTTCGGCTATAAGGAAGCTACCTGCTCACTCGCTCAATGTGGACCATAACTAGTGCAGCTACCAAATATTATTTGTAGCCAGAGCTAACTAAGAAGTTGGCTGTGTAGTAGTCCACCTCTCACTCTGCAACGCAAGTTCTTTTGTTCTTTTCTTTTTTTTTGGTGGCGGGGGGGTTCGTTTTGGTTGTGGTCGATGATGCCAAAAGCTGAACAAGGAAGAACTTGTTTCTCTCCTAGTTTTGGATAACTCAAAATACTAGTGGACTTTGTAGTAGGGAATTCTCCAGGTCCAGCAGCAGCAGCAGCAGCTTCTTGTCGTTTCATCATATGGAAGCGTTGTTGCAAGTCTTGCATGTAAGAAGATCTTGAAGACATGAATATTCGCAGATTTGCGGTTTAATAGCATCGAGAGAGAGAGAGAGTGTGTGTGTGTGCGCGCGCGCGTATTTGTGTGGATTTGTGCAATTGGTGAGAGGGAGTCTCGATATTATGGTGATGTTGTCGTTGTTGTTGCGGGAAGGAGCCTAATGCATTGTTGAAAGAACAGCTGCTAGCAGTAGTGGACAAGAAAAATGGCTCATGATTCTTCGTTACAGGAATATCATGACTCGGAGTCTAAGAATCTTGTGTCAAATCGGTCCACGAGAGTGAGTGATTTGCAGTTGCCAGGGACAAGCCACAAGCTGATGAATCTAGTTCAGAGTGATAAGAAGAGCGAGCTGATCATGGCAGAAGGAGGAGGAGGAGGAAGAGAACGAGGAGTACCACAGCTTAGTCCCAAGTCTGTGATCACGGACATTCGCAGCTTGGTAAGCAAGTCTCCGGATTCTTTCTCCTCCTCATCTTCCAGCAGAAGAGAGTATTGTTACAGGGTGAGTAGTACCGCAGCGCCAGCAGTGGGGGCGGCAGCGTTGATCGTAGATGGTGGTACTAGTACTAGTAGGAGGAGAACTAGGAGGAGCAAGTGGTTGTTGCCGTCGCGCCATGATCGGGGCTATTCCATCTCCGATGCAGAAGATCAAATCATGAGCGACTCCTCCGATCAGAGCTCTTCTCTCTTCGATTCTAGTAATGCCTCTTCGTCCAGCGAGGAGATCCTCGCGACCGCAAAGGTAACGTACTGTAATATACTTGTGCCAAGGATACATTGCGACAGAATGTGTAGCAGGGCGAGAGTCCTTTACGGTGCTCAGTTGTCATGGGTACTTGCTTTGCGCTTGTGTTTTTCTTGACTGGATTTGATCTCTCTCACCTTTCTTGCAAACAGATTGGCGCATTAGAGTCGTTACCAGAGATGCACTCTTTGGCCCTGGACGCTTCTGTGTTGAGACCACCCCGAGATCTGCATGCTCTTCTCCCTGCATCATCATCTCTTACTGCAGCACCAAGTAGAAAATCTCCTGCCACAAGTGTTGTGCAAATTGACACTCAAGCTTCAACAAAATCCAGTGATCGGTGGGAAGCAGCAGCAGCAGCAACAAACACTAATGATTATTCCGCAGAGTTTAACAGAAAACTATCCTGTTTTAGGAGAAGCACCCATTGGGGTGCAGGTGGTGGTGGTGGTGGTGGTCTAGCTCACACTAGATTACTGCAAGGCAAGGCCATGTCTTCTGCAGCAAAGTCTGAATCTACAGCTTCTGCAACAACAGAACAATCTAACACTGTGGCCATGGCAACAACATTAAGGCAAGGAGCTGCAGATCATCCTTCCAACGTCCCTAAGTATTCAGCAACAAATAGGGACAGTAATATCTTTGCTTACAGTCACAGAACATCACATCGATTCTTTCCAGCAGCTTTGCAGCATCATGAACCTGCTGCTTTTTCTGATTCTTCAAGTTCTCCAGTACCTGCAGCTCATGGTAACCTAACTGCCGGGAGCCCTGGAGCTGCAGCTAGCTGCCATGGAAATTATGGATTCTTCTACAGTCCTGCAGCAGGCGCTTCAGGTATCCTATGCATCCATCATGCTGCAAATTCCCCCTGGATTTGTCTGATTTCAGCTGCTGCCTTTTGTTGTCCTCCTCTACAGTGCAGCAAGAATCTAGAATCTGTTCCCACCCACATCAAGAGTACATTAATGCTGAAGTACCTGCTTGAGTTCAGGCTTGAATGTTGCAGCTTGAATGAGGATTTTACACCTCTTGATTGTCTTTTTTCAATGGAGGTGTGTCTCTTCAGACATGGTCTAGCCAACAGCATGACTGACAACAGCATGCCTCATCATGATGATTCGAGTTGGTTTTCTGGGGTTTAGGGTTTAGGGTATGCAGCAGAAAAACAGGATGCAGATCATGTTTGTATCATGGGTTGCAAGAAATTTTGGGTGGGTTATTGTTGTATATGCTTACATCTATCTACACCCCATATGTCATTGTTGAGAGCTGATGAAGTCAGTGAGGACTCAGAGCAGCAGCTCGTCACTGTGATTTTTTTTCATGATGAAGGGTGGGGCAGTGACGGTCTGACACCTTGTGAGTGACACTCATAAGGTTATGACCATACCCAAGTTTTGTCATTTTTGTTTTGGTTTTGCTAGAATTGACAGACATTGAGTTGACAATCTTCAAAGTGTAATTTGTTGTGGAGCTTTTTTCCCCCCCTCTGCAAGCTCATAGATATGTATGTGCACTTTTACTTTGAATTGGTATGGTTGCAGAGAAATACACAGGCGGTGAAGGTGGCAGCACTGGTCACTTTCATCAGAGAGTTTTCTCAAGTCCGCTCTTGAAACCTCTAGTCCCGAAGCCAATACCATCAAAATGGGATGATGCTGAGAAATGGATTAGAAGCCCTGGCCATCAGCAATCACCAGCCCACCCACAGCTCTGGCATCTGCCAGATCTCATGGGCTCAGAAACAGGTAAACCTGTCCTAGTCCAGAAAACCTCCTCCAATCCAACCAATGCAAATAGTGCACTACATGAGAATGTAGTTTTTCTCCCACAAAAAGCTGAGATTCATGCCACATGTGTGAGTAAACTTTGTGGTTTCATCCATTACATTGTACAATATGCAGTGTTTATTGTGATGTATGTTACAATTTATGTGTAATATGTGCTGTTACCTAATGTGAAATTACCATTAAATACGATTCTCTTGTAGTGCCACAGACAATAATCAGCTCACAAATCTCATGTTGTGGGTGGCACATTTTTGCAGAAATTTTCTAAAATAGAAAATGGATGCTATCAGAATTTTCCTGATAAATAGGTAGGTAGCCAAAAATAAATTGCAAATTTTAAAGCTGTTGAAATCCAATTTCTTATAACCACTCAATATGAATTTCAGAAATGAAATTGAAAATCTGAAATTTGGGATGAACCCTTAGAAATTCCAAATCTAGTGTAAGTAACATGACAATGTACCTCTGACTGATGTTGGCAGGGAGAAGGCATTCCATTGCAAGTGCCCAAGGGCTGAAATTGTATGATGGAGCAAGCAGCCAGAAATATCCAACCTCATACATGGAGAAGTCTTCCTCTCCAATTATTATTGAGCCAAAGTTTGGGATTGGCAAGGGTCAAAGACAAGTTCCCAGTGCCACCATGCAAAAGAAATATACCAAAACCCTCTCGTTTGGTGACCTTTCAAAACGGTTTGATCTCTCTCAAGCAGCTGGGAAACCTATAAGTTCCTATGCAGCAGGATATGATGAGTTCTTGTTTGAAGGGAATACCAGACAGTTGGCAGATAAGTTAAAGGTCTCCTCCTTCCCAGCTCACACTACTTCTTCCTTCAGGGTCATTGATGGCAGTACCATTGAAGGAGGATTACTAAACATACAACTTCAAATGCCCAAGTCAGTAGACAAGTCTGCACACCATTGTTGTGACAGTAGTACCAAGGAGCCAAGTTCACCTTCCTCCTTTGATCCATGCACTGGAGGTGAGATATTTACATTCCACAGAATTTTACTTGGACTCAATTGTCAAATACAAACATTATGCCAGAGTGAACCAACAGCCACCAGCATACAGTCCATTGACTGCAACTGGGTTGATGTCTGGTTTCACCTAGGTAATTTATCCTGTAAACAGTGCATTCTTTAGGTAGGTAGGTAGGTCTGTAGGACAATCAGTGGACTGTGAGGCACCTAGGTAAGTAGATGCATGTAGATGGTTAGTACATGGGTAAAGGCTAGCAGTGGGTTGTTAGTAGATTGGTAGTAAAGACAGCAATAGAGCTAACCACCATGGTTAGCTAGTTAACTGAAACCTAATGTGCCCATAAAAGTCCGCAGGTTTTTCCCTTAGCTTGACAGTAAACAAAACTGGATGCCTTACAGTTTCCGCCACAGAAGTATTTTCTGATGGGTTTGTTTATGTGGGATTGGCACAGATGAATTTTCCAGCTCCATATCAAAACATGATGATCACTTGGTAGCCAGGAAGGAGATTGGCACTGACCCACCAACTCCTCATGCCTTCCACACCCCACGACCTTTGCTGGGTCACAGGGACATGGGCACACAAATGACTCCAGCAGAGAGCCAGAGAAATTCTATGTGCACAACACCAAAGTTTGTGACATCCCCTGGAAACAATTCACCTGCTTCCTTAGGCACACGATCTGGTACTAGACCCATGGGGGGCACAGTAGTGCCTGGGCTTTCAGACTTGCTTGAACTCAAAAGCTGTCACCTTGCAAAGCTGGAGCTCCACAAGTTAGCAAATGATGAGCATCCCATGATTGATAGGAACCCAACTTGGAACACTGAACAAGACGACAAGTTGGAGCATACTACAAAACTTTGCCAGTATGATCTGGAGGGGGGTATCTTGGTGTCTAAGGCCACAGCATGGAAGCAGGTTGAGCTAGCCAAATGCACCACTAGGTACTTCAAATCTCCAACACAATGTTTGCATGATGATGAGATCAAGTCCACAATTGAGAGGATTAAGAGGATATGTGTTCCCAAAGTCCTTATCAGGTATTTGTAAGCTAAGGTGGTTCACTTTTTGTGCCAGATCACTTTTTGTGCCATACTGATGATTATTTTGTCAAGTACATATCATTTAAATGCCTATGGCAAGGAACATAATGATAAATATGTCAATTGGGACTTGATTACAATTGTATGAACTTCTGTATCTACCAGAAGTGAGCCACCTTAGCTTGCATGTACCCTATCTGTCTGCAAGTTGAAGAACCCAACTTATTTTGAGTCTCATTACTCTCTATGTCCAGATACAACCATGAGCAGGCCAAAATCGTTGCATGGGAGGCTCTTGAGAAGTCCAAGGCTGACACTAAATTGAAGAAGATGCAGGTAAGCTACAAATCATTACCTCAGTATTTAGAGATGGAAGACTACCTTCCTGCAGCTGGGGTACCAACCTTGCTGATGACACATGTCTCATTTACTGGAGATGATCAATCCATGCATTGACTATTCTGTACTATGGAATGGTGAAGCCCCTGCCCATTATGTTGGGTAAGGCTCCACGCAAGCCTGTTAGGGTAAGCTAGGTGACCCAACCCACAATGCGCAAGGGTGAGGCCACTCCAATTAAGGTCTGGGATAGCAAATTCAACTATTTTTTAAAGATTCATGCTGAGCAGACATTTTGGTTGCTTTTATGAGTGTATGATCATCACCAGAAGATTAATATATCACATAATATGTTCAAGAAAATGACAATCTCTGCTATGCCAGACCTTAATGTTTTTGTTGGAGCTACAGAAGTTACTTGTCATTAAGCAATCCATGTTGGCTTGATGAAAAGAGTTTTGTTGCAGAGGCAAATGTGCTTCTAAACTGCAGATGATGACAATAGTATTAAGGATGATGTTGATTCTCCTCATCACAGGTAAAGCTTGAGAAAAAGCGGCTGCATGCAATTGAAAAGATGCAAAAGCGAGTAGCTGCAGCATGTCGGAAAGCACAAGAAATGAGGGCTGCAGCTGAGACCCATTATCAGGACAAAGCTGCTAAGACTACAGCGCGCACCCAACAGATCATCAACACTGGCCAGCTTCCCCTCTTGCACAAGGTCTTCAGATGTTGCATTTCTTCATAGGCCTATAAACCCCATTTCTCTTCCTAAATTCCTCTTTTTTATTCACATCTTGAGTTGTCTTCTCTGCAAAATATGTGTCTGGTCCATTGCTTTCAAGTCTCGGCTGCAAGTTTACATCTTCAACTCATTCATGACCTGGCCCATGCAATTTTGTGGGAACCAACAAACCATGAAACAAGTTTCTAGAATAGGAAATTAAGAGGTTCCTGTACAGATCTAACTAAACCAGAATTTTAGTGGTAGGTTTCTGAAGTATGCTCTACTTGGTCAGAGGCACCCAATTCTTCCAGAAATGCGATTTCTTAGCTTGGACAAGGTGTTGGAATTCATTCCTTTTCCACCCATTAACATGGTCAAGCAGAAGGATGCAGGAACTTACAAGATCAAGTCCACGCATATGACACAATTCCTCTTAGAACACACAATGACACAAACACCTTGTTTGAGGAAGGTTTAGGTTGTGTTACAAGCCTTCCAAAATGCATTTCTGATCGTCTACAACTTATACTCCTACTATTATTGTGTATGAAGACTTGGATTAATAGCTTGCACCAGAAAAAACTCCACCCTTCATTTAACTCATCATCCTCAGCTCAATGTTTGTTCATCTGCATTGGATTTGAAACACTTGATGACATGAAGAGGCTTTTGAAACCAAGCCCCTTGGTTGCCCATTTTTCTTTTTCTTTTATTTAAATATAATGTGCAAATTGAATGCTTCTCCCAATTTACGTCAAATGCCTAAAGAAGGGCTCCTAAGTACAATCCTCCTTCCTCTCCATCAATGAGCTGTAGAATTGATTTGGACTGAAAGATAATTGCCTCAATTGATCAAAACCAAAATTCTCTTTTTATCTATACAATTTAAATCCATTTTGCATTATCTTGAGCACTTCCAAAGTACTCAAGAATATAAAACAACCAAATTCATTTCAAAGTCATCTGCACTTTTGCATGATGTACCCTAGCCCAATAGTATATTGGCAAATTTTGTGTTAGCAAATTTCACAATCTCAAGGTTATGGTAGCAAACATCTTGAGCCTTTTGTCAACATAATTCACTAAAAATTGAATTGTTGATCATCAATGTGCTCAACCAAGGGGTGTTTATAAGGTTAACAAGCTTTCAACCTTAACCCAAGTCAATGTAGCTTCATGCTTCCTTCTCACCTATCCAAGTAGGCAATCATGGTCCATGATAGATTGGCAATGCAAATCACCAACAGTTAAATTGTTTCCCAGGGGACAAAGACATTTACAGCATGATACCCTTCATGCATTTATGTTATGAGCTTCATTGCAAGGCTACTGCCTTGATGTTACAAGGATGCACACATTAAACATCACATAAAATAAGAAGATACGGACCATTTTGGAAAACAAATAGCAAGGACATGCCTATCTTAGTATTTTCATGAATGATTTGTTTTAAACTTCTGGGTTTCAAAAGGTGAACAATGGGATTTAAAAATATAGTACAAAAACTATTTCATTTGTTCATGCATGTCATGTTACAGCATTTACATAACATGCCCAATATTCATCTTTGGCATGGTTTTAAGCATTCATGACATAGTTCCAACATCTCGAAATCCCAATAGCTGATTCAAAATTTGATCTACAGGTAGGGCTTCTTTGGTGGTGGATTTTGGTGTACAATATATTACAGTAGGTAGCCAAATTATAGAACAATGTTTTTTTAAAAACCCTTTCATATCTAGTTTATATTGGAATTTGCTAAGCCTTCGTATGGATGATTGCCATTTTGACGACAACGCCCTCAAGTAATCATTGATGCAGTCCCAGTTAGAGGGGCATGCTTGACCTTCTTGATTAAAAGTCATGGCAGATTTATTTTCAACATGTCTTTTCACTTTAAAGTTAGGAAGTTGATGAGAGGATTCTACCTAAATTCAAGCATGTAAATTATGTAACAAGAAAAATGGGCTTATGGAAATTGTTAAACTAGCAACTTATGAGAGTGTTGGTGCACTAATGGAATCAATAGCAGAGTCACAATTTTTAATTTGATTAAAATAATACAAAAGAGAATATGGATCCATTTTGTAGGTGTGAAATAAGACTATGCAACATAAGTTGATGTCAAAGTGAAAGGGTTCGGATTGTGAAGGAAGTTTATATGTTACAATAAGCAATTAATTCCCAATGTTCACTATCCATTGAAATTAGTATCTAATAAAGTTATTTGTCAAGTCCAACAAACATGGCATTGGAAGCTTGTGGTTGCCGGATTCATGGGACATGATTAAAAAGATGGTGACCCAAGACTCAAAAATACCTTCAAACTTGACATGAATTATGTTCATGCTAAGTTTCTTACTAGTGTGTCAACCAGAGAAGCCCATGTCTCATGTCTCACAAAGATTTTACATGAAGCATAAGCTTCCTCTAGAAGTGCTCTTCAATCTTGAGTTTAAAATGCAAAAATGCATCTTTAAGCATTTAGAGGTTTTGAGCGAAGATAGGATATAGAGAAGAAGATAGAGACAAACATTAAAAATTGCTTGTGTCGGAACTCCACAACATGGAAAAAGAATTTTTATTGGACTTGTGCAACCTTGAGGAGCTCAACCTAAGGCATTCTAAGGAGGAGTTTGAATGTAATTTTCTTCTCTCAAGCTTTGCAACAACACCCCAATTTGTAGCACCCTTTGAAATAAGGTTTAGCCCAACATAACCAATCAAGGTTATAATAGTAAAGGTACAAAAAGGAGGAAGAGTTTCTTAATTGTGTTGCTAACCTTTCTTTTTGGCAAGCATTTTTCCTAATCTTGTGATAATTATTCATATGTTGTTGTAGTGATTTTTTTCAAACCTTAATTGGTGGGTGGTTGAAAAAATCTTGAAATAATGAACTTTGAACCTCCAAGACTAGAAACAAAACACCTTGTCTTATTTCCAAAAACCAAAAACCAAAAACCTCCACAAACTCTAGAAGTTGTCTTATACCCAAAACCGTAACCCCAAAATGTCCCCATAACCATGAAAAACCCATTGAATACCTTAAAAGTCTTCTCCCTCTTCTAATGGATGCATTGGTGATTGAGCATACCCTACCAAATTTCTTATGGACCCGTTTTTGATGTGATGCCTTTGTCAAGTAAACCATGTTTTGCATAAAATTGTGGGTGGGTTTATTGAATGGCATGCCTTGAACATTGTGAAACATTATAACATCCTTTATTACCACACAATTGCCAACAAGGACTCCAACGTAGTCTTTGAACAACATTTGCAATTTGAAATGAATTATTTAGAGCTTTGCGTCCTAGATGATGAAAACATTTGAGATTTTAGTTTTGAATACAACCATATTGTACATACATTGTTGTTTTGATCCAATTTGGTCTATATGGGTAATCAATTGAACTTGAAATAAACTAGGGTTGCAACTCATAAAAGTATTAACTTACGTTGGTTTTGATGATTATGGGTTTAAGACGAACTTAAAAACCATGTTGTAATTGGGTGGAAACTCAAAAAACTTGAAATTTTGGTTGGTTTTGATCTGTATGGATTTAAGGTATACCTAAAACCAATTTTTCGATTTGCAATTGAAGAAAGTTTTTTGTGTATGGGTATTCATATGCATCCACATCTTAGTTTTTTAGGTTTATAGTTCAAGAAAATGGTATAATTGTGTTGGCTTTGGTGTGTATGGGTAGTTTGGTGCATCTAAAACCCCTCTTTTGGTTTTGTAATTCAATAATCTTGAAAATTTGTTGGTTTTAATGTGTATGGTTATTCATATGCACCTAAAACCAAGTGGTATGGTCTACAATTCAAGAAATTTGATAATTAGGTTGGTTTTCATGTCTATGGGTATTCACATGAAGTAGAATCCAAGGTGTATGGTTTATAACTTTAGTTTTGTTGAAAACTCTATTGGCTTTGATGTGTATGGGTACTTAAATGCATTTGAAATTTTTTTTTTGGGTTTGCAATTCAATAAACTTTGAAATTTTGTTGAATTTGATTTGAATGGTTACTCATATGCCCTTGAAACCCCTTTCTAGGTCTACATGTACACCTCAATAATCTTGAAAATTTTGGTGGCTTTGATGTGTATGGCTATTTAGAAGCACCAAAACCAAGTGGTATGGTGTGCAACTCAAAAAAATTGATGGTTAAATTAGTTTTGATGAGTATGGGTATTCACATGAACTACAAAACCCTTCTTTTGGGATTGCAGCTCATCAATCCTAGAAATAACCATTTCATTATGGTTGTATGGGTTTTTATTTGAACCAAAATCTTAACCTTAACCCAAAAAACTCATGAAAGTATTCAATTAAGGTGGTTTTAACCACTATGGGTTTAAGGTGAAGCTCAAAACCAAGTTGTAGGGTTTCTAATTCAAGAAACTTATTTGAACCAATTGGCTTTATTGTCTATGGTGACTCAAATGCATTTGAAACTAAGTAGTAGCTCAATAAATTTGTTAGCATTGATGTGTATTGGTTTTCATATGCATATGAACCCAAAAATTTTAATTTGTAACATCTAAAACATCATAATTTTGTTTGCATTGGTGAATATGGGTATTCAATTAACTAGAAACCTCTTCCTTATGGTATGTCATTCAAGAGACAATCCCTATTTATGCACAAATGTAGTTGGTGATCATGGTCTTGATTATGCATTAACCATTATTATTAGTGATCTTCCTTTAGATTCTAATGAAATATTCCTTGGTCATAGTGGTCTTCATTACAAAACAATACCTATCATGGTCTTAGTGGTCATCATTATGCATTAGGTCATTTTTTGGTGGTCGTCTTCTAGATTTGGATTTTGGTGAAACAATCCTTATTCAACTTTTGTTGTTGTTGATGATCATGGTCTTGGTGGTCTTCCTTATGTCATATTTTGCTTATTGTCAATCATCTTCTTTTAAACTTAAGTTAAACACTCCTTATTTAGCCCTTACTATTGGTGATCTTCATTTGTGTAGTAGTGAAACAATGGTCAACTTCTAATCGAAATTGGCAAATGGTTATACAATTTGCTCTTGGTTTGTTTTGGTTTGAAATTCAATGATTTATATTGTTTCTTATGATTGTGTTGGTTTGAAATCAAGTGTTTTTTTCTTATGTCTATAATCTAATAACTAACTTTAGTGATTAAAATCTATTAAAATTTCTTCATAATTTTGTCAAATAATTGAAATACATTGAGTTTTTCTAGGCATTGTTTTGGTCTAAAGTCCAATGACTTTTTTTGGTCACTAAAATTTAGTGATTATTTTGGTGTCATCTTGTATGGTTTTGGTTATGTCCAATGATTGTTAAGTTCATGATTGTGGTTTTAGCTTGAGTGTGAATATTCCGTTTGTCTTATGTGCATGTTTCTAAAGATGGTTGAATTTCGGTCAAGCACAATATTGGAGATAGTTGTACTAAAGATGCAACAATCTAAATATGTTGCCTTACACAAAGCCAAGGCCTTTTGGAAAGAAAACGTACCAAGGCAAATTGTGGAGTTTGTCCAACTTAGCACCATGGTTACTTCGTACAATTTATATTTTGAGAGCTATAGCATAGGTAAGAAGCAAATGATTTGGCTTAAGTTCATTGCTATGTGGAAAATGTTTTACATCAACTAGCAAGTAATTATCTTGATTCAATTTTTGTAGAAGAAACTTTGAAGGACTACTTGTGAGACACCTTGGAGGAATTAAAAATAGGAATTTCAAATGAGGAGGTCTTGGAAAAAAAAACATTACAATGTGATCAAGTGCTAGAATGATGGAAGGTTATAAATGGGGATGCAACAAGGAACATCTTGAAAAGACATCAAAGTCTGATTGATGGGGCACCTATACCTAGTCCATCAACCTTGTCATCTAACTCTTAAGAACATTTAGGTCTTGCATCCATCTAGTTCTAATCCATCTTTGGATTCTATACCATTTAGACATGACAATGAGAAATTGATGTTAAATCATAAATGTTGTAAAACTAGTCATGAAATATGGAACAAGGTGTAGTCACAATCAAACGAATCAAAAACCACGTTGAATGATTGCCAAAACTGTTTCAAAATTATAATTTTGTTAGATATATTTTTATGGTGCCACTTTAATGTTAGGTTAATGATGGGAAGTTGTGTTAAATGATTAATATGAATGTTTAGGAATTCAAAATAAATATTCAAGTAATTTTATTTTGGGTTTTGGTTTTTTTAAAAACCCTTTGAACTTGAACAACAATTGCATCAAAATCAATTAATTTTGTATATTGCTAAACTAAAGATTTTTTTCTCAAAAACCATTGATGGGAAAAAGTCGAAATGATGTTAATTTATTACCCGCATTCAAAAAAACTCATAGTCTAAAAGTTGTAGAATTTGAAACTTTAAAAATCTAATGAATATAACTTAAAAATTTCAAAAGTCCTTTACCACATGTACATGGGGTGTAATGTACATGACATTAAAACAAAGTTATAGTTTATGATACAAGAAAAAAAAGCATAAAATAGTTAGCATATTTTCATATAATTTGAAAGTAGGATAATTTTTCAAAACAAAATGCAAAATTTGGTAGAATTTGTACACTTTCAGAAAAAAATTAGTTGTCAACCAAAGTACTCAATGTCTATGAACAACTTATGATGGTTCACAATGATAATAATAGTGTTGTTGATTGTATAGACTTTTTTCCACCAATTAAACCATGTATGGTGTGCTTCATTTTACCAAGGTTTATAGACCTTGATCAATGTGTCATCAATGAAACTAATAGACTTTGGCAACTCTAACCAAGGTAACCTTTTTTTATCAAATGTGCACCATTAGATTTCATTTGCAAGTGCATGGTTGATGCATGATGTGATGAATAATGCATCATCACATAATGCAAATTTCAACTAGTTCCACATGAAGGCATTATACGTAGTGATGTTGTCATGCTTCATGAAAGAATGAAGTTGAGGAAATGTTATTCAAGCATCAACTTTGATGGCCTATTCAATACAATTGGAACCTCACCTATGATGATGCAAAACAAAAAATCAAATTTAAAACCTAAGTTTTAACATAGAGTGACAAAACTGAAACTTAAGCCCTAAAATTCAGACCTTAATATCCTAACCTTAATGCCAATAACCTAAACCCTAACCTTAAGAACCAAAAGTCAAACCTAAAAACCTTAACCCTAAAGCTTAAATCCTAAAACCTAACTTTAAATGACAAAAGTCAAATTTCAACCATAAAATTCAAACAAAAACCTTAACCTTAAACCCTAAAACTTAGAGTTTAACCCTAAGCAACAAAAGTCAATTCCAAACCCTAAAATTTAGACTTGAAAACCCTAAACTTAAAGCTTAAAACCTAAACCCTAATGCCAAGCAACAAAAATAAAACTTAAACCTTCAAATTTAGATTTGAAAACCTTAACCCTAAGTGACAAAAATCAGATTAAAACCCTAACATTAAGTTTAATTTTTAAAAAAAAACCTGAAAATGTGAACCTTGACACTTAAACCCTTTCATCCAATGTATGGATGAGAAATGAACATATTCACAATTAGGGTACCCCTTTTTAAACATAAAACTTATGGACTTTGTTTTTGCTATCTTCCAAATATAAATCTAAATAGAATAAATTTAAGTGAATAATATTGGATAATTCAAATTATGATAATTTGCATGGTGGTGGTGATTTTTCACATGCAAATGTAATTATGCATAAATATTTTGGTAAAAAATTAGAAATGCAAAAAATGAATATATGAGCTTTTGAATACAACTTAACATGTTTTCTTGCATGAAAATTTCTTGCACATTTTGTTGACACTTGGGGCCAAAATTTTAAGCCTAGTGAATATAAAAAACCAACCAAATAGCCCAAAAAAAGGAATCATTTTGTTTGTTGCTCTTTTAGAATGGATTTTGTAGCCTTCAAAATTCTTATATCCTATATTATTGAATCAAATGCATTATATGAACATTGCCAAACATAAATGTATGCATTACTCATCCATGAAAAAAATTGAAATCAATTGTAGTGTTTAATACATTCTTTTTTATTCCTTTAAGATGAAAATTATAGTATTACTATAAAACTTGGCCTTATTCCATTTGACATTCCCACCCAACATTGAGTGGGAAAGACCCAATTCCACCCATGTGGATTCTTAGTGGAAGTCATGAGTGAGCTAGAACTGGTGGCAAGATGGCCACTTCGATTACACCATGCACCACTCGCATCCACTCAAGTCCTTCAGTTTCCACTAAAAATCCATTATGAATCCACTAAAAGTTCAATATGAAATCCATTAATAATCCAATATGCACACATTCAAATGGAAATGGTTCATTGAACAACCACAGGTTAATGATTTGGAGGAGCTCCTTTCCACTTGGCTTAACTTGGGTGGAAATGCATAGTGGTTTTGAGACAAGTTTTATAGGAGTAAAAAAAAAGGATTAAAATTATTTAAAAAGACTCAAAAATACATTTATATTACATCTCATGTATTCTTGGATTTTTTATTAGATTAACATGACATCATTTTAGTTATAGTCATATATCAATCCATTATAATGATGAAATAATAAATGTAATAAAAATCCAAAATAATCCATTATAGTCCTTTTTTTGTTAGACTGTCCTTTTGGGTACCCTAATTGTGAATATTCCCAAGTAATAATTAAATTTACATGTTTTTAATAAATAAAATTTCCATCAAAATTATGGATGAATGTTTGATTTTATCATTAATTAATTTTTATTGATGATTTTTTTCCCATAATTTTAATTAATTAAAGCTTCTTTAAATACAATTATTCTATGTGATATAACACTTGTTGATAAATAATTTGTTAATTCCATGGTCATTGTTTATTTTTAAAGTTTTGAAAAATTACATTATTTAAAAAAAAAATTCCAAGCAAGTTGACCCAATGTCATTGACAACAATCAAAGTTTTCTTTTTGCTTCTCCCAAGGTGCCACAACTTCCCTCAAACCTATTTATAAGTGTTATTGATAACAATGGGGTTTTTTTTTCATTTTTCCCTAAGGGTGCCAGAAACTTTTCCAAATGTAATTAATGTTGTTGAGGATGATGGGTTTTAAATGTCTAGAAATATTTAAACTACCTAATGTCATTGATGACAATGAAGTTTTAAAATAAACTAAAATTTAGTTTTACGCACCTTAATTAGTTTTCCTCAAACAACTTGTTATCATAGATGACAATGGGGTTTTCTTTCAAGAAATTCAAGACAACACGTTTGAAAATCAATAACTAGCCACATTAAAAAAAATGAACAACATATGAATAAGACCCAACAATAGTTTAACATTCTATATGACATTAATACATTGTATGAATTTCATGAATAAATTGTTAGTGACCATAATATAATGCACTTTCAAAAGCCAATCATAGTTTTCAAATACAATGTGAATATGGATTCAACATGATTAATAGAATGCCCACATTAATGAAACACTGGAATATAATATGATTGCATCGATACAAAAAAGGACAATGAATAAAATAATACATGTCAAATTACACCTTAATATTTTGGTCATGAACATCCTTCAAATGTAAGATTTCATATGTTATGTTAGGGCATGGCTGGAAAAAACCCGATTTTTTTCCATTAGAATATCGGATTTTTGGTTTTAATGAATAAAACTTGATTTTTGCTTTATAAAACCTGGTTTTATTTTAGAGTTGATCAAGCCCCGGGCCACCTGCACCCTTGCCACGTTCACATCGACACGACGTCTTCATCATCGGATTCCATGGCGTCCTTAGGCACTGAGTCATCGAGTGCTGTTGTTGCATTGTCATCGTTCTCGTTGTTGTACTCGACGACGTTGTCGTTGGGCGTCGGGTAGTCATAAAACGCGCTCAGGTTTGACTTGATGAAGACAAGTTTTTTGACGATCTTGGTCGTAAGGGCGTTCAGATGCAGTTGACGACGTAGCCATGGTAAACAGCTTGATGGTGATTTTCTGGAACGTTGGATAGTCTATGCCATCCGTGAACCACCATTCCAATGGGGACTTCTTTTGCTTGGCCATGAGCTAAAACCATAAGGAATTGTTCTTCTTTTCTTGCCTTGCCTGGATTAGGAATTTAGTATACTCCATGTAAATCTTCTCTCGGCGTTGTTCATCGATGGGCGTGACGTCATCGATTGGCGTGTTGATCAACGTGTATTCTAGAGCGCGTTGATTGGGGTCAGGCAGGCCCTCGTTAAGCAGAATCGGGTCGAGTAAATAGGACAGGCCGTGTGCCTCGCCATACATAAACTGGAATCGCTTCTTTGTGAGCATGACCAAGTATTCAGCCTCTTGTTTTGTGATGACATTGGTGTTGTGGAGCTTGGCGAATTCATTCGGTAGAGCACGGAAGTCTAGCATCACCTCCGAGATCAGAACTTTGTCTAACTGATATTTGACGATGAAACCATCCGTCGGGCATAGGATTGATAGCGTCTTCTTCAAATTGTCAATGAAGTGCTGATCAATGACCATGTCACGCACCACCTTCCGCTGTTCTTTTTGCGCAGCCGCTCCTTGAACGAAGTTGCACGTCGTGACAATCACGTGCATATGCTGTTCGGACTGGAGCAGGGTCTTGGCCATGCTTTGATCGTGCCCCAACGTGTCGGTGTGGCCTTCACCAGCGCTCGCGTGCTTGTGGTCTTCTGTAACTCATTAAGTTGCGCCTTAGGCGCGTGGTGGATATGGAAGAATCTGACAACGCCATTGCAGTCTTCAATGAAATCGTGAAGGTTGTCGAACGGGTAGCCGTTAGGATACGTTGGTTCTATGTTGCCACGTTTCTTGGTTTTTGTCGTTCCGAACACGTCCTTGACAAACAAGTGCAGGCCGTGTGAATAGCATCCCTGGAAGTAGCACGAAGGGCACCTCACCTTTAGGAGCTACCACGCCTTCATGTTTGCGTTGGTGTTGTCACTAATGGTGCCGATGAATGATGTGTTTTCATGGTGGATGATCATGCGTTCAATGTCGCGAGCGATGAACTCATGGTCGTGCCCCTGTTGACCAATCTACATGGATTCGAGGAACAAGTTGCAGGCAAGTGAGACGGTTATGTAGTTGATAACAGAATCGTTCTTGATGTTGTTCCAGGCATTAGTTGTCAGGCACATGGTTGCACCATTCAAACGCAAATTGACCTTTGACAAGAGCTCGGCATGGTACTTGTCCATGAGAGTTGAACCGAGTTGCTTGCGTGACGGCAATAAACTTTTATCGGCACACAACGCGCGAATGGCGTTCTTCAGGTGCAAGTCCTCGACGCGCTAGAACGAAGTGCCCGTTGCATAATAATGTAACGCCATGTGCTTCTGAAACTCGGCTTTCTGGGTCTTGGAGACGACCGGCAATGCATATTGCTTGATCAAACTTTGCAGGCTGCTGCTCACGCTGGACACGGATCCTACATTCTTCGCTATAGGCATTGGCCACGCATCATTCTTCTTGTTGCGACGATACCACTTCGGGCGCTCGTCATCATTGATGCCATTCATGACCTTGCGAAATGCGGCACAATAGTTGAAGTGAACCTTTATTGACTCGCTTTTCTTATGGTAGTTGACGAGTAGTTTGCAATGCTTGTAGACGTTCGACTTGGCATTGTGTGAGGTCCACAGTGTCGGTGAAGAGTTCCCAAATGGGGGATTGTGTGTGACCGCACTTCTTCGACAATGGTCTAAAATCTTATTCTTCGGCGTCATGGTTGTTGCAGTCACTAAGGCCATCAATAATGGACCTTGGGGTGCCATTGCTATGTTGGCCACTCGCATTATCGCTGTTCAAAAGTTCGGCGTCATTGGAGACGGGTGAGTCGCTCGAGGAGTTTGGCATTGGTGCTACATTACTAGGAAATAAGAGACCACGATTGTGGATGCCGGATTTTGATTGCGCTACTATAGCAATGGCAAAATTGAATGCCAAACCCTAGTTATTAATATAACCACATTAAAGAAACCGATTAAAACCCGATTGAATAAAACCTGATATTGCTAGTCCTAAGTCATTAGGATTTTTTGAGTTTTTTAGTTCACTTGAAAGCAAATGGAGGTCCAATCATAATGAAGAGTTCAACCACTTATAGCAAGATCAACTTCATGTATTTGTGTGACTGTTGTGTTTTGGGGTCGTTTTGTGGGGGTATGCATAAACAAATTTAATAAGAAGGTTTTTGAGCAAGAGTTGTTTATTTGGTCAAGCTTGTGGTGGGACTTTTCAAATGAAGGACAAATCATTGGTAAACAAGAAAATGTTCAAGATGGCAAAAATTGAACGACAAGCTTGTTAGAAGCTTTTAAAAGTCTTACATGGACTGGGATTTTTTTAATGTATGAATCTTTTTGAGTGTGCGTTAGAATGGAGAAGTTTTTAATTCGTTATTGATTTTGGTGTTGGCTAATGTCACCTTTTAGATTACAAGTCTAAACATCTACCATGTTTTGTTGTTTATGTTAAGAGGGAAAGAGTGGGTCTTGTAGGAAGAACATCAAAGATTAGGGGTGAAAGCACACTATGGTGTAATTTTTTATGGCTCATGTGCAAGCTATACCAAGGCCAAAAATTGCCAAAATAAAATTGCATTGTAGATAGGATTTGTTATATTACACAAGCTATATGGCCTGGTTAAAAATTAATGTTTTTCTTTTTTTGGACTTTATACACCCTAGCACAGGGCTGGCAGTATTGAGTTTTATTCAATCAGGTTTTATTTGGTTTTAAAATAAAACCTGAGTCCCAGGATAACATCATAATCAGGTTTTAATCGTTTTATTTATTGCGGTTATATTAATAACTAGGGTTTGGCATTCAATTTTGCCTTTGCCATAATGGCGTAGTCGCAATCCAACATCCACAATCGTGGTGCCTTATTTCCTAGCAACACTGTAGCACTAATGCCAAACTCCTCGAGCGACTTGCCCGTCTCCAATGACACCAAACTTTTGAACGGCGATAATGCGGGTGGCCAACATAGCGATGGCACCCCAAGGTCCGTTATTGATGGCCTTAGTGACTGCAACAACCATGACGCCGAAGAATAGGACGTTAGATTGTCATCGAAGAAGTGCGGTCGCACACAATCCCCCATTTGGGAGCTCTTCACTGACACTACGGACCTCGCACATGTTAAGTCGAACGTCTACAAGCATTGCAAACCGCTCATCAACTACCATAAGAAGAGCGAGTCGATAAAGGTTCATTTCAACAATTGTGTTGCATTCTGCAAGGTCATGAACGACATGGAGGACAGCGAGCGCCCGGAGTGGTATCATCGCAACAAGAAAGGTGCTACGCGGCCAGTGCCCGTAGTGAAGAATGCGGGATCCATGTATGGCGTGAGCAGCAGCTTGCAAAGTTCGATCAAGTAATATGCACTGCCGGTTGTCTCCAGGACCCAGAAAGCCGAGTTTCAGAAACACATGGTGCTACACTATTACGCAACGGGCACTTTGTTTCAGTGCGTCAAGGACTTGCACCTGAAGAACGCCATCCGGGCGTTGTGTGCCAATGAAAGTTTATTGTTGTCACACAAATAACTCGGTTCAACTCTCCTGGACAAGTACCATGCCGAGCTCCTGTCAAAGGTCAATTTGTGTTTGAGTGGTGCAACTGTGTGCTTGACAACGATGCCTAGGCAACATCAAGAACGATTATGTTATCAACTACATGGCCGTCTTGCGTGCCTATAGCTTGTTCTTCGAGTCCATGTCGACTGGTCAACAAGGGCACGACCATGAGTTCATCGTTCGCAACATTGAACGCGTGATCATTCACCATGAAAAACACATCGTTCGTCGATGTCGTCAGTGACAACACCAACGCAAACATAAAGGCGTGGCAGCTCTTGAAGGCGGGGTTCCCTTTGTGCTACTTCCAAGGATGCTCTTCACACAGCCTGCATTTGTTTGTCAAGGACATGTTCGGAACAACGAAAACCAAGAAGCGTGGCGACATAGAACCAACGTACCCTGACGGCTACCCATTCGACAACCTTCATGATTTCATTGAGGACTGCAACGACGTTGTCAAATTCTTCCATATGCACCACGCGCCTAAGGTGCAGCTTAGTGAGCTATAGAAGACCACGAGCGTGCGAGCGCTGGTGAGGGCCACACCGATGTGTTGGGGCACGATCAAAGACATGGCCAAGACCTTGCTCCAATCCGAACAACATCTGCACGCAATCGTCACGGCACGTGATTTTGTTCAAAGAGCGGCTATGCAATAGAAAGGCGGTGTGTGACACGGTCATTGATCAGCATTTCATCGACAATTTGAAGAAGACGCTGTCAATCTTACGCCTGGTGGATGGTTTGATCATCAAATACGAGTTAGACAAAGTTTCGATCTCGGAGGTGATGCCGGACTTCCATGTTCTGCCGAATGAATTCGCCAAGCTCCACATCACCAATGTCATCATAAAACAAGAGGCCGAATAATTGGTCATGCTCGCGAAGAAGCGATTCCAATTTATGTATGGTGAAGCACACGGCCTGTCCTAGTTACTCGACTTGGTTCTATTCAGCGAGGGCCTGCCTCGCCTTAATCGACGTGCTCTAGAAGACACACTGATCAACACGCCAATCGACAACGTCGTGTCATCAATGAATAGCGCCGAGAGAAGATCTACATGGAGTATACTGAGTTCCTGATCTAGGTGAGGCAAGAAAAGAAGAACAATTCCTTCCGGTTTTAGCTCCTGGCCAAGTGAAAGAAGTCCCCATTGGAATGGTGGTTCACGAATGGCACAGACTATCCAACGTTCGAGAAGATCGCCATCAAGTTGTTTACCATGGCTACGTCATCAGTTGCATTTGAACGCAACTTTTCGACGATGAGATTTATCCATTCAAAATTGAGGAACGCCCTTGCGACCAAGATCGTCAAGAAACTCGTCTTCATCAAGTCGAACTTGATCGTGTTCTACGACTACCTGGCGCCTGACGATGACGTCGTCGAGTACAATAGCGAGAGTGATGACAATGCAACAACGGCACTCGATGACTCGGCACTTGAGGACACCATGGAATCCGATGATGAGGACATCGTGTCGATCTGAGCATGACAGGGGTGCGGCCCGGTGGCCTGGGGCTTGACCAACTCCGAAATAAAACCAGGTTTTATAGAGAGAAAATCAGGTTTTATTCATTAAAACCAAAAACCCGATTTTCTAATGCAAAAAAATTGGGTTTTTTCCAGCCCTGTAATGACTAGAGGCATGAGACCTTGCTATTCTTCAGTTCCAGGTCCATCTCGTCATCCTGCTTCATCCTCAATTGTTTTCACACCTCATTCCATTCATCCTCATTTTACTCCACAACTTGAGGATGAAAATAGATGCAAAGTTCTGTCAGGGGCTTACGTGGCAAGTTGAGAAATAGGACATTATGACATAGAATCTTCTAAAGACAGTAAAACAATCTGCGTTTTGTGGCCGTACAAACAGATGGTGCCTTATAAAGCGTAATAGGGCCAGTCCACCTTCGTCATGAAATCGGAAGATAATATGAAATACAAACATGTAAAAGTCATCCTTCAATATTTTTGGTTACACACTGAAAACGAAATATAGAAATCTGGTGATTTATACTTTTTTTTTTTGTTTTCCCTCACTTGTAACAATTAGAAACATCCAAAATCACTTCATTTTTGGAATTTTGAATTCTCTCTTTAGGCAAGATTTTCGCAAATTTAAAAAAAAAGAAGCTTAATGACTGACTAGCGACCTCAGGAACACAAAAGCAAACACAAAAGTCACTTGAGAACCATTCCCACAAAAGTGACACATTAATTAATAACAATTGTTCTCCAGTCTCATGGAGTCACCACAGATAGGCGAAACCCGCTCTGGACAATGATAGCAATTCGGGTCCGATCGCTTCTTTTCTTTAGGATGGGGGTGCGTTTTTTTTCCCCTTCTTGTCTTTGGCGTCGCTTGCTGTCGCTACATTTTTGCCAAAACAAAAAGCTAGTGACTGGAAGTCTGGAACCACCCAACAAATGCCGTGCAACAATATGAACTCCCATACACCATATCGAAGTCACATATCATCAGTCAGTCACTGAAACTTATTGCATGTGCATTCTCCAATTTCCTCGGCATAATTTTAGATGCCATTTGTCTTGTCTTCGATAGCAGTCCTTATGAAAGTGATGGGCATTATTATTTCTTTGATGCCCAAACTTTACAAGCAAATTATATAAGTAATCTATCTATCACATGTGCATCCCCACTTCACTCCAAAGAATTCCCAAAAAACTGGTCTAACTTGTGGATCCACTTTACCCCCAAAAGCAAACTCCTCTACAGAACTGGCCAAGAGTCCAGGGTTGGTGCAGTACACCTGCAAACTTTATTACAAGATAGCAAAAAAAGTGAAGGAAGGGGGAAAATAATCATGGTACGACTAAATCCCCCATCCCGCCCTCGTTTCCTACAACCCTCACCATCTACCGGTCAATGTCCACGGGCTCTGGATCCAACGCTCCAGATCTGTTCCACCGCTTCCAACAATGCAAGTTTGGGTGGTGTTTGTTGTACTCTCCTATGGTGGTCACAATGCCTCTTGCTGAGTCAAGGCAGAAAGAAAGCCATGGCCAACAGCAGCAAGGCGGAAGCTCCTCGGGCCATGGTTTTTTCCAGCGAAGAAGCATAAGAGCCCCACAATCTCCCTATCCATCTCCACCCATCTCGCATTCTGTCTGAACTAACGTGAGCTATCCAAATTTAAACTCTCTAAAGCTCTAAAAGCTCTTCCCTTCTGGCTTGTGTTCTCTACAAACCAATCTAGAGCTCTTCTTTCTTTCGGAGGGATGCAAGGACTCCTACTTCTCGATCTATCTTAACTTGCAGTGAAGCTCATATTTCCGATCAGTCCAGTATCTTTGATTTCTGTCGCCTTTTTTTCAGTGTTGTAGTTGGTCTCTTTTTTCTTCTCTGGTTGGCTGCATCATGTGGATTACAGTGGTGCAACCCTTGTTGGCACAATGCTACAAAAGTTTGAGTATAACCAGCGGAACTCGGACTCATCATGTGTTTGGCAGTAGTACCAGGGAGTCCTTGTTGATCATGCGGCAACCGGTCTACATCCCTCTTAAAGACTCTGAAGTGTTTGCTCTGCAACAGATTTCTTAACTTGGTCGTCGGTCGTAACAAATGTGATTATTATCCAGCTTCTACTGGTTTATAGTCCGATTGAGTTTTGCATCGTACTACTAATATAAAACGAGCATGACGTAGCTACGGATCTGCATGGATCACAGCAGTGCATTTCTCAAAAACATTGTGCTGCCATGCCACTTGGTCATCAAACTCTAGGGCGCACAAAAGGGCGTTGTCGTCATGATGAAGGATCGCGATCGGTGTGCAAGGAAGGAGCTGTGCAGCTCGAGATCAACCGCAGCAGCCCATGCTATGGGTTCTTTGTCGGAAGGATTTGAAGCTTCAGGGTGCGGGTTGCCTTCGCTGCTTCATGTCTGATCACATATAGATCCGCGCATGCAATGTTTTCTAGTGTAAAAACACTTCAGACAAGGAGAAAAAAGCTGTCCAATGGATCAACCATTCCAAGATTATAAACACGGCTGTATATAAAATAAAATTAGATCAGCATAACCCATTTTCTCCATCACTGTGTCTCCAGCCATCATACCTCAGGAGAAAGAATACATGTCCGGGCAGGGAGATTCTTCTCTTCGTCAAAATCTTAGGCAAGGGAGATATCTTCTCTTAGTCAAGATCTTAGGCTCTCCAGAAGACAGCTCAATTAATGCAAATGTGCAAAACTTCATTTTCATCTGTCTAGGAGCACCCTTTCCTCCATTGTTCATACAATGCTCAAGTAGGTGAGATGAAATTTTACAAGGTACCGCTTGGATGCTGGTTTGATGTACTTTTACATTGCTAATCAGTTGCTGCCAAATTGTTTTTAGTATTGCATGGATTGCACAGTAAATATTTATTATCCTCTTATCAGATCTTGTGTTCATCCATTCTGAAGCTCTATTCCCAAATAAATATTTATACACTTGCAAACATGAGACCCCATGGCTGTCAAAATCCAGATCAAAATATATGTTATAAACTATATCATGTATATGTAAATAATCTATATATAAAAAAATCTAACCATTAGATAAGTGAACTTTAAAGTTCAAAAAGTTATCATGCATATTTCAAAACTTTTTCTTGAATTTAGGATTCCCAAAAAATTATCACCAAGATTTTATGTTGTTGTGCACTATAGTACTAGTTATACATCAATTTTTTTATGAAAAAAGTGGGATGATCCTAGTGTGCTTTTATTCACTTGGTGTAAGGTAACACCTGAGGAGTGAGGAACTCTCTAAATAATCACCTTATACTCCCACCCTAAGGGCAATTATTTGGGAACTCCCTGCTCCAAGGAAGTTAATTGACTGATCATGAAGACAAATTCTGTTTGTTTTTCGTTTTTCCTGTGATATTTGACGAGTACCCACTTGGTATCACAAATGGTGTCAGGTTTTACCAAAAATTGTAATGCCCACTATAGTAGATATCAAAAGAAAAAAGTGAAAAAATGGTGTTGAGCTTGACGAAAAATGAATGCCCACTATTGTGAGTATCACAAGAAAAAAGTGAAAAATGTGACGCCCACTAATGCAGACATTACATTTTTGAAATGCTCAAGCATTTTTATGCTCTACAATGGAGCCTCTAGATACACTAGGAAATTTGGCGCACTGCTTTCGGAATGTAGCAAGGCTACCTGGAGGCTGGCAGACCAGAGGTGGGCTCTGAGGAAATTTAAGCTATCGAAGAAATGAAGTCAGATTTATTGGGTCATCTTTAAAAGTTAATTTCTTATTTTGAGATGACACATCCCTAGTTCTACCTTACAAACTAACTTATCTGCAGCTTGATATAGCTAGTGTATTTTCAGGGGGATTTATGCATGAGGACATGAGTGAAGCGGGCAAAATATTTTTGGTAACAAAAGCAAAGGCAGTGGCCAGGTATCTAAAATATTGTTGAACTTGAAGGTTGGTTAAAGAAATCCAATCTTGCACATATTAGAGAAGAATCTTACTGGACTAAGGAGTGGGCAGGGTTCGGCTGATACTGGCTCCCAGCCCCAGTAGCCTCTGCCGGGTTTTGGCCGCATGTCCCCAGTGAGCATCAGCTGGACACTGCCCACACCCTGACTTTAAAGTCAGGGAACTAGGCTAATATGAAGGAACCACCAACAAAAAAAAGCTCAGGGAGGTTGGAGGAGCGAAGCGAAATGGATTGCCTGCACAATCAGCAAAGCAGGCTGATACAGTCAAATTAATCATGCTAAAAAACAGCTATTATTACCCCCTTGACTTTAAGGTCCTGGCTAGAGCTGGTTCAACTTGCCTGAAGGGTTTTGAGGGCAAATTGTGCCACTTTTGAGGCACATTAAGGGTCATTCAAATTGCGGACCTGATGCTAGGGTTTACAGTGTTAGTCAACATAACATTTAGATAATATTATTTTAAAAATTATGTTAAAATTAGCACTAACCTAAAATATTACTCAACAATTTTGGTATCCCTTGCACATCTAGGTTAGTGTTAAGCTAAATTAGGGTATCAAAAGACAATGCAATGTATCTTCAACATGATAGACTCAAACCATCACGATGAATGTTAGTGATCATAATCAAGATTATTATAATTAATGTTAAATGTATATAATAAATATTGATTTAAACCTCACAATCAAAATTGTGCTATGTAACATTGAGTTAAAGACCTCAAAACTTAAGCTTTTGGCTAAGCTTGGATGTTAACTATCACCAATGCTAACACCACTACCAAGGATGCCACATCATTGACAATGCTACCTAACAACACTCCAAAATTAAGAAAATCTAGCACTAGGTGTGAATGATGTAGGATGTAAAATTTGAACCTCTTGGAAGAATCCACATTTTGTTTTGGGACGAGCCATTTTTTTGGGGAGAGAACTAAAGTGCAATTAAAAATAATTACTACCATAAAAAATCCTTTATGTCAAAGAAAGCAACCCTAAGTGCATTCTACACCCAATGCACCTCGAAGGTGATGTTGATGCCTTTCTTGTTCATTGGCCTACTTGTCTCACCTTAAAGGCTCAACAAGTTGTGTTCTTTAATACATAAACATTTACATTTTCCAATATTCACACTTGTAAACAACCCTATCCAAATTTCCACCTTTCCCACATTCATCTACATGCACACAACCCAATTCCTACTTTTACGCTTTTCACCTTCCATGTTTCACATGATCATAATGCATTACATTCCTACTTTCACATTTTGATCACTAAAGAGAGAAAGAACTAGCATGGGGTAGGTATTAAAATCAAATTGGGTATTATTGGTTATTAGATTGGGTATATGCATGTATGACAATTGGGGCTTATTTTTTCAAGAACTCGGACTCTCCTCCACTACAACAAAAGGTGTCTTTGTATGCCATGATTTCACTAGATTTTGAATGAATTCATTAGTCTTAGTAAACAAGGATTTGTTGGAAAGTAGTGAATTCATTGGTCTACTGAATAAGGTCTAATGAATAAGGTCTAATGAACTGCACCCACATTTTGTAGGCTCGTACATAGGATTTTTTGACCATAATTCACAAGCACATAAGATGGGTTGTAGTTGTCCTTTGTCCTGTGTCTTGTTTTGTTTTCTTATTTTCTTTTGTTTCCTTCACTTTTTGCAATTATAATTTTTTTGTTTTTGTAATGTTCACAATGTGTCGTTGAATTTTGCAATGATGTTATATCAATGTGACCTATTAACTACTTGAAGGTAAATTTGGATGTTGAAGACGAATCAAGCTTTAGGGAAGGATGGACCATGCATTTGTTAATGCTAAAATAAAGTATGTGGCTTACTATGTTTGATTTGTGTTTCTTTTTGTATTTTGCTCCTTATGTGTGTGCTTAGAGCTATGTGATGTGCTTGTGAAGCAATGAAGGTCAAGGGGATCTTTTTGCAATTATTGCACATGTTTTATTGCTTTTCACCTTCTCAAGTCATGAACTTCTAATTTTTTATTGTTTGTCATTGTTCATGCTTCATTGTTCTATTGTTTCATTGCTCTATTGCTCCATTGCTCCATCATCTTATCATTATGTCATTCTATCATTCCATTGTTTTGTTGTATTGTCATTTCATTGTTCTATTGTTTTCACTCTATTTTGCCAGTTCATCATTTTGTTGCTTCATGATTTTGTCATTATTTTCATGCTTTGTTGCCTATTATGCCTCTCACTAAGCTAGTAGCATTGATGGCCTTTTGTTTGCACCTCATCCCTTAAGCCATTGTTATAAAGTTCAAGCAAAAAGTTGCACAATTGGAAAGTTATTTTCAAGAAGTAACTAATGTTGTGTTGCCATCATGAAACTACAATATTTAAACTTTAAATATCTAAACCTTAAACTTCATTGAACTTTTGCCACTACTACAAAAACAAATTATTTTGACTAGAGAATCTAAGTCAAGAAGGACCCTATTTGGGCGGGCGTAACAAAAGACATCATGTCAATTTCGACAAGTCAATTCGGACCTATTCTGTGTGATTGGGGTGATCTTTTTTACTAGTAGACTATTTGACTATTTGACTAGTCATTTTGACTACTACATAGTGGATCATTTAACTAGTTAATTTTTTACCCAATAATTTTTTGGATTATTACCATTTTAATTGTTTTTGTGTATGTAGGTAGGTAATTGTATATAAGTTTAAGTAGGTTGTAAAAAAACAAGTATGTAGATGGTGGGTGGTTGCGCACTCGACAATCCATTTTTTGGTGTCACAGGGGTAGTTTTTATGAGGTACCTTTAAGTTTAGTATAATATGTGTTGAGGTTTGATTGAAAATTTTAAAAGGGACTCATTTAATTAAACTATAGCAATTGAAAAATCAAATTTAAAAAGTTGAAAATAAAATTCCATCATTTCATTACAAGGTGGACTTTTCAAGTGATATAAGATTTTTGTCATAGTCCACAAAACAATTTATGGACTTTTATTACATAATAAACATATTTTAATTGTTGATTTAATTTCCTAGTATGATAGTGAGGCTATTGTAATGTTGAGAAGTTCAACCTTACCTTGGTTAAATCCAAAATAAATTTAAATAATTTATAAAATGTCCTAAAACCTACTTATAACGAATTTAGAACAAAATATCCAAAGACTACTTTCAAGGAAGAGAAAACTTGTTCTATGTGTAACATTCTTTCTTCCTCAATTTAACACCTCCTTTTGCCAAACCTCCACTTCAAATCATAAGTCCCTCTTCAAGCCAAGAACCAAAGTAGGCCAAGTTCAAATTCAAGTTGGTGTGTAAGAACAAGAGAGTTAGCCCCCTTCAAGACCCCTTTCTAAGAGTTTCTTTTTTTTAGCCAATGAAGATGAAGGCAAATCCTTCTTTACCAAGTCTCCACCAATCAACTATTTCCTTAGCTTTAAGAATCAATGAATTTGATGAAAAGATCCATCTATCCATTTCCCTTCCAATCATCGTGAGATGGAAACCCCCGGTCTAATGGGGTTTAGAAACCCATCTTTTCCTCATCTTGAATGCAATCCTTGGGATGATGCTTTTCCTTTTTTGAGTAGAACCTTCTTTTTTCCATCTTAGATCATCCAAAGTAACTAACCCTTAGGATAATTTTACCCAAGTACAAGGAATGATGATGGTCTTTTTTCTTTCTTCACTAACTCCATGTGGGAATTATTCACATTCTTTTAAATCAAGTGTATTATTCACCCATCTTGTACATATTACTATTATCTCCCATGCATTACTTATTTATGTAGTACATAGTCAAGTTAGGAAGTAGGTTTCCTACCACAAGATTTCCATCACACCCAATCTACCATTCAATGTAAATTTTTCATCAATTTTGTTGGAACTAGGCATTTTCCTTGGTTACCATTGTTGCGGTCGTTAATCAAACCTCCTAACCTTAATCATAATTATATTTAAAGGAACAAGATTTCATGGAATAATTAATTTGTTAGCATGGCAAAAAAATTTGGAAGGCGTGAACCTCAACCTACACCCCAATGACAAAGGGCATGAATCACCTCTTGACTTGAATTTGACACAATTGCCCGAGCACGAAGAACCAATCGAAAGAACATGCCCTTGACTAGAACTTGAGTGCATCATTAGATCGTGCCACTAGAGGTTGGGTGCCAATGCATGCTCCCTTGTTTTGGTGCTAGAAGTCAAATTTGTTATAGATGGTGAACCATAGATTTTGTCTGAAAGGATCTACCAAGGGGATGAAGCTGCTATTCTAGTGTGGTCTGTAGAACTTGGATTACACCACTATCGATGGTTGCATGGTCCATTGTTCTAGATTTTGATTGATCATAAATCGGAACTATTCGTGCACACTATTCATTGTATCTTGGGTTATTACAAATAAAATGAATATCTACTTGGCTATGGTCTAAGGATATGATGGTCATGGCATTGTATCCCTTGTAGGAATTTGTAGTAACATGCGAAGAAGTTCATGTTACCTAGCTATTTGTTTGAGCATTCTATCCAATTGTGATTTCTTGAAAGATTTTTTTAGCTTGAAATCTCACCATGGCCATGACCTTTGAGGTTTTCTATTTTCTATTGCTTATAAAGGTCTAATCTACAACTTTGCTGTGAAATTTCTAAATTTGCGTCACCTTCTGCCTTGTAAATGCAAAAAACCTATCTATACCCCAAGCCTTGTGAGGTTTAAGACCCAACACTTGTTTTTCAAAAGGAGGCTTTCAAATACTTTGGTTAAAAAACCTATGTATACTCATTAGGGAATTTGCTAAAGAATTGGGGCTTCAAATGGGGCTTCAAATACCTTGATTAAATAAACTATGTATACACATCCATGTATTTGTTATAGAATCAGGGCTTGTACTCAATTAATCACATGTACCCAAACCACATCCCCACCTCATAACCACCATTGTTGGATTTTTAAAACTCAAACTTGAGCTATTCTTTATATCTTAAAAAATAAAACAACCAAACATGAACAATTCTTTGAAATAAAATTGGATCTATTTGACTATTACTTTAAAAATCAAATATTTGCCCACAATGAGAAGAACCCTCCTAGGCATGATGTTGATTTCATATATTTTCTTAACTTATTTGTTTAAGATGATATCTATGAATGAACTTAATGGGTGCAATATGTTGGACTATTATGTAAAATTAGATGGAATCACTACTACATATTGTGCCTTTTTGCGAAGGGCCAAACAAAAAACCTGAAGGGTTTGTGAAGGAAAAACAAAAAACCTAAAGGGTTTGCGAAGCAAAAACAACCTACCATATTTGCGATGCAACACGCATCGCAACTTGTGGTGCACCACCCATCGCAAATTTATAATTAACCTTTAATCATCACAACACTTTTGCGACATATACGACAAACAAAACTTTGCGACCCGCTCAATCTCCGTCCACCCTAACGATATTTCGCACTTAGCAACATTCAATCATACTCAAAACATCGCACATTTTACAATACACAACGTACCGCTAGAAACTTTGAGAATCACAAGACATCGCAAGCTTACGTTATTTGGCGCCTCGCATTTTGCGTTTAAATATGTATCGCAAACCCCAACACAAATTTTTACAAAACTTTCCAGTGGTGCATGTATCACAAGTTGCAATGTGTGTTAGCTCGCAAATTAATGAAAGGGTTACTGGAGAAGGAAGTTTTGCAAAAGGTTTCGCAATGTAATCTAATTCCCAAAATGCCATAAGAAAAATAAAAAATCTTTTAGACCAAATAGAAGCTATAAATCCACTTAACCATTATTATAATATATTTTGCCTTGGTAGACTGAGTGAAAATATCAGTAAAGTACACATAGCAGTGCTCTTATTCTTAAAAATAAAATTACACAATGGAGCAAAATAGGCAAAAAATGACACAATGAACATTGTGCAGTAATATAGAACCACAAGCCTCAATGGCAATTTGCATAAAATTAATGAGTAGTACATTATACATGGTCATCATCCACCTCAGAGGTTGTAAACACAACCTCTGGTTTCTCACCTAAAATAGAACGGGACCGTGGCACATATGTGACAACAAGCGACCACTCCTCTAAGCTTGGGGGATAAGGAAGATAAAAACATTGTTCTACATGACTAGGAAAAGTAAATGGCTTTGAAGTTTGCCAATGAGATGGCTGATAACTAGTGGCAGATGTCTTTAACCGTGTGTGTCCGCACTCATCTTGAACTACAGTGCAATTTGCACCAGTAAGGTTCACTTTACACCACTTGCACTTAAACACATACTCTTCAAACTTTGAATGTGCATCATAAGATACCACCAAGATCTCTTCCAGCTTTCCATAATGTGGCACAATATTTCGAACAATATTCCTGTCATGCCGACTGCTTCTAGAGTCCTGAATGAATTGCCCTTGAATTCCACAGTCAAAGGTGCGGCCCCTCTTTTCATCCAAACTAGAAATCCTGAAATTAATATTGTGTTAGGCATTGTGAGTCAACAACTTATATGATAATAGAAACTTCATGCCCATAAAAATCATCCTAGAACATTCTAAAAAACTTGTCTGGAATGTGAAGATGAGTTAATATGCCTAATGAAATAGAAAAAATAAATACCTGAAATGTCTTCCTTGTGTCCACATTGCTGACCGTGTTGTCACAACTCTCAGTGGTCCATGAACAATGGTGCGAACATCATTTGTGATCTCTGGAAAACATGCTATACTTTGTCCTTGTGCCAACAATTGATCCACTTCAGCCAACTTCTCTTTCATGTACTTATGAAACGTAGGAAAAATCCTTAATCTCCCACTCATACTTTTGGCATTCTCATGGAAGTTCCTCCACTCTTCCATGACATTGCTATTATTCAACATGAATGTGGTCAACTGAATTAACTCTGTAGGTAATAACATACGTGTTTTGATGGCACCAGTCAAACGGTCTTCTTCCTCTTTTCTTTCCTCCATCCAGACATGAGGACATGATGGATCTATAGTGGCCAAGATGTTGGTGCAATAAAACATGCTCTCTGTTGCCAAGTGTCTTGCTGCCATGCTTCCCTCCACTCGTGCATAGTTACGAACATAACCCTTTAATACTGCCATATATCTTTTAAGCCAATACATTCACTGACAATGCACAAGACTAGTAATGGCTATCTCATCCATAAGGTGAACTAGTAAATGCACTTGACAATCAAAAAATGATGGAGGGAAGGCCTTTTCCAACTTACATACCACCTCTGCTGCTATGACCCTCATTCTTGGAATCTCCTTTACAAATAACTCCTTTGAGCATACCCATCTCAACAAATATCCCAATGACCAAAGAACATCTTGTACTTCTGCACTGGCTAAGCCTATTATTGCCACAGGCAATATGTGCTATAGTAAACAATGATAGTCATGTGTCTTAAGATACCTTGGCCACTTGTGATCATCGTCCTTACCAAAACCTTTTTGAAGATTAGTTCCATAACCTGCAACAAGGTACCATAAAATTATACAAAAGTATTCTAGACATCCAACAGATAGCATTCTATACTTCAAACTCTTTTTCCAATATAAGGCATACAAATTTACATATAAATAAAAGCAACAAAATACTTCTAAATTCAACCCTTACCATCAAAGTTCAAACTTGTAGGGAATCGCATCTCTCCTATGTGATTTCGAAAGTCTCTTCTTTCTTGTGTAGTAAGTGTCCATGGAGCTGATGGTCGCTACTCAATACCTGTGTTAGGACCAACAGTAATCCACACATCGGGATGCCTCTCAAAATCCTCACAGGCCTCCCTAAAGTTACTATCCTTCTCTCCATAGAGCTGTTTTATGATAGCCTTTCCCACATTTCCCTCAATGTGCATGGGGTCCAAGAGATCACGTATTTTCAGCTCACCCCAGTAGGGCAAGCTGTTGAGTATACCCCACCTTGTCAATCCACTACCCTCAAACACCATAGAATCATTTGGGTCAATAACTCTATTGGCCACATCCCTCTAATATGCAAAAGTGGTAGCTTCTGGAATATCACGCTCATCACCATAAGGCATGTCAAAAGATGAAAATAAAAGTGGGTCTGATCTCATATCATGTTCCAGTGGAAGAAACTTTGTATGGCCAAGGTAAACAATTTTGCGAAGATGGCTTGAGTATTTAGCCATGTCCTCCAAACTTGGGCCACATGTAGAGCAGGCCTTGTAGCCTTGAGTTTGCAGCCCACTTACAAAACCAAACCCTGATTGTAGAAGAATTGAATATTAGAACAACAAATAATCACAAAACAGAATAATAAAAAAATATATAGAGGCATGTGCATGATTTCTTACCAGGATAATCATGCATTGTCCACATGCAGATTGCCCTCAACTTGAATACACGTGGTATTCCTCCAGTGGTCTTCCTCCCATCATATGCCCATACTCCATCCCACATCGTTTTGAGCTCATCGACCACTAGTGCTAAGTAGGTGTCTAGGTTTTTCACCTTACTTGGCCCTGGGATAATAAAAGAAAGTAGCAAAAATCCTTTTTTCATAAACAACCACGGAGGATGGTTGTAATTCATGACAACAACTGGCCAAACAGAAGTAGGTCGTCCCTTTCCTCCAAGTGAATGTGGACTAACACCATCTGATGCTAACCCCAACCTCACATGCTTAGGGTCACGTTCAAACTTTGGCCATGTTGACTCCACATGCTTGTGAGTAAGAGAGTCAACCGGTAACCTCATAACACCAAGCTTTGATCGATGTTTCTTATGCCAAACCATTAACTCGGCCAAGTCTGTACATCGATACATGTGTAGTAAGCGAGGAATAATGGGAAACCACCTTACTGATTTCCTGGGCACCTTCTCTGTAAGCATGTGAAGATCATATCGAGCCTCTTCACATGTACTGCACTCCGTTAAATGGGCATTGTTCCCATGAAATAACATGTAGTCATTAACACATGCATGGACAATTTGATACTCCATGCCTATGGAGGATAAGATCTTTTTAGCCTCCTTCCAAGATCCTAGCAAAACATTTTCCTTAGGCAGCAAGAGGCTATGACAATACTGGAAAATGTCTGACAACATAGTATTGCTTGCCTTGTGCTTTGCTTGGATGTTTAACAACCCCAGTATGGTTGCTAAACGGCTTAACCTTGCACCTTGAAAAATAGGTGTTTGAGCATGTGCCTCTGCCTCTTGCCACTGCCGTTGTCCCTGGGCAGTATGTTGATGACGTGGATCATCTGCATTAGCTCCTTCATCATGTGGGTTGCCAGACATATCATCAACTATGTCAAGTCCAAATTAGTCAACCATGAAGTCATCCATCGCTTGTTCTTGGTTTGCAGGCAGTGGTGCTTCCTGAACTGGTTGAGAGACACCTTCATCATGAGCAGACAAGTCATTTGATGAAGAATGAGTTGATGAAAAGTTTGATTTGTGTGGCATGCCCATTTTTTGATATGTTGCTCTCAACCTCTGTGGCAGCATGTCTTCAAAAGGCCGAATATTCTATGCAATACCAAATCCAGAAGATCTTAACTATATACCAAGCATAGTTGCATATTACATTATAAATAAAAAATGCCAAAATGCATGTATATAGATATGGTATATTATGTCTTAAACAAAGTACATAGTTCAGAAATGGTGGAATCCTAATTCCACTCATAGTGTGTAAACAATTCATCTCCTGATCTGATGGTCCTAGTAGCTATAACTAGGCAATGGTCTTCATGATAAGTCTGGCCATATGGTGTTGGAGGAGGTCCCTCAACAAAAACCCACTCACAATTAGCCCTACGCTTAGGCCGAGTCCCCACCGTACTATTGATGAAACCAACAATGTTTCCAGAACGTATGGGGTCTCCATCTATCACCCTCCCATCACTATGCCTCCTAGTGCTACCAGCAAAGGTGTCCATCTCAAGAACAAAGGTCTTCCACTCAGGATGTTGTGTGAGGATCATGTTCCAATGTCTTCTCTTATAGATAGGCCCACCATAAGGGAACAAAGTAGGACCCTCTCTACGACAACTAGCTGAATCTTCTACAATGATGTCCTCACAAGCATATACTCCATAGCCATGCCTCTCTCCAAGTGTAGAAGTCTTAACAATCCATCGTCTACCCCAAACCACAACCTCCTCATCATAGGGCAAACTATCAAGCAACCCAAGAACTGCAGGGTTCCATGGCTGGATAATATTGGCACATTTGCCAGTGAACTCACACATACCCCATCTGGCTTCAACAATAGTCCTAGCATGACCCTCACTTGGACGTTGTGCTTTGGATCGTTGTCTAACGGAGGGCACACGTGGCCTTGCCTCATGATGTGGCTTATTGGCCTCATGAGAGGTACCAATCCCTACAGCAAATGCATGCGAAAGTGCATTTCCTATGGCAGCTAAACCCCTTGTGATAGAACATAGGGTAGTGGTGTCATACGGGAACCCTATTACATTCAAAAAACCACAACAAACCATGGAAGTGAAAATAGTTTCAAAGAGGATTTCATGAAAAATAACATGTATCAAAGAGGAAAAATGACAATGGTAAAATGACACGTACCACATGAGATGAAGAAGCTCCTGGGGCAAGACCACGATGACGCCCAAATCGCTGAATGTGTTGAACACAAACATATGACTTTTGTGAAATCTGACCAACACACTTGGTGCATTGGCAAAGTTGCTGAGGTGGACCACGAGGAGAATGAGACACCTCTGCCTACATATGAGCTGATGTGCCTTCATTTGAGGAGGATGAGTCACTAGTGGGGACAACGAAAGAGGAAGACATATCATCTATCACATTAATAAGGCACAAATGTAAGGCAAAGACCATATTAGACTTTCAAAAATCATGTGATACAACAATATAAACCCTTGACTACTCACAAATTGAGACTACCTAAACCAAAAAGAAATACATACCTGCATCCAATGTGTGCTCAACAATGCCTAAAGGACTGGTTGCCTGAAACCCTTTGGCATATGCAAAAAAAACAACAAAATGTTAAAGCCAGAATAAATTAAAACTTTGCGAACCCCTTGCGAACCCCCCACCATCGCATCCCTCTTCGCATCTGCATACATTACTTAAACCAAAGCCCTAAACCCTTTAACTTCCTCCTACATTAGCGAAACCCCCGACTTCGCAACCCTCTAACTTTGCGAAACTAACAGCATTGCACGGCCTTTGCGAGAAATATCGTATTGCAAGTTGCGATGTGGGTTACATCGCAAGCCCTGAATTGCCGAAAGTCCTTAAGTTGGAATGGAATAAGGTGTAGTGAAATCTTTCTAAGGGTCTAGACTAGAGTAGGACGACGAGTGAATTTGAATTCATTTTCGGCATTGCTTGAAAATTGTCGAAGGAAAGCTTGGGCAGAGAGGAGGGGGCAAATTGCAATGGCTAGGACTGGTGGAGGGGGTTCTGGGTCCAGAGCCGGAGGTGACAACAATGAGGAAAGGTTGAGGAAGATGGTTGCTGATCACTTGAAAGCTTCAAAGCTGTTTGCAATCGATACTAGGACACCTGAAAGGCTGGCATCCTTGACAGCCATCTTAAGTCAAGCATTGCAAGCAAGGCTGACTGTTGGGGAAGCACAAAGAGAGGAGGAGGCAAGGAAGGCTGCAGAAGCCAAGGCAGTAGAGAAGAAGAGAATGAGAGATGAGAGAGCAACAACAGGAGCTCTCTCACCTAGAACTCTCGAGAAGAAAAGGAGGAAGGATGAGAGGGATGTCATTAGAAAAGAGAAGCTCGACCTGAAGAAGAAGGAGGAGGAGACGAAGAAGTTCCCTCTGATAACATTAGCAGAGGGAGGAGGGAATTCCAACTGAACTGGCATACACTGGGGCCAAGAGCACCATTAGGCACATTGTCTCCACCAACTTTGCACGAGGAGTTGAGTGGGGCACTCTCTCAAAGGCAGAGCAGAAGAGAGTGATAAATCAGGTCAAGGGAGCATTTCGAAATGGAGGAGAGCTTGATTCATAGTGGATTGCAGACAAGATCTCCAATTCAATGTCTCAAGCAAGATACCATGATAGGATGAAGATTCGTGCTCACCTGAGAGACCTGAATGTGTACAGGAACTTAGAGAGGCTGTTTCAGTTCTCAGAAGACATCTGGAATGCCTTCTACCAATCTGAGGTGCAACTAAAAGCAGCAAGGCAGCTGAAGGAGATCACAGAGCAGCTAGCCAAGGCCAAGAAGGCAAGAGAGTCTAGGAGGTTTGACCATGACCTGAAGGCACTAGAGCTGAAGCTTGCTGAATGCCAATCAGTGGTGGACGAGGTTGGTGTTCCACCATTGAAGTTCCTCAAGGCAACAAAGCGAGTGAAACTGGTTCCACCTGCCACCCACAGGCTAGGGCAAGGTGGCATTCCCGGCCTCAAAACAACATTTGTAAGTACCCTCCCTCTCCTCCATTTTTTTCCTGCAAAGATTTGAATAAAGTTGAGTTTCTATCGAGTCAAATAGGGTTTCTGTTGACTGTTTGCGATACCTTTGCGATGCGAATTACATCGCAAAGATAGGTCAAATGGCGTTTGTTTCGCAAACATACGATGGGATTTATTTCGCATACTGCTTCGCAAGTTTCAGTATGCAAAGGTCTGCGCTTCGCAAAAGTGGTCGGAGACTTGAATAGATTCTTTATGCATTTTTCTAGACCTACTGTATTATGGGGACAGTACAAGAGGTACAAGAGGAAGATCACAGCTGCAGAAATGACAATGGGCCAGGAGCATGGCAAGGAGCATCTTTTTGAACATGTTGATGCACTATTGGTGAGTGGGTTTGGTTGGGATTCAATTTCTGTTTGTGTTGAGATTGTTTTCATTTGAATCAAGATTTTCATTTATGGTGTTGACTAAGCTTTGCATGTTGAAATGCAAGCATCTGAGGGTGAGAGTGAGAGCTCCCAAGGCAGCAGTGATGAGGAGGAGAGAGGCGCTAGCATTGCTCCCAGTGCTACCACTAGCAGTGGACCCAGTTCATTGGCTAGCCAAAATGCAGGTTCTACAGGGGGCAAAGATAAAGAGGATAGGGCAGAGGAGGAGGAGGAGGATGAGGAGGAGGAGGAGGGGCAGGGGGACGATGAAGAGAGGGAGGAGGATGAGCAGCCTCCCCCTCCACCAGAAAACACTAGGAAGAAATATTCAAGGAAGAAATCCAAGAGGGGAAGGAAGTCTAGATAGACAACTAGTGTGTTATATACCCAAGGGTTGCAAACCCTTTTACATTGTAAATTTTGAAATTTTTATATAGATTTTTTTTTTTGCGGCCCAAAGTGACTCCAAATGAATATGAACCCTACTTCCAAAATAAGAATACAGTGCCATGCTCTTACGATACATAGTGGATCTCAAAACCATTTGCGAGTCATAATTTTTCGCAACACTACAAAAGCCAAAAGACCAAATATACCATGTCACAGACATCACTACACTTTTAAGGGTAAAATCATTCCAGAATAGGTTTGCGAAATCATAGATTTCGCAAACTTTTAGCAGCATTTTGAGAATCCGAAAGTGTTTGCGTTAGATCTTATATCGGAAACCGATAGAGTTTTGAGTCGATTCGCTAAATCGTTGCGATGATGGGTTTGCTGCAAATAGTTTCTGATGTAATGTTAATCGTAAACTTTTAGCGACATTCTGAAAATCCCAAAATGTTTGTGTTAGATCTTATATCGAAAACCGATAGACTTTTGAGTCGATTCGCTATGTCTTTGCGATGATGGGTTTCTTGCAAACAGTTTCCGATGTAATGTTAATCGCAAATAATGCATAGAAGCAGTTATAATCGGAAAAGGGTTGCGATTGTATCAAGTTCGGGAGTTGCGAAGGACTTGCGATTGTACGGGTGCGAATGTTATGGTATCGCAAAAGCTTAAGAGTTTGTGAGAAATTATGGTTCGCAATAGCGAGCTTTCGGAAACTTCTTTCTTTGTTGTTTGCGATGATATTTGGATCGCAAAATAACCCCCTGTTGTTATAGTGAATGCTTAGTTTGGGAGGCTTTTATATTGATGAAAGGTCCCAATTACATTACATGATTTGAGGGCATCTACTAATTGACTAGCAATGAAAATTATCAATAGCTGAAGTAAAAGATCATATGTTAAATTGACAAGTTAAAACTTTCAAAATATTAATTCTTTTTGGGGTTGTAGGAAAATTTTAATTGTTTGGACCTTTGTGAGAAGACCTTTTGCGAAAAAAGTAATAAAAAATATCATTGCCATGCAAGAACTTTTTTTATGCAATAATTGCCATGGGCTGCATTTCCAAAATTTGCATTCACTAGAAATGTTTTTCAAATATATTACTAAGTTTATGATTGGTATTTTAATCATAAAGGACAAAAATGATGAATAGCCTTAAAGTCATTACAAATGAGTCGTTGAGGACAATAGTCGATTAGGACATGATGTGGCTCATTTCATTCATTACTCATAGAAGACAAATGTGAAATCGTTATTCAAAGTTTAGTGATTGTGTAATTGTTTTTTATTATTACAAATTATAATAATTGATATTATTATAATGTAAATAATAAGATATATTTTTATTTCCATTATCTTTAATTTCATTATTTTCATCCTATCAATTGTTGACATATGTCATCACCTAAACTAGGTAAAAACTAATTTAAATAGCTAAGTAGACCACCTAATCTACCTAGGTAAGCACTTAACCTAGGTAGTTTAATTAGGTATGGAATATTCAATCAATATTCCATCATTGATCACAACAATGTCATTTGTGAAGTTTGATCCTTGGACCCCAAGGATGGAATTAAACTCCTTTATCACCAAGCCACCCCAGTTGTTGTGTAAACAATCTAGTGTTTATTTTATTTACACCATACCTCATTTAAACATTACACACAACCTCAAATTTGATGATTCATATTTTATTGATAAATTGTCCAAGTGAAAAAATTAAAAAGTTATTCATGAATCATAGTAGTGACATACGTTCAATTCGATTCAAACATACGCGTATTATACGTTTTTTTGGGCTTTTAAAAAAATACTTGAAAATACTTGAAAATACTTGATCATCGTTGTCTTTGTTCACTGTTTCGGAAATAGGTGTAAAATTGTGTCAAATGTTTTCGATCATCTTTGAAACCAATTGCAAGCTCGATAAGGACCAGACCCTAAAACTAGTGTGCAGTTTTATTCAAGGTATGCCTATGTTCAAGCTGGTTAAGAAGGGTTTGGGCACAACTTAAGCTCAGCTTGCTCAGCGTTTTGCTCATCGTATTCACATATTTCACGTATTCACATTTTCAAAATTTAAAATACTTGAAAATACTTCTTTTTGAGCACCTTCAAAAAATACGCGTATTTCGTATGTCACTACTATGTCATGAATTTCCTTCAATAATGTACATAAAATTATTTTTTTAATGATTGAATTTTGCTATTCAATAATATTTCAATGACCATTTTTTGTAAAACAAATTCAAACACATTGTAAATGGAAAAACCTTTGTGGGGTAGTATAAGAATAAATAAAAAAATATTTTTCATATCTTAAACCTTCATAGGATTTATGAATTTATATTATACAAAATTTCTTCCAATATATCATAATTTTATTAATAACTTTTAATTTAGACATATGAATCCATAAAATTTATCCACATAAAATATTTATAAATTGAACATAAATCAATTATAAATATATATATTATAAATATATAAATATATATAGATATATAAAATATTTTTTTAATGCTAGTCATATTAAATTTATTTATAAATTTAATTTAAATATTTTAATTAAATTTAAAATAATAATTAGTATTAAATATTGAATATTTCCTGAAATTATAAATTTTATTCAATTTTACACATATAATTCAATATAATTGTGTGATATTTATGTATATACATATAGTATATAAAGTTTTATTTAAATGGATGATAAAAAAATTAATGTAAAAATAAATGATACATTTACAACATTTTACACTTCTATTTGACTTTAAAATTATAATATAAAAAATTATTTCAATGTGTGATAATTAGTTTACTCATGTAAAATATTTTTAAATGGATCATATATCAAGTATATTCAAGAAAAATATAATTAAACTTTTTATATTACTTATATGTATATTATTAGTTGAAATTGGTACCTTACATGTCATAATTCCTTATGTTTGAACTTATAATAATAGTTATTTTTAATCATTGTAAAGTAATTTTATGATCACATTATGTATGTAATGACACATCATTTTGTCCATGTCATTTGCATAGTCATCATTTAGTTATAGTTGAAATGATTTTATCTAGTCACAATTTCATATGATATTTTGGACATCCATGTCATTTTGTCATCAATCATGGATGCCATATGGGTGAAAACTTGTAATGAAAAAAAGACATTATCCATCCTATTATCACGTCATCCTCTACTAAACAAATGCACCATTAATATATGACTATAACTTTTTACAAGTAGAATTTAAAGTAATATCCTATTATGACAATCAATTACTAGTCATTTAAGACATTTAATCATGATTTCTTGAATGCAAATGACATAAATTCTTCTACTGATTCATTACCTTTTTTTCATGAAAAATGAGTTGTAGATTATAAATTACATAATGAAGATTGCCCCCCATTGTTGTGGGAAAGTTATGCAAAAAAATGAATTATTTGTATTTTGCATAAAGTATGGGTTTTAACATGTCACTATGGTGTATCTACAATCACCACAACAAAAGGTTTCCATTTACGTTTCACTGGATTTTGAGTGAATTCATTCGTTGTAATGAATGGGGACCAATGAAGAAGTAATGAATACACTAGTCTAGTGAATGGGGACTAGTGAACTGCACCCACATTTTGTAGTAATGAATGATCAATTTGTATTTCACGTATCTGTATGAGATTGCAACACATTGAATAATAAATAATTGTATCTTTTGAAAAAAAATGAACTTAATGAAAGTTATTTTGACTATTTATGTGTGTTGGGTTAGTGAGGTGCATTTGTGAGCATCCACTTGATTAATCTAGGATGTTGTAACACATTCAATAAGAATCATAATTTTTCATTTGCTTCATAGTCACAAAACTCTAGAACCTTCATGAATTTCTTTTTTTTAGTTTAACCACTTTACAAAGGGCAAAAAAATAAGATTTACTATCATTTCATAATGGCTTTCAAATAGGTTAGAAAAAAATAAAGATGTTTGTGAAGCTACATACATAAACATGGCAATAAAACTCCACTAACTTGTAACATTAATAAAATTTAAAGAAATTGAACAAGGAAATTAAAAATATCTATCTATAAAGAAATAAAAAATTTGTTGTTTTATTTTTTTGTGTTTGTGAAAGCACACTAAGGGTGTGCCACTTTTGTTCAAAAAAGGTGATGTATAACAAATATTATAGTATTGAGTAAGTTAAAATATTCTTGATGACATCCTTTGGCTAATTTAAACACAAGTAAAAAACTTTAGAATTTGCACAACAACATTTTGGAACTTAAAGTTCACTTTGAGTCAAAATTAATTTTTGATCCAATGGTTAAATGAGGAGGATTGAATAAAATCAATGTACACATAGTATATAATTTGCAATTTTTCAACAACAATTAAACCTCATGTTTGTGATTCATGAAACACTACTAAATAAAAGGAAATTAAATAAAAAAATGCAAAAAAACACATTTTTTGAATAAAATTTCATCCAAAAGTTTTAATTTTTTCAATTGTTCTAGATTTAATTGATGTATATGAATATCATATACCATAGAAAAACTTAACCCAAGAATTCCATCAACAATTTGACTTTTAAAATACAGATTCAAACTTTCAAACTCTATGATGGGTATTATTTGGTCACAAATATATTCCATAGATTCAAATTCTTCAATGTTTGTTGGAATTTTCAAACTAATTGATAAGATTAAGTTCAAAGCTAATCAAAATATACTTAAAACAAGTAAAAGTAATCCAAGATGTGATGTCCATATGTTACCAAAAAATTTAATTTTAAAAAGATTATATTCATGACTACAATTTTGGGGGGCTTAGTGTGCTTTCACATGCCATGTTGAGATCTCCCAAACTATAATGCTTCTAGCTTACATGCTCTTGGTATCATTGGAAAATCATTGATGAGTAAGGTGTACCAAGTTGGTTTCATAATGTTTTGACTTATGGTTGAGAAGTTATTGAATGTTGAATAATCTTTTTAATAGAAATTCTTTTAAATCAAAAAACTAAAAATTATAGAGGAATTTGGGTGGGTGTAGTCACAATCAAATGAGCAAAAAACCATGTTGGATGACCGCCAAAATTCTTTCAACACTGTAATTTTGTTAGATATGTTTTTGTGGTGCCATTTTAATGTCATGGTAATCATGGGAAGATGTGCTAAATGACTAATATGAGTGTCAAGGAATTCAAAAAAAATATTGAAAAAAAATTATTTTGGGTTTTGGCTTTAATAAAGGACCTTTGAATTTGAACAATAGTTGTATAAAAAAATAGTTAATATTGGAAATTACTAAGCTAATGATTCTTTTAATAATGGAATTTTGACGAGAAAAAAATTGGGATGATGTTAATTGATTCCCCCACACTAAAAAAAACTCATAATTTGAAATTTGTGGAATTTAAAAACTTAAAAAATTAAAAAATCTATTGAACAATTTCAAGATTTCAAAAGTCTTTTACCACATGTAAATGGGGTGTAATGTACATGACATCTAAAGAAAATTTGTATTTATGGTACAAGAAAAAAAATCATAAAATAATTAGCATATTTTCATACAATTTGAAATTAGGATAATTTTTCGAAACGAAATGCAAAATTTGGTCGAATATGTACACTTTGAAAAAATTCTTAGTTATTCATCAACAATTAGTTAAAAAAGAATGATGTATTGAGGAAATTATATGTATTTTTGGTAACATATTGCAAAAGATTTCATCCAAAAAAACCTTTCTATGAAAAAGTGAAAATGACCAAAAACCAGGATTGCAATCCTTAAGTCCTTTGTCATCGTTGGCTCATTTGATTGTGATCACACCTGGGTGTGTTCTTGGTATTGTTGCAAAGGTGATTTGGAACATTTTAAGACATAAGGTGCAAGAGATATTTAATTTCGAATAGGTTTTGTCATTGGAAATTTAATTAATTACAAAAAATGATTTTGGAAAGAAAAATTAGTTGGATAACCAATTCACACTTGGGCCAAAGACACATGTTACACTAGTGATAATGAAGATTTGATAAAAGATATATTTGGTAGTTGAAACTTGGCACATTATGCAATTTGGGTTTTAAAGATTTTGGATACATGTATTAAATGACATTGTTTTTCCAAAAGTGGAGTAGACCATGACAAAGCCATTCTTGAAATTAGAATCTAGCCTTGAGATGATTTCATTTATATGTTATTGCAATTGTAATTCATTATCCAAAATGGTGGTTTATATGATTGAAAATAATCAATCAAAATGTAGACCTTCATTTTCTGTTTGTTGAATTTGATCAAGCCATCAATTTGGACTAGTTGATTCTAACATGATTGACTTAATTAAGGATTTTTTTTCTAATCCAATGGTAGATTTGTCTTGATTTTTAAAAATTCATGTAAACTGTATATTGCAAGAAAACTAAAAGCCTCACATTTGTAAGAAAAAAATATAATTGTAATTAAAAACTTAAAAATCAACCATTGTAAGTAAAAATTTAAAATCATGATATTCATTTCAACAATAAATTCATGTTTGGGATTAAAATCCAACAAGTAGTTTCATCCACAAGATGCCATATAAGAGGTTAATTTAATAACCTTGTTCAATAACCTATTTCATTCTTGAATTGTTCCTTAGCAACACCCATCTATCCAATAGGTCCTCTTGCCTATAGAATGGGAAATTACAAATTGCTTGTACAATAGGAAATTATGTAATATTTCGTTGTACAAGTGGGATGGGCTTCCTGTGTGGGCCGACCTTGGATTTTATGTAGGTAAACCCTTGGGAGTAGGGCACTTATGCCTTGTGCTTCAGGTTGATACAACTTGCATCTAGGTGGACAAAGTAAAAACGTTTGAATTCACCTACCATGTTCAAACCTCTGAACTGCTTTGGAAGGAGTTCAACCAAAATATGAATTGTTGGAATTTTTTTAACTCATGTATGAAAAATTAAAGCTAGAGGATGAACTTGATTGTGTGAAGGTCAAGTTTTTTAATCTTGAAAAGAGCATAGATGATGACAAAGCTTGCAAACAATGTGATTTGGAGGCTATAGAGTAGCAATCTGCAATGAGAGGGAAACATTGATATTTTCTCATCAACAAATCACCCCTTTCAAAGCAAGTTTCATCACAAATTAAGCCTTATTAGGCCTCTTTTTGCAATGAGTTTAAAATGATAGAGATTGATATTAGAAGGTGAGAATTATGTTGACAAAGTTGAGGTCTTCTACCTATTGTTGCAAGATTAAATCAAAAGTTTGATGGAGTGAGGTTGTAATTAATTTTGCTCCAATCATGTAAATTAGTCAATGTGCTCTTTTTTTTGTTGAATGACAAGTACCACAAAATGTATCATAAAATTGTTAAACACGTGATTTGATTAGGATAAAATATTGAAGTTATTGTGATTCTTGATTTTATGTAAAAATATTCAATTTTTTAAAATAATAAATTAGGCAATTATGAAATGAAAGCACTTCAAAATCTATTTTTAATAATTTCCATTTTTATAAAAGTAGCTGCAAGTAGGATAACAAAAAATCTAAATCATAAATTAAAAAAATGGAGCCTTTAATTATATTAAAAGCTTTGTGAATTTTTGTTTTCTCATTCTTTGGAGAAATGGAAGTAGGTTTTAACATGGATTACATGGATGTCTTCAAACATATCTTTTATACACAAATTTATGATGTAATTATTTCTCAAACATTAGGTTTCCATTTTGTGAGATCAATAACTTAGGGCTTGGAAAGTTTTGGTATTATAATAAGAGCAGGTATTGTGCTACTTTCATGCTTAGAGCATCTCCAGCAATGGATTGTATCACTAAATTGGAGGAGAAAGAATGATACAATACTATGAAAATTCATTGTGGCATTCCAAAATACTATTGCACTCTTCCGTAGGGGTAGTATTAAAATATCATTGGCTTTAAATGACTAGTCATAGTGATTGGCCTAGGTGTTGATATTTGGTGTCATGGTAAAATATTGTTCAAAATTCATGTTTATGGGTGGAGTGAGAGAACACTTATCTTTATATTAGATATTGATACTAACAGCCCAAATGAGGGGCATTGCTAGAGATGTTCTTACTTGTGGACGTAAGATGATTAATTGTGGAAAACTATTTTTTTTGGGTCTACTTGACTCTGCTTTCGCCCTTTAGAAGGGTGGGGTGAGGGAACACTTATATCTTTATATTGAATATTGACATCAACCAAAATGAGGGGCCCCATTGGAGATTTTCTTACATGTGAATGTCAAATGATTAATTGCAAAAGACCACTTTGGATCTACTTATTGTGCTTTCACCCTCTAGGAATGTGTAAAGAACTTGTATAGAATATGTGAGGAGGAAGATGTTGACATGATTTGGAATTAAATGCATGGAAATTGTTAAAATCTTGAAGTTCCATTTGATGTGGCAGGGAAAAATATGGGTGCAACAAATCAAACAAAAGCCAAAAAAGGCTTGTGAAGAAATCACCCAGTGGTAAAAGCTTGGATACCGATCATGTAATGAGCTCTCAATCTTACTCCAAGCAAAATGAGAAGACAGCTTTGTCTTTCATCTCCATTAGTGTTGCACAAAGAAAGTGTGAGTTGGAAATAGCACCAGCACCAAAATACAAAGGAAATCAGGTTCTGAATGCAATTCATTATTGTAGACTACATCGGATGGCTCAGCAGATGCTCAAAGCTGTGATTCCCGATGAGAATTTGGACAAATAGAGCTCTCATTTTCATGAGTTTTATGAGCATTCCACCAAGAGCCAAATCATGATTGATCAATACTGGGCACTCTATGAAGACCAGGATGGGATACCCTGATTTTATGACCACATTTGCAAGATTGGGAGAAAGCCCTTACAGGTTTGTGTTGAATGACTTGAACCTTTTGGAGCTGTACTTCCATAAACTTGCTTAGTGAAATGATCTGCAAACCTTTTTGTTTTGAGTGGTGAGTTCAGGAAAAATTTCATTGCTGTACAAAGCCTTCCTGCATTTTTCCACAGAGTCAAGGCGAGGATAGCTAGGAGTGTTGTCAAGCTCTGTACAAAACCTGGAACAAGAAGTCAGTCTCTGTAAATGCTGAGGCAAAGAAGTTTGAGTATGAGCTTGTGGAAGTACAAAGCAGTTTCTCAGTCAAGCTAGAAGGCTTGAAAGTTGTGCCATTGTTAAAAGTTTTGAATTTCAGAGCAGTGTTTAACACAGGGCACCATGGTTAGGCGTATTGGATCCTAGCCAAGAATATTACTGCATGATTTCTCATTGGATTCTTGAACATTGGATAGTTGGATCTGAAGCTTGGGGTGTGCCAATTGAATTGTGGAGCTTCATCCTGCATCCTTTCTTAATTCCATCTCAAACATCCAAGCTATCACCCTAGAACAGGAAATTTCTTTGCAGCCCCCAATGCAGAACAGGATTCTCCATAGCCTGAGTTCTCTCTATTAGATTGATCTGAGTACCCTTGAGATTTCTAGATTTCATATGATTTTAGTCTGGTCTTTGTCAAGCAAATCCCATTCTGTTCAAGCAGATTTTGTTTAGATGAGGAAAAAAGGTTTTACATTGAGGAGGATCCAAGGATGTTCATGGGTGGATTTGAGCATTTTATGTGACTGCTGCAAGTAATGTCTCAGTTTGAAGCAGTAAAGATGCATGTATATGTAGGCTTTCTGAGGCATATGTTTCACATATATTCAAGTATTATCGATTCTCAGGCTTGAACTCTCTTGGTTGTAACATGGACCTAGATCTATTGTTGTACATTCCTCTTAAGGTCAAAGGAACAGACTGAGATATCCAGCTGAGGTCTCCAAAACTGGCATCAGAGGGTCTGAAAACCAGAAATGTGTTGTCAGCCAGCCTACATAAGTCTCCCTTGTGGTCATAGCCTGGATTCTCAACCCACTATTAAACACTATGTGATCCAAGAGGTTAATAATTCTATGAGCTGATTGTTTCAATTGCCTTGCAAGTTGCAAGTCTTGTAAGCCCAGCTTCTTGAGAAATGCACAATCATTTTTCTTTGAACTAGTGGTGCTAGGTGGACCTATGTATGTAGGTGAATTGTGTTGCACCTTTAGACAGCTTGTGATCCATTTCAACTTGATATCACTTTCAGCAATTATGCCCAACAATTTGCATGTCATGAGATTGTTGTTGCCACAACTGTTGTGATGGTACAATGGCCGTTGTAAGATGTTAAAATTTTCACACTGTTAGTATAGGCTCAAAATGAATTCATTGGCCAAACTGACACCTTGGAATACTTTCTGGTTTTGAATACTTTTACTTCTGCAATACAGAAGATACGGTCATGTGGTTGATCAAACCATGTTTCCAAGCCAATTATTCAGGGTTATAATTTGTCTTAATGCAGAGAGGTCTGGTTTTCCCATTGTGAATACATGTACTTTGCTTCAATTATCCCTTAATTGACCTTTTGTGGTCTCTTTTCAGCTGTGAAAACTCAAGGAAAAATTCTTTCAGATGCTCCTCTCTCTCTCTTGGACTTCGAATAGGAATCCAAACTTGAAGCGAGTGTCATTTCCAAGATCCAGATTGTTAACTTCTACATGGAGAAACCAAATCCAAAGATTCCAGATTGCATCTGAAGTAATAATCCCAACATAAACATGAATCTAGTGTCATGTCCATATTCCAGATTGCAAGTAGATGGACAAACCAAATTCAAATCCAGATTGTGGCGTCTAATCCCCACACATGAGTCCTTGTTCTAGACACCTTGGATCATCCTTCAAGTAGATGCCTTTGGACTTGAATACTTTTGTGATTAAATGACACATGACATAATGGTCCAGTAAGTGGCACGGTTAGTGGGCATAAACGCAGGTGATATGATAAATTCCCATATTCAAACCCCTCAGATGATCTCTGCAATAAAGTTTTGAGACTCACTGTAACATGCTATGCAGTTGAATATGGATTTGAACTTGAGATCTGTGTATCTATTACAGGGTCACCCGTGAAACTTTAAATTTAGGTTTTGTATCTACTGTCTGCAAGGACTTTGTTCTCTATCGCAACACATCATATTAGTTGCCAATACAGGTGGTGGTTTGACTTGCAAATGTTCTTCCAGACAGAAAGCCCAAATTTCAGAAATCAACAGTATCCTAGAACCAAGAATGCAAGTGAGATCATTTGGAGCCAAATTGCATGCCTGATTTGGAGTAAAAGTTTATCTACGTATTCTCAGTTCACGGATAGACTCCATGTGCATTGGAATGTAAGAAATCCATCTTTGCCTCTGTGGATGTACTAGAATCGCTGTTTAACTAATTTGCAATTCAAAGCACAACATCTGGGCATGGATATGCAAAAAAATGCACTCAAAGAGCAGCTTTCTCTTGAAATGTTCTTATTTACCACCAGATTATGAACTGGGTGAAGTTAACAGATTGTTTCAAGACTTTGACAACAGGAGTCCCACGTCATTATTCATCTTCTCCACATGTTCAACACATGTTACTAATCAGCTCTGAGAACTCCACCCTAGAGTCTTTTGGTGTTTAACTACTATGAGGAAAGCTGGCCATGTTTGACAACTGAAATAGAGATAGGGTTTACAACTGACAAAACCCTAAACCCTAAACCCTAAATAGAGATATCTATATCTATATATATATATATATATATGTCTTGACTACAGTCTCTGGGCACTTTTAATCTGGAAGCTTTGAATTGTGATTATTCCAGACTCATTTTTTGTTGCTGTTACTCGAGAACTGTCAAACGTGGATGTTACACTATGGATAAGAGAATCCCTCAATTCACAACAGAGCAATCGAAGGCTCTTCGGATCTCGCCTTGGGTCCCTGTCAAAACTTTCAAGCTCCCCAGCTTTGTGATGACATTAACGTAGTCACTAACAAAGAGGGAATTGGACTTTGTGTACTCCACTACTTGAGATCTGGTGCGGAGATCAGTGAAAAGCTCCTGGTCTGTAGTCAATACACCTTCTCCCTGCACTGTGTTCTTGTAGTAGGCGTTGTCGAATATATTGGATGTTGTCTGATCCAAGAAAACCACCACATTCGGATCCGAAATTGACACATTAGGGCTGCATGACGACCGGAGCTGTTGTGCAAATGTTGCACTCATTGTTGGGTCCGTTTGTGAGGTGGAACTGAAATTATATATGCGGTTCAAAAACTGATCACAGTGGACAAACCCAATTGTGTGGCCCCCTGCACATGAAGCAGTGTCCAGTTTTTTTGCAGCTCATTTTTTCCGTGATCGCAAGCAAGAAAGGAGGATTCAACAGCCTGACGGTTCTCATGTGTACCTGAGAGAGTGACCATTTCATGCTGGGAGAAGCCTTTGGAGCCGAAAAGAGCGTTCAGCTGGTTGATTGTAAGATTGACAGTCGGCAGTTGCTCCGTTGCATCAATGGTTCTTGATATCCTGCTGTCTCTCCGCCCCTTGAGCACAGGGTACGCTGGACCTCCTACCTACTCATGATTTTCAACAACCCAACAGCCAGAATAACTGCATCCTCAGCTGCACGAGGTTCAGAATCTCGCGACTTCTTATAAGGCGACAAAAGAGCAAAAAATGCAGGGCTTTTGAGGGGAGAGAAATCGATGCCAGGGGAAAACTAGTAGTATTGCAGGTATGCAGGTTGTACCATTCTGACAAGATCACGAGTAGCAATGGCGAGAATATCTGCGCACGAGACAATTCCGGGACAGATCTTCTCCAAGGCCGTTTTCGCCTGCGTAACAGCGTCGAATCCGTCCCCCGCCAACGAGAGGTTGATGGGCGCGTCCCTCTCAGCCACGTTTCCTGGCGTCGATGCAATGAGCACCGAAGCATCGCAGCCCTGCGAAAAAGTCTACCTCGATCAAAAGGCCTAAGATTGCTGAGCATCATTAATGCAAGTTCTTGAAGCTGGATTATCTGCATTGCATCATGAGAGAGATATATGCTTGGAGCTGCAGCTCTGCATGGGATACGGGCAGCGGCGCTTACATTGACCATGCAGTCGTGGAAGAACAAGCGAAGAATAGCGGCGGGAGAAGTGGACGCTTGTTGAAATTTAGCTACCATCACCGTTTGAATCACAGCTTCCAAGTTACTACAAGCCGTGTTCTGATAGAAATTCACGCTTAGTTGACCATCCACTTCGCCAGGCAGCAACAGCAGCAGCCCCATGAGTAGTATCACCACCACGACTACAGATATCTGCTGCGGCCTCGCCACACCCAACAGGGTCCTCTCCAGCTTCCCCATATTCATCTCTGCACTACTTTTTGCAAGTTGAGTTCCTCACATGTACTGTTCTGAGCTACAAAGTCTAAACCCGACAATTCCGATCTAGATAAGAATTTGATGAGCCTGTGGCCGACGGTCTCTCAATTAAAAGCAGAGAGAAGGTCGCCCAGCGTTTTGTATGCACTAAATGGAGTGCATGGACATGGAGTAAGCGCGAAGGATGATGGTCTTCTACGTACCGCGTACGCGCATCCCACTGGCCCGTTCTCTGACAGTCCCTGATCGGGAAACGGCAACGCCTGGCCGCCGTGCAAAGGACAAAGCAGCAGCCAGCGGTAGCACACACGAGCTTCTCTCAAAAGGACTCGTACTTTGTAGTATTCATCCACACAGCATGAAGTACAAAAATAGTATACAGGTACAATATTCATATCAAGCATCTCTCCATGTATGAATACAATTTACATACATATAATCCAAAAACTCCATGGATGAATACTTGGAAATTATGATATTGGTCATGTACTTGGAAATGATATAGCAACCAATTGTACAATTTTCATTTTTGAGTATTCATTCCATGGACTCTTTTCATAGTGCAAACACCTAATATTTAAGGTGTGGGAGGTAGTAGCAAGGTAATGTTAATGTATTATGATGTTTGAAATGTTTTTGTGTTCATTTTGAAAGATGTGAGGTTTCATATTTTGCAAGAATATTTTTCATGTTTTTTCATTGTTTTTTTTTAAAAAAATTGTCGATGAATTAACATTGTTTTAATAATTGATAACATTTGCACATTGGTCAATGTCATCATTATTGACCCCATTCAAATAGACCTAATATTATAGGCAATTTTTTTTGTCGAATGCTTGCGACATTGACACCTTATTGTGATCGTTACACAATGGATACGTTTTTCTCTTTTGCCATAGAAGCTTTTGGGTGTCTTCATTATGAGGTTGATAACTTTTTTCATCATGTGCTAACATGACCTAAACAGCAATAGGCATTAAAGGCCCTCCTTTATCAATGTTTCTTTCCTTTTATACACAAAGAATGTTAGTGACATTACAAAGAGTGCAAGCTGCCTCCATCTCAAAGACAGATTCTTATTGTAAGGGAAGGTTCTTCTAGGCTAGGAGTTCTATTGAATTTATCTCCCCTTTCTTTGCTGATTTGTTTCATGCGAGTGGAAGATTCAGTTATTAGGGTTTGATTCTTAGTGGTTCTTTTCCTCCTTGTGGCCTGCCTTTGTTGGGTTGTTTGCTTGCCTCAACTTCGGTCCAGGCCCCTTGTTTCCTTTTCTCTCTCTTTCTTGGGTGCTTTCTTTCTATAAAGTTTGGCAGGGTTTCATCACTATGAATTCAATTCATACTTTAATTTACAAAAATTGTGATTTTGGTGATGTTTGAATTCAGGATAGGACTTGCTTGTGAAAAGACCATCACACTTTGTTTGTTGTGGCAAGAGAACATTTATCTTCAAATAGGGTTGTCTAAAACTCATCACTTTTGAAAGTTCAGATAGCAAGGCTGGGATCCTCAAGTGGACTCAATTCCTATCATCAAGTTTTTAATGGATATTATTATCATTGCAATATTAAACAGTGACCTCTTTTTGCCATCCCTCCTAAGTATTTCCATCTCTACCAAATATTTTTCATACTATTTGTTGGCTCTGTCCAAATGGAAGAGACTTGACAGCTGTGTAGGATATCAGATACAATTTTGACTTGAACTGAAGTCTATAGATGTAAGAGCCAGGTACTAGGTACTAGGTATCCATTTTCATGGGAATGAAATTTTTTAAGTATCCTCATGCCTTATCTGACTTTACATCTGCACAGTTATTTTGTCAAATTTAACAATCAATTTACCTTCGACAAAATAAAGAGTATAAATGTCAAAAACACATTCACTTTTAATTTCATAGAGGCTTAGGCTTTTAGAGAATAAATGTTTTTTCCCCTAACTTTTTCAGAATAAGTATTACCAAAGTTTATTGATTGCAAGCCATATTCATTGTACTTGTAGAGGAAAACGGAATCAGTGGACAACCAACGCCTCCATTGTGAAAAATAAATGCCTCCAACTCAACCACCTAGGGTTTGCTGAATGAACTTGATGAATACACATCCAAACTGATTTCTCACTCGTTGGCCATCTGTCCTTGATGATTATTCTGGCAACACGTGGTCCACTTCCTGTAGGTGCCAAAGTTGCTAGTTGCTGATGAACAATGTAAAACTGATGGAAGGTTACACCTACATTATTTCAGTGCCCAATGGAATCATGACCAGACCACAAATCTTGTGGCCAAGATCATTGGATATCCTTGTGGTTGGGAGCTAAGAACTACAATGCACTGAATGGGGAACCTTACCTTATACAAAAATCAATAGGCCCAAACTTGCATGTTGACACTCTCCCCAATCTATTTTGAATTCAAATGGACATTAAGGACTGAAAACAATTTCACAAAACTGAATGACGGAAGTTGTAATGTGTGTAATAGTTAGATTTTGGTGCCCACTGACACTTGGTTGTTAAAAGCAACCAAATATGACTGGGGAGTTGTTGATATAGTATCTTTTACAGGAGCTGCATCAAAAGCTTCATTGGCACTTGGAATTCTTTGGAACTCCAGATTCTATAATGTCCAATAGGTTGTGTTTGATGTGGACAATGACAAAGCTGTCAAAGTGCACCACCACCCATCAATATTGCTCCATGAAGGATGAATGGTATATGGACAGGTTACACTTTTTCATTGTGTTCCTGTCTCATAACGGTGGTTAGCTATGTAATAACTAGTAACCAATGTTGGGCAGTTATTAGAATCCCATGATACTTGCATAGGGTTTCAGCCAGATTCTCATAGTGAAAACCAGGGGTTATCACCTTTTGTGAGAACTCACTGGACTCTTGAGATCAGGCACATTGGGAACTGGGAGGGAGCCTTCACCTTGAACATAGGTCCATGATCCTATGGTATTTTGCTATAGTTTTTCAGCATAGGTCCGTGCAAACGGCCAGAGTGAACCAGCAGCCACCAATGCACCAGTTGGCCGTTCTGTCCACTGGATTGGCTGCATTTTTTCATTTGGCGTCAGATGGGGTTCATCACAGTCCATTTCTTTTCCCTACTGACCATTATACTTTTTTTTTTTGGGGTTTGTTCTTTGTTGTTTTTTCTTGGACCTGACCTCACACATAGCTACCATGCTCACCTTCCTACCTTCATAAATATTGTATCAACCTTGGTACCTTATTAATTATCCCCTACTAACATAGCTACCTTAATAACTAGTTATCCTATTGACCTAACTATTATACTAACTACCTACCTTACTAACCTAGCTACCTTGTTAACTACATACCTTACTGACCTAATCGTTATACTACCTACTCTATTAACTTAGCTACATTACTATTTAGCAACCCTATATACATATCCACCCTATTGACATAAATATTTTACAAACCTAGTCATCTTGATAAGGTAACTTGTTTCCTACGTATTAACTTGCCTATCTACCTAGCTACCTTGCTCCTTGAAATTCCTTTCTACTTATTAACTTGCATATTAACTCAACTACCTACCTATATACCTACTTACCTACCTATGCACCCACCTTCCTACTTATCATTATGTTCACCTACCTACCTATGTTTTTTACATAGTCAAATATTTAACTAATTACCTACTCACTTTTCCCACCCCCCTAACACCCCAATCCTACCTATCAATTTATTAAGGTTCACCCTAGTTCATGGATGATGAACATTGGTCCCCATATGTAGGATTTACAAACAATTTATAGTAGAAACAATGTCATAATTGTAGTCATTTTGGTTTAGTTAATTCATACTTTATTAAATTTTATTTACCTAATTTATTTATGGAATGGACATTACAATATACCTTTTTATGTAATTATTATAAATATGTACTATCAGATTATGGTTCAGGTTTAAGGTTGGGACACATAAATTAGTAGCAAGTTTTTCACAAATCTATAGTAATTAACCTAAACTAGGCTAAATTTTTAAGTTTAAACATACGTGACGTAATAAAATTTCATTCTATATCTTTTTCAAAGAGAGTGGAAAAAATTAATTTGAAGATATCACACAAAGGTAAGAGACATATCTTTTTTTTTTTTTTTTTTTTAAACAAAATTTTATTTTATTTTATTTTAAGATTAAGGTTTTTTTCAATCAGTAAATCTTTGTAGTTTAAAATATTTAAAAATTGGTTTAAAAATGTTTTCCTATGTTTTTTTTTTTTTTTTGCATTATATAATTTGTATACTTGTATAGTTTTTGGGTTTAGGCATATATCACTAGGACTTTTTTTGTTAGGGTTTGTATAATTAGGGTTGTAATAAAGCTTATGGGAAAATATCATTTGGATTTTTAGGGTTATGCTTTATGATTTAATGTTTAGGAATTTGGTTTATATATATCAAGGCTTAAGGTTTATGTTCTAAATTTTGTTCATTGTATTAATTTTTTATTTTATCACTTGTTTAGATGTATAACATAATTATGAATCTCCTTTGTTTCCATATGTTCCATAGTTGTTAAAGTTCAATATTTCTTAACCCACTTCTATTTAGATGTAAATAGCCATATCATATTGTGATAATTCATTAACAATGAAACATAAAAATATTTTTTCAATATTTGATTCCCGTTAATACATCATGAAATTCATGTTTTCAAAATTATTTAATCACCTTATAGTATGATTTAACATATATAAAAATGAACATAATGCAAAATTGGTCACATTGATGATACAGGGGGTTAGGGTTTAATTTTAAATTTATTACTTAATGTTAAAATTATGTTTATGTTTAGAGTTGGGACATGTAAATTAATTAACATTTTTTTACAATTCTATAATAATTAAAATAAATTTAGATTTTGGGCGGATTTTTAAAACATATGTAAAACAATGCAATGTCATTTTATATTTTTTAAAAAGTGAAAGCATTTAACTTGGAAATATTACCAAATGGTAAGAGATATATATTTTTTATGCATTTTCCTAAATGCAATACTCATATTCAAGTTTGTTTTGATATAACCCTTAGGTGATTTAAGTAATTTGAGATGTAAACCCACCCCTAAATGTAATACCCACATGTAAGGTCTTTTTCGAAATAACCAGTATGTAGTTTGGGTGGCCTTTCAATGAAAAGCAAAGGTTATATGTAATACCTGCATGCAAGTTTATTTTGAAATTATCCATAGGTAATTTAAACAACCTTAGGTGAATAATCAACCTTAAATGCAATACCCACATGTAAGGTCATTTCAAAATAAATGGTTTGGGTATCCAAAATATGTCTCTTTATATACTCAAATTAATTTTATGACAATTAATTATCATGAATAATTATCTAAAATAATGATTTGAATAACTTATCAACATAGAAAATTTAATTCAAATAATAAATTAAATATCAAATTATTGATTTAATATGGTAATCAAATTTAAATTATTTGAATAATAAAGGTTCAACCAAATAATCAATTAATTAATACTAAAAAATAAATGATTGTTTAAATATGATAATCAATCATTTACATTATCTAAAATATTTTTTTAATAATTCTTTAATTAGGACATTATTTGTTGATACTTAGATTAAATTATTCTGTCATATGAGTCCCATGAATATTACAATGGAAACCTATATGCAAGTATGGCAAAAAAGGTTAAAATCAACAATTATTTATGGACCTATATGCAAGTATTGTAATGGACGTTAAAAAAATCAACTACTAAACCTATATGCGAGTATTACAATGGATATAAAAAAAACCAATAACTATTTACAAGAACTATATGCATGTATTGCAATGGATGTAAAAAAACCAACAACTATTTACGAGACCTATATGTGGGTATTGCATATTTGAATGGCCTTATGGAAATTATAATAGAAAGGATGCAGGTATTGCACAATATTCATTTTGATCTTTGTAAACCCTAAACAAATTAATGTTACATATTTATATTGGCCTATTGAAATTTTGATTTTTACATCTAAAGTACTAAGAAGATTATGAAAAAGAAGACATATAATTAACCATATACCCATCAAACAAATGTGACTAGAAGAAAATATTATATTGATAAAAGATGTACAAATATGGATGGATCAAAAAATGTTAAAGAACACAATGAAAAAAATTGTTCTTTATAATATATCAAAAGGCCAAAGTTCAAAAATTAGGTAGTCCAAAAAATGAAAGGGCTGAAAAAACCTAACTAACTATATAAAGTGAAAACTTTAAACCATATCATTATCTACAATCTTGTGTTTAGCTCGGTAAGAAGTTGTTGTATTTGCAGCCTTTGTTGCATGACGAGATGGTAGAGAGGTCTGGTTTTCCCATTGTGAATACATGTAAACATCCAAAAACCACCAAATTAAACCTTAACATCATCAAAGAAGAAGGCAACGACAATTTGTTTTTCTCAAATATAGAAAAAACAAAACACACAAGAAAACAACAACAAAAAAATCAAGGCAAAGGAGGGAGCTTACCTTCAAGCTCCCACTCTGCCCTCTCACTTTTGGCTCCCACTACCCTCTTGCTTTTGCATTTCCGTTTCAAGCGCTTTCTCATGCCATCTTCTTCTTCTCAAACAAAAGAAAAAAAAAAAAACACAAAGAAAAAGAAACCATAGAGAAGAAAAAAATGCAGAGAAGGGAGGGAGCTTACCTTCAAGCTCCCACTCTACCTCATTTTTGGCTCCTGCTTCTACCTTCTTGCTTTTGCCCTTTCGTCTCAAGCACTTTCTCCTAGCATTTTTTCTTCTCAAACAAAAGAAAAAAAAGAAAAACACAAAGAAAAAACAAACCATAGAGAAGAAAAAAAATGCAGAGAAGGGAGGGAGCTTACCTTTCTTCTCTCGCTTCTGCATTTGGGATGAAACGTTCCTCTTGATTTCTCCTCCTCACATTCCTTCAACGTTGAGTTTTTCACCTTCCTCAAGCCTTATTTCTTCATCTCCTCAAAGTTGTATGCTACTCAAGCTCGGGAGCTCTCCCGAGCTTTGGAGATGGAATGAGTAGGAAATGAGGGAGGGAGGTAGGAGGGGGGGGGAAGTATGTAAGAGGGAAAATTTTGGGGCAGAGAAGGGGGCTGAAAAATCCCTGGGCAGGGGAAGAGGATGTGTTTTTGGTTCATCCCCAAAACGGCTTGAACAGTCTCATCCTGAACTGGTGCATCTGTGGCTGCTGGTTCACTCCAGCCCATGCAAACAAGCATGCAACATGCCTTCAATGGGTCTGTGATGTTTGCTCCTTGTCCCCCTCATTGGACTCATTTGTTGGGTTTATTTCAGGAAACCCCCGTCCTGAGGGCATTTGCACGGTGTAAAGCCCACCACTCTTTCTTTAATAAAAACTTCCTGGTGATACTCAGCAAGTATCAATCAGGTACCCACAGGGTATCAAGGAAAAGAATATGAGCACAAGCATTTAAAGAAAACAGAATGCCACCTCTGCATGTATGACTTTAGGAACTCGCCTGTTAATTAGTGCAAACTGTATAAAGAGTAAGAATCCCTCCTTGAAATGAGATATATCTTCCCCTTTGTGGAGGCAAATTACAGAAGATAAACAGATGCCCCATTCTCCAAGTACATCAATATGCTAAGGGCCCCTTTATTGGCCTTGCCTTACAAGGCAGGGATATTGTGTGGAGAATCATTATAGAGTATAGTAGCTTCAAGGTATGTTGCCCCCTAAAAACTAGGTCAGATGATTATATCCTACTGTAAAAGGATTCACATTCATCTTTTGACATTTTCTTCCCCCGCACCTCTTCAAATGTGCACACAGCCCTAAGTGACTTTGTCACCAACCCATAACTCACAAAATTAAATATGAAACTATCTTCATCAAAGCACCCATTATACACAAAAATTCTTTCAAATGTGACATGTGATTGAAAACATCTACATAAATACATGTCATGATAATCCTTCTTTTGGTTTGAAAATTTGCACAAATGTGAAAATTAGGTTACAACATTTCCTATTGGTTTTGGTTTGGTAACAATTTTTTAAATGTTTAGATAGGTTCTTAAAACTTGTCATCATTTAACGTGAGATCCCATTTGGGGTCATTGTAACTCATGTGATGCTAAAAGTTGAAAAAAATAATCACGCCAATTTTTGACTTTATAACAACATGATGAGTTATATTTTTAAATATATATTTTTAATTTTTCCACTAGCTATCACCAATTTATCATACAATGTCCATTTTTTATATCAAATGAATAGCAGGGCCATTGTGTATAACACACCTTGTTATATAAAGTAAAGGACATTGATCCTGAAAATTCTGAAAGCCCTCAACACTCACAGAAGGTCATCGAAGTTAAATACGCATAAAGGACTGGTTAAAACATTTTAGTGTCCATGGAGTGCACCTTATGCGTCCGAGTCTAGCTCCTCAAATATGAGGAACCTTAATGCCCTAAGGTGCCTTCTCTCTTTCTCAAACAAAATCAAAAAGCCAAAAAAATTCTAGCAGACCTTTATGCCGGAATAAGACGTCAAACGTGTCAGTTCTTGAAATTCACGTGAAGATACACCTGACTCTGACCTCACACCCGCTCCTAGTTCCCAGAACAGCCCCCTTCAAGGTCTTTATCCTATACATAATTGTGTGAGCATAGATTGTCAAGCGTAGCATAATAAACTCTGTTGACACACTTCATGAAATATGGAGGGAAGTCTATCTTCTTGTATCAAATATATTCACTAATTTTTTTTGAAAAGAATTGGCAATTAATTACATTATTTTTAGCTTGATGGTCGAACTGCACACCAGTGTTGAGCAATTCTTTGAATTTCTAAAGAACCACCAGTTTCAGCTCTTTAAATATTGTAGAATTGCTGATTCTGCTTCTTTGAAAAAAATTCAAAAATCAAAGAGTTGGTGGTCATGATTATTTCAAAGACCTCAAAGAACCATTGGTTTTCATGAAAGAACCAGCAATTCTTTGGCTTTTGGAAAAAAATTAGAGAACCATGATTATATACCAAATATCAGTTCTTTGATTTTGTTTATAACTGATGGGTAAGTATATGTTCAGGTTGATAACTGATCCATGGTGTCTGTCCCTCATTTTAAGAACTGCCCAACATTGCTGCACAGCTTAAAGAGATGGGACTGGCAACAGTCTGTTGGAAAATGAAACAGTATTTTGAGCCATGTAAGATTTTTCATCAACTTTTCATCCATTAGCAATTCCTTGAGCTCTTCAGCCTGAACACTAGTACAAATTGAAGTAGTACCACTATGACCTTTTACTCCAATCAGGGATTTTGTATTTGAAAGGTCATTGAGGGGATCTACAGCTTTAGTGTTGAGTGGCCACAAATTGGTGACTTATAAAATCGAAAGTTTGGAACCTTACAAAGGTGGAAGGTCCTTTGCTAATCAAATTAGGATCTTTCAAGAATGCAAAGTTCACTTTAGTTTCAAAAGCACATTCTACCAAAGGAGGTGATTGAAAATGAATCTAAAATAAATAAATAAATAAATAAATAAATAAGTGAAGGAAAAACGCCCAAAGGGAAGAAAAATGAAAGACCAAAGTCTAAACAAACAACCACACCTGTAAGTGCAAATGCACAATGGGAGCTCTACAAGGAGAAATTTATCAAGAAACCTAGGACCCAAACCCATCATTAGTAACACGAACAAGTCGTGCAAGGAGATGGGTGAAAAGTTTGAAGGACACTAAGCCTAGAAGAAGCCTTTCATACTACCACAATTGCCCATTGCAAAATAGTGGCACCTTAAACTTTCTAAAGAGCCACCAACACTCTTTGCTTATAGAATGAACATAAAATAAATAAAAAAGGACTTGCAGAACCATTTGTTGACCATGTCATGTTGGCACATTGATGAAAAAATCGTTAACTTACTAGTGTAAACATTCAAATATCTCTATTGCTAGAGGCATGAAATCATCCTCAAGGTGTCAATCACGATATGACACAACCTTTGCTTAAACTCCAATCATTGTGCCCACTCCTTGAAAAGAAACCTTTCATGAAACAAGATTTGCACCAATTGGGCCAATAATGATTACTTTTACCAAAATGCAAATACCATTTACTGTAAGCACAATATCCACTTGTCATCATGATGACTAAAGAAATGGCGTTGAAAGAACATGAATTTGGTTGTGCAGAACATGGAACTTGACATCCCTAACAATGGAGGCGAAAAAATTTGAAACTACATCATGTGTGGTAATGCGCTTCCCCCATGAACACAACAAAATAGGTTTATCCATGTGAAATTTATGGGTTGGCCGCATATGCATTGAAAAAGACCATGAGCTATAAGATGGGGGATGTCACAACCCCAGCCTTGGATTCACGACCAAAGCAAGGGCTTGTGAAAGTGCGGGCCAAGAGTGAAGCCCGGGAGTCACATTTCATGCTCTCGGGAATGTGGGCAAATGTGAAGGAATGAACCCCCACACTCCCAAATGAACTCCCATTTTGCAAGTTGGAATCTCAATGGACATCCGAATCTTTAAAAGGCGATTACAAGGGTCAAAATTCATTGGATTGAAGAGTTCTTTATATCATTGGAAGCTCTTGGAACATACATGTTTAAAATGGGATTGCATGATCCATTTGGGTACCTAAAACACAAGTTATGGCCAAAAGAAAGGCCGGAGTCAAATTAGCAATTTGACTTCTGACCACTAAAAAGTCGGGAATTGCCCTGATTCCCTTGTGTTTAGGTGGCGCGCCACATACCGTTGGAAAGCTTTCAACAAAGGCCACAACTTTGCTTTAGACCTCACCTCAATCGGTGGTCTGCACACAAAGTTATGGGACTTTAAAATTGTGAGAATCCCAATTTCAAGAATTTTAAGACTCCCACTTAGGAGTTCCGGGACAAAATGACATTTGGATGTTGGTCCCATGGCTAGGCACAGGGGGAAGGTGATGGCTTCCCCCAAATTTAGACCATGATGAATCTTATGAATCCATGTTCGCTTGTGGCTTTTCCATGCACCAAAAGGGCTTCAGTTATGCACTAACCCACTTTGACGCGCTCCCAAGTTCCTTGTAGACCCACTTGAGGGTCCAAGTGTGCGGTAATGCGGAAGGAGTTGGAACTTGGAGCCGCTTTCTAGCTCACAACACTTGGAGGGGTAGAGGGGTGTGTTGGAGCTCCGAGATGGGACTAGGAAGAATTGACAAGCTTATTCACTCACACGGGCCTGCACACAACCCACACAAAGTGGTTAGTGCATAGTTAGAGCACCTTTGGTGCTAGAACGAGCCACGGGCAACACGGACACACAAGACTCACCACGGCCCGGACATGGGGGAAGCCACCACCTTCCCCCTTATAGTATACTCTGCATCTCTCCACGGAGGTGGCATCCAAATGGCTATTGTTCCCGGGACTCCCGCGTGGGAGTCCCGAAATTGTCCCGGGTTGGAGTCCTGGGACTTTGGACGCCGATATCTCCCGACTGCAGAGTCCGATCGCGACGCGGTCTGAACCAAAGTTGTAGCCCTCGTCGAGAGCTTTCCAACGCCATGTCGCACTCTCAAATCGGATCTCGGGAAGACCTCCATTCCCGACTTTTAGTGGTCGGGAGTCAAACTGCCAGTTTGACTCCCGGCCCTTCTTTTGCCCATAACTTGTGTTTGAGATGTCCAAATGAGCAATCGATCCCATTTTAGACATCTAAGTTTCAAGAGCTTTCCAACGGTACCAAGAGCACAACAATCCATTGAGATTTCACCCTTCAACTCGCATTCTGAAGTTTCGGGAGTGCACCGGGACTCCCTCTCCCAAAATGGGAGTTGCCTTGGGAGTGTGAGTGCTCACCCCCTCACACTCCCTCGCACTTCCTTAGACTCCCGGGAGTATGTGATGACTCCCAGGCTTCCTCGTGGCTCGCACCCTTCCAATGCCTTTGCCTTTGCTCCCGGGCTTCCTTCCGTTTGACTCCCGCAACCTTGCAACCCCTTGCCTTGGTCGCGAGCCCAAAGCTAGGGTTGCGACACACTTGTTGTTTGGTTTGTGTAGGTCCATGTGAGTAATTGAGTTACTTGTTAATCTTCCTGGTTCTCATCTCGGATGCTCCTGCATGCCCTTCTATCGCCAAAATGCTACGAGCCAAGGAGTGCGCCCCATCTCTTTCTCCTTCCATTGTTTTCACCTTTAGATTTGTAATGAGTCCATTGAAGAGCTTGGGGAATGCGTCAAGGGAGGCCATTTGGTGGGTAATGCTAAGGAAAAAATTCCTAAAAAGGCCACCCTAAAAGATGGGATGATTAAGTGGGAAAAAAACCAAGCACTCAAGCCTAGGCTTGCACAAGATCTAAATTGAACATAATGATAATCCAAAAAGATGATGTTAGAAAATGAATGTTCATGCATATTTTTTGAGATGTTCTCCTAAATACAATCTACTCTTCTTTTTAACAATTATTTAAATGGAAAGATGGAAGCTTTAGTATTTCCAATCAGAAGGTCATGAGCCCAACTAAAATGAATTTGGAATGGAAGTGGACCTGAAATGTTGGCCCTTATAGCCCCCAACAATAATGGGCAACTATCTTGCAAAAATTTAAATGTGATGATTTGGGTGACAAACCCCCAACGCCCCAAATATATGTGCCAACACAATAACCTTCATAGAGGCAAGACCTATCTCACCTATAGAGATGGGAAAAAAAGCTTACCAATAAACTAAGAGAACTTTTAAACATTCCAAATACTTGTCCCTAAAAATATCCCAAATGCTCAAATGAAGGTTGAATCAAAGGAGGTTAAATTGTGCTGAAAATCTAAGAATGGGTAAAAGAACAAAGTAATAATTGTCGCAACCCTAACATTTGGCTTGCGACCAAGGCAAGGGGGTTGCAAGGTTGCAGGCCTAGAAGTAGACCCGGGAGCCACATCACATGCTCCCGGGAGTGCAAAGAGTCCAGAGAGTGTGAGGGAATGAACCCTCACACTCCCAAGTGAACTCCCACGTTGGGAGTTGGTGAGAGTGGAGTCCCAAAAGGACTCTCGAAACTTTAGAGAGCGCTTTGAGGGGTCAAAACTCCATGGCTTGTTGCGCTCTTTATATCAATGGAAAGATCTTGAAACGTAGATGTCTAAAATGGGCTCGCATTGCTCATTTGGACATCTCAAACACAAGTTATGAGCAAAAGAAGGGCCGGGAGTCAAATTGGCAATTTGACTCCTGATCACTAAGTCGAGAATCGACCTCTTTCCGAGATCCGATTTGAGAGTGCGACACGGCGTTGGAAAGCTCTCCACGAGGGCTACAACTTTGCTTCAGACTGCGTTGTGATCGGACTCTGCAGTCGAGAGATATCGGCGTCCAAAGTCCCAGGACTCCAACCCGGGACAATTTCGGGACTCCCACGCGGGAGTCCCGGGAAAAATAGCCATTTGGATGCCACCTCCACCGCCAGCTGCAGAGTATACTATAAGGGGGAAGGTGGTGGGTTCCCCCAAGTCCGGGCCGTGGTGAGTCTTGTGTGTCCGTGTTGCCCGTGACTCGTCCTAGCACCAAAGGTGCTCCAACTATGCACTAACCACTTTGTGTGGGTTGTGTGCAAGCTCGTGTGAGTGAATAAGCTTATCAATTTTTCCTAGTCCCATCCCGGAGCTCCAACACGCCCCTCTACCCCTCCGAGTGTTGTGAGCTAGGGAGCGGCTCCAAGTTCCAACTCCTTCCGCATTGCCGCATACTTGGACCCTCAAGTGGGTCTATAAGGAACTTGGGAGCGCGTCAATAATAAAGCCTCTAGGTGAAACAATGAATGAAAATCCCAAATGCCACCTACACATCCCTTGACTTAGAAAAAACATCGAAATGCTAAACATCATTATCCAAGGCATCTTGAAAAAAAAGGATGTGAAGGAGAAGGATCCTAAAAGAACATCCAAAACCTTAATGCCCCCAATAGGGGTACAAAAACACATGGCACAAGATCCACACATAGGTGAATTAGACATTTGGGGCAGTTACATTTCATTAATGCGGGTTGGATTCCTAAAAGGTTGTTGCTTGCATATTTGTTCTAAACATCTAGGGGTTTCCAATAGATAACCTTTGCCGAACCTATTTCCATGGAGTTAGGATGGAAACCTAGAGTGGGGAAGTAAATGGTTAGAAATGTTTGTAGAGAAAAGCAAAGCCATGGAGGGGGCTCTAGGGGTTTCCTATAGATAACCTTTGCCGAACCTATTTCCATGGAGTTAGGATGGAAACCTAGAGTGGGGAAGTAAATGGTTAGAAATGTTTGTAGAGAAAAGCAAAGCCATGGAGGGGGCTACTTCTTCCAATGTTTGTTTAGAGGTTGTGTGTGAAACGCTCATCACCTAATCTAATTAGATGTTTCCAAAGCTCATTATTAGGCACAAGCCCTCTCATTGTTGTAACCCTAACATTAGGTTTGCAATTAAGTGTGAAATGCAAGGGCCCATGAAGCCAAAAAAATGTGTTTAGATGTGAAACAAACTTTCATAAATGGGGGAAAGTGCAAGGGATGGAGCTTAATGACTCCCAATTGCATTCCCACTTTGGAAATTGCACTCATGTGGGAATTATGAATGTTCAAAACCTTGGTTAGAAGGTAAATAAACACCAAATTGGGCCCCTAAGACACCACTAAAATTTTCTTGAAGTGTAGATGCTTAAACTTCCCTTACATTGTTCATTTAAACATGATTTGCATGAATTATGATCAAAAGAAGGGGTAAGAGTCAAATTGGGAATTTGACTCCCGATTATAAACCCTTGAAAGTAAGGGCCAAATGAACTTTAATTAGGACATGTTATACACCATTAAAAAGATTTTTTTGAATGCTATAAAATATTGCCTTTGCATCTTCAAAATAGACTTGATTTGGGAAAATGTTCAAAGTTTTGGGATAATAATAGTCCTAGTTTTGGGACTCCCACTTGGGAATCTCAAGGAAAAATGACATTTGGATGTCGTCCTTGTGGAGAGGCACAAAATATACTATAAGGAGGGGAGTGGTGCCTCCTCTCAAAGGTTGCAGGTCATGTAAAGCTTGTGCTTTGTCACAACCCCACTTTGAAGGAATGTGAGGATGACATTCACATTCTTAAAATGGGGATTTGGGAGTTCTCCAAAACTCTTGTCAATTAGGTTAGTTTAGGTTTTTTTTACAAAGCATTAAGAGAGGTTTTTCAAGAGACCCTCTTGGACTTGTCAAAAAAGTGTTGGAAACTTGGGGACGCCTAAGTTAGCTTAAGACAAGGTCCAACCATAAAGGTCGGCAAATGATGGCCAAGGATCCAAAAGAAAGTAATTACAATTGTGAAAGGAATTCACTACTAGAAATTCTGTCATATGCAACCACCCTGTCTGCAACTGGGGATGCAACTGATTATCGCATGCAACTATTTATGCAATTTCTTGGATTTTTGCAACTTTTTTGGGTGTGTATGTAACTATGGTGCAACTATCATCGCCTTCATCCCAACCTTTGGATGATTTATGTGGATATATACTATCGTATATATACTTTTGGATGTATTCTATCGTATATATTTGATATGCATATACTCATAGTTGCATGTGCAACCAAAATAGGCCAATTATGGTCTTTTGGTAAGCTAGGTACACATTTTTTGTAGGCATGTCTAGGATTAGGGTTGCCTATAAATGACAATCCCATTGATAAGGTTTAAGATATAGGTGAAAAATAACCTAATCTATTTTGCCACACCTAAAATAGTGTATCTATTGTCAACTTTTAGTAGCTTGCTCCACAAACATTTAGAAGACAATTGACAATTGAAGATATCAATTTTACTTACAATAGTTTATCACTTGATGAAGCAAAACAATGTATATGTGTATTCAACAAGAAGGTCCAATTAATCCCCTCAAGATTACAATATGGCAGTTTGACATGTGGAAATAATCTATTTTATTCCAAGAATTATCCAGTACAAGTGAGGGTCTCATGGCACATATACACCTTACAGTCCATGTAATGCCCGAGTTGGTTCCAAAGTCAGCCCTGATAGTCCTCATGGATAGACATGTGAATAAAGCACACATCAGGAACCAGACATGAAAACACATGCTATTGTCCCCCTTAACAACCATAACGAGACAATATGCAAACCCTGGAAAAGGTTACAAGTGGTGGTATATTCATAATGCCAGTCAAATATATACCTAACAACACATTACTTGCAAGTGGCAGATTCCACTGTTTCAGCCATAACAAGCACAAGTGGACAGAAAGAAAGAACACCATTGTGAGAGAAGTCAGAGTGTCTTAGAACAAAATGTCGCTCTCGAACAGCACCATCACCATACATCTTGCTCCAAGAATATCTCAGAATAAGAAGCTCTATCTGAACCCCAACTTCACTCAATACATAATTTCTTGCTCATAAATGTTATTACAGCCAACTACAGAATGTCTAACCCTAAACATACATCTGGCTCCAATTCTGTGCTGTGGCTTCATATTTGGCCCTGTCAGTCTTCTACAGATGAGCGATTTCGGGTACAAGTGGATCGTCAGGATTGGGGTTAGTCAACAATGAGCATATTGAGAGCAAGACCTGCCCCACATATCAAGACTTGTTAATTTCCACATCTCAAACATCAAAACCAAGCCAAACTTTAGAAGTCCAGGTCAGTCAGAAAAAAATAGGATTAGAATACAAGGTTCAAGGTTAAGCACAAAGTTCATACCAAATTTGCATGCTAAGTGGTAAGAGAAAAGTATTTCAGAAGTATGCACTTGAACTGAAATGTGCCGACTAACCAGCACAGATCCAGAACAGGGCTTTCCAAACACATTAGAGAGCCCATAAGGAACATGAAGTCCAATATTCCTGTTGATCCATCCAAATTCCAACAATCCCATAACAAACTACTTACTCCTACATTAAAAAACTGGAAGAAACCCTGTTGAAAATTGCATAGGGACACTCCAGGTACAAATGTTGGAATAACAACTCTGGAAATACACCAGTGACCAGCAATGCTCACTGTTGATACACCTATTTAAACATGGTTGGGGATTGAATACTAACAACCATCTGAAATGCACGCCGACATGGATGAGGATGAGCAAAGAACCTTAGAAATTGTGGCTACTCCTTGAGGATATCCAAGCAAATACTTCCATTGCTATTGATATTAAGATGAAACACCTTCGTTCTAAATGCAACCTGCGCAGTTCCAAGGAACCAAGAACAAAACGATACATCTCTGTGGATAACAACTTGGTCATATGGACTTCACCTGGAATAATGACCTAAAATGGGCCACCTGGAAGTCCTTCAACCTCAAACCTGATACAATCTCACCTAGCACCTACCCACTCTCATAATGTTATGACTGCACTCATTGTCATGATGCCTTCAAACTGACTGTTGTGGGAAATTCTCTGCAATTTCATAGATATGACGTAAAGTCCGATCCTTTCCATATGTTTTGGACATGTGGTTCATTGTACCCATTGACTAGACATTGAGAAGAGTATGTGGTGACATTTTCCATCTCTAGATTATAGGACACAACTTATGGGTCATGGAGAGGTAGTCTGAGAGAAAAGCATTATAAGACATTTCCATCTGTAGATTAAAGGACAACCCTTATGAAGCATGGAGGGGTAGTCTGGGGGAAGAGTATTAACAGACATTTCCATCTCTAGATTGAAGGACAAACCTTAGGGGGCTTGAAGGGGTAGTCTGGAGGAAAATGCATCATAACCAAAAATACACCTCCAGCATAGGGACTATCAGGTGGACCCATGATTGTTGCTTGCCAATGGAACATATCTTTTGCCACAGGACCTGTCACACCCCCCCCTCCCCCCCACAACCATCAAGAAAACATCAATTTCACATAACTTCTTGAAAGCAATGGTATGAAAAACAGAGGCTGATTGAAACACTAGACTAGTCATTTCTGCCCAAAGGACCAAAAGCCACAATTAGCAATGAATGCAAATGCACTCACACAGGATGCTCTTAGAAGATCCCGACATTCTTTATGTGTGCATGCATGAAGGAGGTCGAATGTATTAAGTTAAGGTGATGTTCTACCAAGAGATCATTACAGATATAACCAGAATATAGAGAAGAAGGAAAAAACCAGTATTATACCATGAAAGTCCTGTTCAGCAAGAGTCAAAGGAGAGCATAATCCTATCCTTCATCAAGCACCCTGAAACAAAGCTTGGTTGATGATGTTCCGTGATGGCTACTTAAAGCACAAATGACAAAACAAATAAGAAAAAACAGACCACAAATACATAAGCATTGTGAACTAAACCCTAGCAAAACAAGCTTGGTTGATGATGTGCCATGATAACTGCTGCCTAAATGACGCGCTCCCAAGTTCCTTGTGGACCCACTTGAGGGTCCAAGTATGTGGCAATGCGGAAGGAGTTGGAACTTGGAGCCGCTCCCTAGCTCATAACACTCGGAGGGGTAGAGGGGCGTGTTGGAGCTCCGCGATGGGACTAGGAAGAATTGACAAGCTTATTCACTCACATGGGCCTGCACACAACTCACACAAAGTGGTTAGTGCATAGTTAGAGCACCTTTGGTGCTAGAACGAGCCACGGGCAACACGGACACACAAGACTCACCATGGCCCGGACTTGAGGGAAGCCACCACCTTCCCCCTTATAGTATACTCTGCATCTCTCCATGGAGGTGGCATCCAAATGGCTATTGTTCCCGGGACTCCCGCGTGGGAGTCCCGAAATTGTCCCGGGTTGGAGTCCCGGGACTTTGGACGCCGATATCTTCCGACTACGCCGATATCTTCCGACTGCAGAGTCCGATCGCGACGAGGTCTGAAGCAAAGTTGTAGCCCTCGTCGATAGCTTTCCAACGCCGTGTCGCACTCTCAAATCGGATCTCGGGAAGACCTCCATTCCTGACTTTTAGTGGTCGGGAGTCAAACTGCCAGTTTGACTCCCGGCCCTTCTTTTGCCCATAACTTGTGTTTGAGATGTCCAAATGAGCAATGCGAGCCCATTTTAGACATCTACGTTTCAAGAGCTTTCCAACGGTGTCAAGAGCGCAACAATCCATTGAGATTCGACCCTTCAACGCGCACTCTGAAGTTTCGGTAGTCCACCGGGACTCCCTCTCCCAACATGGGAATTGCCTTGGGAGTGTGAGTGCTCACTCCCTCACACTCCCTCGCACTTCCTTAGACTCCCGGGAGTATGTGATGACTCCCGGGCTTCCTCCTCTTGGCCCGCACCCTTCCAATGCCTTTGCCCTTGCTCCCGGGCTTCCTTCCTTTGACTCCTGGGCTTTTTTCCTCTTGACTCCCGCAACCTTGCAACCCCTTGCCTTGGTCGCGAGCCCAAAGCTAGGGTCGCGAGCCCAAAGCTAGGGTTGATGATGTGCCATGATAACTGCTGCCTAAAGCACAGTCACAAAAGACTGAAGACAAAAGAGACCAAAAGATACATACGGATTTTGAACCAACTAAACCCTAGAGAATGCAGCACCATGCAAAAGGCATTCTCTACACGGTCACAAACTCTTCGCCATATCACGCAGTCACGAGGTGATCAGATACGACCATTTTTTCAACAAAAGATTACACACATGAAAAATAATACTTTCAGAACGACAAAAATAGTGGCGAAAGATTGGGACAACGGGGGTAAAAGGAAGGAGGATGAGCAACCAACACTGCATGATGTAGGCAGGTCCTTTTGAAGATCTTTCAACTCCTTCGGAATTGTCTTGGAGGCCATATGGAAACAGTAGTAACAACTTTAAGTCCTTCAAGTCTCAGGTGCAGCAGCAAAAACAAAGTTGCAAATCTCAATGCGTCTGTACAACAACAATAGCAATAGGAGCATGAGAGCCACCCCTATGACAAATGGGAGGAAGAGATAGCAACGAAGAAGAAAAAGCTTTTGGAGAAACAAACCCTGCCTTTCGAGGAGTTCTCGGCGGTTTCACACCGTCCATAGTCACACTTCCTTCCCTCTCCTCCCCAAAATTGTAAACATGACCAACACTTCCCTTGTGCAGCACAACCTCAAACGCTTCAGCCACATCTTCACAGTACAGGTAGCTTCGTGCATTAAATCCATCTCCATGGATGGGGAGGGGCTTCCCCTAGCCAAAAGAATGAATTTGGGGATGAGCTTCTCTGGGAATTGGTTTGGTCCATACACATTATTGCCACGTGTGGTGATGACAGGCAACCCATATGAGCGGCCATATGCCACCACCCTAATTTCTGCACCAGCCTTGGTGGCGAAGTAGGGATTTGTGGGAAGCAGCTGCAATGCTTCATGGTTTCCAACAATTGCATCAGCCTCAGTCTCTCCATAGACCTCATTTGTGCTCACATGAATGAAGCGGTGGACAGTGCCTGTCACTTTGCATGCCTCCAGCAACACATGGGTGCCATAGATGTTGTTCTTTGTGAACTCAAAACTGTTGCCAAATGAGTTGTCGACATGAGTTTGGGCGACAAAGTGCATAATGGTGTCAATACCCTCAGTAATGAGAAGGTAGTTGACAAGATCTGCACTCCCAATGTCACCTTTCACAAACTTGAAATTCTTGGAGGACTTGGAGGGCAACAGATTCTTCAAGTTGGAGCAATAATCCAGCTTGTCCAACACCACGATCTCGTCATGTGGGTAGTTGCGCATCAGTCTGTTGGCAACATGAGATACAATGGATCTTGCTACACCAGTTCTTAAGATGTTTTTGGGAGTGTATGTGGCTTCCCCCATTATGATGATGACCTCCGCTTCTGCAAATCTGCTTCCTCCCTGTGCTTCCTCCCTCTGATTTTGTCTTTGCTGCTCTCCTTTAAGCATCAATGGCCTTGAACTTTCCAAGAACCCTCTTTTCAAGCATCTCAATTCTCTCTTGCTCAGCTGCAGCTACTGGTCGCAGCTTTGCATCTTTCTCTTTCAGTTCACGCTCCATCTGTCTCACCCTGAATTGAAGCTCCAGAATTCTTTTTACTTCATCATTACCTTTCTCACCCTCTTTATGGGATCCTTGTGAGATGTTCTTACTGGTCTTGGCTGCTGTTGTTGTGACATAAATGCATGCATCATCTTCAGTCATATCCATAGTCTGCCTTGATTGGTTTTTCTCACTAGGGACATTTTTGTTTTGTTGCATGGTGGTCTGAAGCATGTTCGGCAACCATATCTACATCCCCTGGACTATGTTGTGTCATCTGGTCATTATCCAGTTCAGGTCTGATGAACTCTTTGGTCATGAAGTGTGCTTTGGGGCATTAGGGGATCATCACAGACGTTTTATGTCTTCCAAAGCAGATTAAGTCTTTTGGCTCTCATCCTCTAACTCCATGTCTAGGAGAGCATCAGCCTCATCCTCTAAGTCCACCCAGGTGATCATTAGTTTCACACTTCTTGTTTAAAGTTGATTCACAACTTTCAGACCCTTTTTCTCTCTTGTGCTTCCTCCCTCTGATTTTGTCTTTACTGCTCTCCTTCTAGCATCAATGGCCTTGAACTTTCCAAGAACCCTCTTTTCAAGCATCTAAATTCTCTCTTGTTGAATTGCAGCTACTGGTCGCAGCTTTGCATCTTTCTCTTTCAGTTCACGCTCCATCTGTCTCACCTTGAATTGAAGCTCCAGAATTCTTTTTACTTCATCATTACCTTTCTCACCTTCTTTATGAGATCCTTGTGAGATGTTCTTACTGGTCTTGGCTATTGTTGCTCTGACATAAATGCCCTGTTTGACACAATGTTGTAACAAAAATTCCATTTTCCTAAATTGAATGAAGGTTCTTTATTGGTTGATGTGCAGTTTAAAGTAGGGGAAGCAATTGTCTTATGTAACCTTGATGCGGAGGTTGTAGCGAAGGGGCTGATAACATGTGTTGGAGGACAAGGATGTGTCCACCATGGGGTGCCAGTCAAGGAGTCATGGTTCCAAGTCCAGTTAAGTGAAATTGTGGCAGGTAAAGGCAACACCTCGTTGTTGGTGCCAAATGAGAATGATGATCCCCCACAGTGTGTGTTAAAGGATGTAATAGGTTCAAGCACTGTATGGGAAGGTCGTCTAATGCAAAAGCATGCTTAAGTTAGGGGCACTATAGGTTGAGAGCTAGTTGATTTTTGAATTCTAAAACCCTAATGAGTAGTTATGGCCTTTTTTGGGTGTCAATGATATTTTAGACATTGTTAGGTTTAATAGACCTGATAGAGTGATGGATTCCTGGTTGCTGTAATTGGAACAATGGCCATTAAACCCCATTGGATGGAATTTCAATGTTATGACAAAGGGTAATTTGTTAGTTAAGTAACTGCAGATTTTTTACATGCAAAATTGCAAATCACAGATCTATGTGTGTAATATTTATTGGATGATTTTTCAACACTAGAGGAATATAATAGAGACCTGATATGTATAATGTACATTAATTAAAGTAGGTGTAGGTGTGCTACTAATGCTAATGTGGCAATGGTTAATGCTACTAATCCTGATACATCATAACCCTAAACCTTAACCCTAACCCTAAACCCTAACCCTAAAACATGTTTAACATGTATGATGGAAAACCTTAACCCTAACCCTAAAACATGGGCCAGCAGTTGCATTTGCAACTAAATCTAACAGTTGTTGTGCTGCCATGTGGCGCACTATAAACGGTCCGATGAAAAACCCTAACCCTAACCCTAAAACATGGGCCAACAGTTGCATTTGCAACTAAATCTAACAGTTGTTGTGCTGCCATGTGGCGCACTATAAACGGTCCGATGAAAAACCCTAACCCTAACCCTAACCCTAAAACATGGGCTAGCAGTTGCATTTGCAACTAAATCTAACAATTGTTGTGCTGCCATGTGGCGCACTATAAACAGTATGATGGAAAACCCTAACCCTAACCCTAAAACATGGGCTAGCAGTTGCATTTACAACTAAATCTAACAGTTGTTGTGTTGCCACGTGGCTCACTATAAACGGTACGATGAAAAACCCTAACCCTAACCGTAATCCTAAACATTCCCCAGTAGTTGTATTTGCAACTAAATCTAACAGTTGTTGTGCTGCCATGTGGCGCACTATAAACGGTACGATGAAAAACCCTAACCCTAACCCTAACCCTAAAACATGGGCCAGTAGTTGCATTTGCAACTAAATCTAATAGTTGTTATGTTGCCATGTGGCGCACTATAAACGGTACGATGAAAAACCCTAACCCTAACCCTGATCCTAAACATTCCCCAGTAGTTGTATTTGCAACTAAATCTAAAAATTGTTGTGCTACCATGTGGCGCACTATAAAAGGTACGATGAAAAACCCTAACCCTAACCCTAACCCTATCCCTAATCTTCCCCACGTGCACAATGACATAGCATGCGTGATCCAACACGTGTCCGCATCCCAACGGCTACGACATGGACGATCTAGATTAATTAAAGTATTCTTAAAACTAAATATTTAATTACAAAATAAAATTACACGTGTTCGCATACAATTGGGTTTGTACGTTCAATGGGAACGCAACCCCTATAGTTGCATGCAGTCGCAATTACAACCGTTAGTATAGATGAAACCGTATAACCCAACCGTATATACTTGTCATATACTGTATGTCGACTAACCAAATTGGTGGGATGCGACTTGTCATACGCGACTAGGCAAATTGTAGTTGCATATGTCGCATGCAACTAAAAACCAGTTGCATACGACAGTTGCAAAATGGCAAATTTCTAGTAGTGATTCTAAATGTAAATGAGGACATTAACCTTTTCTTCTAGTGGGGGAGAATGTCGCAACCCCACTTTGAAGGAGTGTGAGGATGACACTCACACTCTCGAAATGAGGACTTGGGAGTCCTCCGGGACTCCCAAGAACTCAGAGTTCAATTGCAGGCACTAAAACACCTCACCTTGATGTGTTCTTTATACCGTTAGAAAGGTCTTGAAGTGTAGATGTCAAAAATGGCCTTGCATGTGCCATTCAGACATCTGCAGCACAAGTTATAGACGAACTAAGGGCCGAGAGTCAAACCTCCCGACCACTAAATATCGGGAATCGATTCAACCCTGGTGTGTGCACGTTGAGTGCGATAGACCATTGGAAAGCTCTTGAGGAGAGCTATAAGTTTGCTTTAGACCTCATCTCAATCAGAGGTCTGAACAAAAAGTTATGAACTCCCAAAGTCCTGGGAGTCCAAACTGGGATAATTTCAAGATTCCTCCTTGGGAGTCTCGGGAGAAAGTGCCATTCGGATGTAGGTGCCGCGAACAAATGCAGAGAATACTATATGGGAGAAGGTGGTGGCTTCTTCCGAGTCCAGGCCATGGTGAATCATGTGAGTCCAGGGTCGCCCATGGCTTGTCCTAGCACTACAAGTGCTCCCAAATGTGAACTAACCAACTTGTTGGTTGGTTTGATGCAAGTTCGAGTAACTAAATAAAACTTGTCCCTCTTCTTAGTCTAATCTCGATGCTTCAACACGCCCCTTTACCCCTTTTAGTGTGGAAGTTGGGAACATGCCTCGAGTCCCAAACATTTTTGCTGTTTGATTGACTTGGACCCAACTTGGATCCAACAAGGGGCTTGGGAGCGCGTCATGCTTAAAGTTGTCCCTACTAAGTCCATCACACCACTTTCATTTAATTTGCACTAATTCGCCCTCTTTTTTTAGTTCTACAGGTTGATCTCATCATGCACTCTTACTTGTGATCTCATCCTAATCCCATCCCAAAACTCTAGCACATTTTCCTACCTTCAAAGTGTTGTGAGTTAAGGAATGTGCCCCAATTCTCTTCTTTTTTTGTTATTTCATTCTAGAACCCACATTTGGGTCCCTTAAGGAGTTTGAAGGTGCATCGTTAGTGAAAAGACATGCGAGGATTGCATTTCCTTGGGTGGGTAGGGATTATGATTTCAAGTCCACCTTCGAAAGTTAATAATGTGATTATGGTCCATTTGACTTTCAACCTTGTTCAACCTTCTTTTCCACTCCAGATAAAGTTGCGCATTAAAGTTCTAAGTTGGGTGCTCATAGCAGGTGTTGATTCCAACACATCATTGTGCACCAAGTTGTTGCCAAAAGAACTTCAGTAACCATCAACACTCACCCAATTGTGGTTAGCTTGCTAATAGTCTAATTAATTAATTTTCCCTTGATGGTTTTCATTAGTGTGTTGAAGTTGGCTTTGGTTGACAGATGGTGACCGACCAAAATACCTAGGTACCAAACCCCTTCGCCTGTGGGGATCCACTTGAGCTTGTTATCTTCCCCCCACATTGTCTGCCTTTTGACAGGGGAGGCCCATATGGCCATGGACTTATGTTAGTTCACCTTGGCTCTTAATGTGAGGGAAAAATGATGCAACACCTCCTTAACCCATTCGAGATTTCCATTGGACCCTTCAAAAAATAGCACCATGTCGTTCGTAAACGTTTGGTCATGAATTATTGTTTTGTTAGGTAATGCGAGGCTGTTGATTCCATAACATGGGTTGTCCAACATGTATCCTAGTATGTTCGATGCTAGGATGAATAGGTATGGGGAGAAAGGGCAACCCTAGCAAATGAAGTGCAAAAGTGAAAAGTGTGGTTGAGGGTGGCCATTTATCTTGATGATTGAGATTGCTCTTCCATAAAGTAAGGCCACCCAACTTGTGTAAAATGGGCTGAAGCCTAATCTTTACAAGGATTCAAACAAATATAGTCTTAATCTATTCAATCAAACACTTTTTTGAAATCTAAAAGTAAGAGTACAAGACTCTAGTTATTTCCTTTTTCATAAGTGAGTGTATCCTATGCAAAATAGATGTTGTCAATGATGTTCCCCCCTTCCATGAATAAGTTGAACCTTATGATTCTAAGGAGGTGAGGTTGGAATGAACATGCTAATATTTTTGTGAAAATATTGCACACGCTGCTTGCCAACATGATGGGGTGTTGGTTGTTAATGCAGGAGTGGTTATTGTTCTTGGGAATGAGGACTATCTCCATGCTATTCAAGTTGGATGGCATTTTACCAGCTTCCAAGATGCCTTTAAAGGCTTCAAGGAAGGTAGGTGTCGTGAATTGAGTTGTGTCTTGAAAAAATTTCGTTGGTAATTTGTCTCCTCAGGTGGCCTTCTTCAACCCATGGCAACAAAACTATGGCCTATTGTATCTCCTCGAGTGAGTAGCTTCATGACATCTTACTTTGTTTCCTCTCTCACTTTGACGGGACATTCGCCCAACACTCTTCCATAACACCATGAAAAAAAATAAGGTTTTACAACTGGGCTTGCAACTAGGTTTTCCAATTACAACGAACATTTGCAATTCATGGTATTTATATGGCCTTGATTGCTAACTGACAAGTTGTAGCAATTGTAATGGACACCCTATGTTGTATACAATATCATATATACGAAGGTGCAAAATCCTTAATGTGTATGAAAATCTTGTCACATCACCTTTTTTTGTTTTTTTTTATCTAATCATTTTTTACCATGTAAAATCACATTTATGGATGGTTATGATGGAATCTAGAATGTAATAATCTAAATATTATCCTTTTGAAAATTTTGACAACTTTTGATTCATTATTTTTTATGGGGATTGAAATATAGGGTAAAAAAGGAAAGCAATAAAGACTAGGCCTTTTTCACCTTGTGTGGTACACCTTAAAGGATTTTCACCCACATTGCAACTCACATGTAACTATATGCAACTTCTTTGCAACAATTTCCATGTTAGATTCTCATGCACATTCCAACATGGCGAACAAAATGCCAACATGTCTTTTCATTCATTTGTTGACAAATGACATATGTTAATACCTTTTGCAACTTATTTACAACTATTTTACAACTAATTTGACGAATATAACCTTTAATTATTTCATTCATCCATTTGATGAATGAATTATGTTCTATTTTATAACTTATCTACAATTAATTCAACAAATATATTCTTTCATTATTTCATTCATCCATTTGATGTGAATGGATTCCATCCTAATTTTTTTACAATTTATTTATAACTATTTTTTATGAATATATTCCTTCATATTTCATTCATCCATTTGAGTAATGAATTCTATTCTTATGCTTACAACTAAAGATGAAATGAAAATATTTAGGATTTAACGACTAATTTATAATTAGGTGTTTAAGTTTGGGTTTCAAAGTAATTGTATGGTAGTTGATTTTAGTAGTACCAAACAACTAAATTGTAATTTACCATGCAATTATACAATCTACACACAACCATTATCATGTCGTCGTAATTATAATAGATAATGTTGAATTGCATTAGACATCATTATTTATAAACATGAATGCATTTGAAACTTTAAATAAATTTACATTCCATGTTGAAAAATACATTACAAAAAAAACTAGGAAATGTTTATATCAAAAAAAATTTAACTATGCATTTAAATATAATGCCCAAGCTATTTATAACAAACATTTTTCTCTATTTAAATAAAAGGTCAGATTATAAAAATGATGACCCACAACAATCAAATATTGCCATTTAAAACACTATGTTTCATAAATGAATGTTTTTTTTTATTTTTGTTGAAATGGAGCTTGATCCATGCAATTTCTTGAATCCATCCATATTTATTTGAAATTTGCCATATTATGATATTTAGTTCCATATGCAAAATGAAATCAATAACATATCCTAACATTGTAATGTCAAAAATATCTAAATAATCCTTTCAACTTGAATAAAATTAATTTACAACTATATTACTAGTAACATGCAACTTATTTCTCACTAAAATGCAACATATGTAAAATATTGATATAAACTAAACTATAATTTGTACCCTTGCAAATAGAATCAAATATTGTGCTTATAATTAGGTAAATTAAATTACAATTTTAGATATTTTTGAATGAATCTTACCTTATATACGTAATATCATAACCATAGCCTTGGGCTTGTGACCAAAGGAAGGGCTTATAAAGGTGCGGTTCAAAAGTGAAGCTTGGGAGTCACATTTAATGTTCATGGGAGTGTAGGAGAATCGCATTTCACACTCCCAAGTGAGCTCTCACTTTGGGAGTTGAATATTTAGAAGGCAATCGTAGGGGACAAAATGCACTGGATAGAAAGGTTCTTTATATCATTGGTAATATCTTGGAACGTAGATATCTATAATGGGTTTGCATGACCCATTTGGGTGTCTAAAGCATAAATTATGGCCAAAAGAAGGGCTGGGAGTCAAATTGCCACTAAAAGTAAAAAATCACCCTAATTCCTTTGCATGTAGGTGGTATGCCACATACCATTGGAAAGCCCTCAATGAGGGCTACAACTTTGCTTTATAATTCACCTCAATCAAAGGTCTGCACACAAAGTTATGGGACCCCAAATTTGCGGGAGTCCCAATTTAAGGAATTTCGGGATTCCAATTTGGGAGTCCTAGGACAAAATGACATTTGGGTGTTGGCCCCGTGGTTAGGCATAAATAATACTATAAGGGGAAAGGTGGTGACTTCCCCCAAATCCAAGCCATGGTGAGTCTTGTGAGTTTGTGTTTGTTCATGGTTCGTTTGTGCACCGAAAGGGCTCCAATTATGCACTAACCCACTTGTTGTTTGGTTTGTGCAAGTCCGTGTGAGTGATTTGCTTGTCACTCTTCTTAGTCCCATCCTATAACTCTAGCACGCCCCTCTACCCCCAAAGTGTTGCGAACCAAGGAGCGCGCTCTAACTCCTTTTCCTTGTGCTACTTTCACCTTTGGACTCGTAGTTGAATCCATCAAGGAGTTTAGGGGCGCGTCACAACTATATTCCCACTAACATGCAATTTATTTGTCATTAAAATGCAACATATGAAGAATATTGATATAAATTAAATTATAATTTGTACCCTTGCAAATAGAATCAAATGTTGTGCTTACAATTAAGTAAACTAAATTACAATTTTAGATACTTTTGAAAAAAATTTACCTTGTATACATAATTTTGATGTTAATGGATTGAAACGTAATGAAAGTTTGGCCCTATAACATAAAAATAATAAAAATCATCACAAATGTTCAAACACAAAACAAAACATATGTAACATGATTATCATAAAAAATCACCTTTCATAAATCTCTCATCATTATAAGTTAAACTAACTTGTAGAATCAACTTTTAAATAAAATGAAATATATTTTCCCATCATTTTTCTTTAATATATGCAAATAAACAAAAGACTAAGAATCACAAACCTTCAACATCCAAAAATAAAAGTAAGAACCTTCAATATCCAAGAGCAAAAACTTTCAACATCTAAGAATAAGAGTAAGAACCTTCAACATCCAAGAACAAAAGTAAGAACCTTCAATATCCAAGAGTAAGAGCAAGAGCAAGAGCAAAAACTTTCAACATCTAAAACCAAAAGTAAGAACTTTGAACATCCAAGAGTAAGAGTAATAACCTTTAACATCAAAAAGTAAAAGTAAAAACCTTCAACATCCAAAAGAAACAACAAATAACCTTCAACATTCAAAAGCAAAAGCAAAAACCTTCAACTTCTTTAAGAGCTAGAACCTTCAACCTTCAAGAGAAAAAACAAAAGCCTTCAACCTCTTTAAAAGCAAGACCAAAAACCTTCAACCTCTAAGAGCAAAAACAAAAGCCTTTAACCTCATTAAGAGCAAGAACAAAAACCTTCAACTTCCAAAACAAAAAACAAAATCTTTCATCTCCAAGTTATTTAAATAAATAATATTTATAACAAACTTTTTGTTTTAATGTTAAACTAAATTTTAAAAAAGTCTTTTAGTTATAACACATGATATGAAAATTGCACCACCAGAAGACTAGGAAATACATAAAATGTTTGAATACACAAAATATAGAAAGATTTAAAAAAAATTCATCTTGAATTTTTTGACAATAAGCATAAGTGCATGAAAGTCATTGATGCATTGCAGCAAATCTATTGATATATTGCCATGTGTCACTTGCTTAAAGGTTCCCAAGTCAAATTTCAAATATATTAATTTTCAAATTTAAAGTTGAAATATAATTACATATTAGTTGTAAACAAGTTGAAATGTCATATATATTGGGCAGTGGAAATGTATATAAAGGGCATGATTATATGTGTTACTCAAGGCTATACATTCGGTGCAAAGTAGTTGTTGATTAATAATTAAATTTATTTTAGTTGTGACGTAGTTGTTACATGTGATTAAAATGCAACTTGTTAATAAAATCAAACATTGTTGACTATAATTGTATATATAATGTGTACATTATATTGTATATATATATATATCTTGCAACTTCAATATAACTACTTGATTTTTTATGTGGCATTTTTTTTATTAATTTGTCGTATTTCCAAGGGGTAGTTATAAAGCAATTGTATATTAATTATTTTGGAGCTTTAATGTAGGGTAATCTAACTATCGCAGACATAATTTCTCATAGTGTAACACTAAGGATTGTAGGTGTGATGGGATCTTGATGTTAGAGTTTTTGGTAAAACTTTGACATGTATGTTTTAAACTCCTTAGGTGTTTAGCTTTCAGTCGCCATATGTGAAGCTTTGCATTGAAGTTCTTTGGTCTTTGCTTTGTGGAATTCGAAGAAGGTTCTTGAGTATGTATCTCCGAAGTGAGCTCATCTAGCTCCTCTTGCCTTATGGGCTTGTTCATCTAAGTTTTGTTGCATTTTGTCCACTAAGATAATTTGAGTTGTTGAAAACACATCACGGATTTGTTTGTTGCACGGGTCCGCTTGGAGGAGGCTTTTCATGAAGGCAACCTTTTGGTTTGCCCCTTATATATGTCATGCTTGTGTTTTTGCTTTATTTTAGCAATGCAGGAGTTATAATTGACGATTTATTTAATGGCCACCAAAAAGGTGGTGGCTGTGTCTTAGCCTTTGAGTTTGGCTTACGTTTCTTGCCATCTTCCAACCATCATTGCATGGTGCTTCGGGTCCTTGAGCAGTGGAATGTCGAAGAATTCTTTAGGTGCATGCTTCAATATAATATTTGGGCGAATCCATAAGACAACCAGAGAATGGTCAAAGATATGCCTTAGTGAGGTGGCTATTTCCATGTGGCTTTCCTTTTTGTCGAGACCCATGGATACATAGAAATGGTTGATGCGCAAGAATGCCGCTTAGGCTCTTTTGTATTCATTGTTAAATGTGAATGTCTTTTTAGTGTTTTTGTGCAAAGAGTCTAAGTGCCAGACATCTTCCACCCCTAGGTGGATTGTTAGTTGATGTCAAGCCAAGATCTCTTAGCACCTCATGTTTCTGTTGGTTCAAGCATCTTGTTCCCACATGTTGAAATCATTGACTAGGATCCAAGGGCAAATTCTTTGCTAGGTCAAGCCACATGTGCTCATGCTCATGGGATGTGAGTGTGGCATAGATGTCGAGTATGTTTAAAGTTTCTTTGGGAATGAATTGTGGAATGAGGCATTGCACTTGGCCTTCTACCAAAACACATTGTTTCTTAATTAGTGACATTAAACTTGCATTGATTAATATGGCCATGCCTTCATGGTTTTACGCATGGTTTCCATGTGAATGCCTAGGTTCCACAACATAGTGCCTCCTTTAAATTTGAGGTTCGCCACAAAGTTTTTACACTCAACAATGTCCAAATGATGTTTTTGTTAAAACAAGATTTGTGGAAGGTTCAGAAGGCATTTGAGCCACATTTTGACCCTTTTATATATATATTTTTTTCGGTCCCATCCAAATCCCCTTATGTTGAATGAGGCAAGACTAATTTGTCATTTAATCATCTAGAGTCTATGTGCAAGTGGCATCATTGTCGATCGATCCTGTGGTTCTTAGAATTAACAACTTTTATTGATCTTGGTTACTTGATGGAAGGCCTTCAACTGACCTTCACTTTCACGTTGTTTGCAATGAGGCATCAATGTCTCTTGCAAGGTCTTGTAGGGTCCCCCTTTGTATTTTTTCCCAAGTGGTGTAAGAGCAAGTTGTATGTGGGAACTATATAGGGGACCAAGTTGTCTAGAATGTCTAGCTTCCATGGCTTGAGCCACTTACAATTAAACTTTGCTTTTTGTTGAAATTCTACGTTGGGGGGTGGGATGAATGTGAAAATTATGCATTCCCAGCCCCCAAGAGCTTGTGTCTTCATACCATGCATGGGCCCAAGTGATGTTTGCTGAGTTAGTGAATTCTAATGAGTCCTTGAGGAATCCAGCTTTTAAAGCTATGTTGAACTTTTGCAAAATCTAACGTTGTAGGTTGTGAAGTTTTTCCATGCTCACATAACTTTGAGGCGAACATCGAATGGGAGGCATGGGAGTTCGTTTTTGGTATTCATGAACACCATTTTATAAATCTCCACGTCTTTGATGGAAATTAGCCATATACTTTCAGCTTTTAGTTCCACCTCTAGTGGTAGGGTGGGGCTATCTTCATGCATGAACCCTATTGCTTGGAAGAGGATTGAAAGGAGTTTTGACGCCTCCAACATTCTTTTGGATTTTCTTGTGTGTTTGTCATCTTTGTTTTTGCTTTATGTGGTGCATGCATTTTTTGGTGGTTCTTTTGTTCCAGATGAAAATGTTTGTTATTTTGGCATGCTTGGGCATGAGGGATAGTGTGTTTTCAAGTAGCTCCACTTGCTCCTCTTTGGGAACGAGGTAGCTAGGGGCGCAGGGGGTGCACTGGTGGGCTTTGTTCTTGGGTGAGCACATCCTAGCTTTAGTGGTCTCTCTTGCCCCTACTCTTTGTGAGTTGGGGCGATATCAAGTTCAATTTGTATTTCCTTTTGGTGTTGTTGGTTCCTCATTTCCATTGCTTTATGTTGCTTCATTGTGATTTAGGTGTGCTACTTTTGGATCCTCTTTTGTTAGACATTAGAAGGGGTTGAAATCTTCTAGGTCCTTCATGATGTGGTTGAAAATGGTTTCCATGGGGCGGGTTACCTTTGTTGGTCTTTTTTCATATGTTAATTGCATGTGATTCCTTTGGTTATGCTGAGTGGACATGGGAACTCACTTGCTTCGGTGCTTTCCAAGTTGTTTTGGTGTTGAACGGGGTTCCATTGTGCACTAGCTTGTGTTGCTTGCATGGTCCACCCAAATTCTCTTCTTGTCACCTCTTGAACTTGCATTGTCTTTTATTACTTGGGCTCTCCTTGAGCTTAGTTGTTGGGGCAAGCTCACACTAGATGTTCAATTTGTTGGCATTTGTGGTAGTGATTGGGGAAGCCTAAGTAAACTATCTTTTGAAGAATTAGCATTTTGACCGAGTCATATGGGTTTCTATGGAATTTTGACATATCCAAAAAGTTCTGCGATGTTTGGTACTTCAATAGTGACCATGGGGCCCGTCAACCTCTTTATGTACAAGTCCATGGTCTCTATCTATAACATTTTCCCAATGTTACTTGCCATTGTGGTAAGATCTTGGTTGTTGAAGAGAAGGTCATCCATATCAAGGAATTGTACCTGAAGAGTGTATGAGAGTGTGAGCTCTGCTTTTGGTGCATTTGGGTTGAATTGGGATTTCCATTTGGAAAACTAGAAGGTGTAATCTTTGTATTCAACCATTGCTAGCGTCCTAGTTTCAAAATCTTTGCATTCTTCGTTGAAAATTACTTTGAAAAATCCTTGCGAGAATAGTTTTATTTTTTTGGAAAGAGGCGTGGAGGTGTAATTGCATACATTTGTTCATGTCCTTGTGCGTCAATCGTTCTATAATCATGCACCTTATTATTGTGCATTGCACTTTTTCCATGGCCACCTCCACAATAGATTTCATAGAGTCCATGGTCCATCTCAGTGTGGCTACTAAATCCGGGTCCACATTGTCCAATTTTTATGCTTGGCCAGGGCCTTGGCTTGTTGTGTTCTTTAGCTGTCTTGTTGAGTGTGGCATTGTTGATGTGAGGTTGATCTCGAGTGGGATCGGTCTAAGTGTGAAGGTGTGTCAGGGTTGTTTCCTTCCCTTATGGTGTCCATGGTGTTGGGTCCTTGGGAGAACCCATGTGCTTAGTTTGAGTCCTGCTGTTCGTCCGGGCTTTTGATGTCGTGATTGGTTCGAGGTTACGCGTTGGCTTTGTGATGCTCATCCTACGTGTGTTGGGGTTGTTTCGAATCTGGCCTGTGTTTGTTTGATGAACAAACGGGCCTATTGTTGATGTTTTGCGTTGTGTGATTGACCATCCTTGCCTTGGCTCTTTGGCTTGTGTATGTGGCGGGGGTTTCGCCTCCGCCATTTGTGTGTCCTTATGTTGGTCCCACTTTAACGTTGTAGGTTCATCAACTATTCCCCTTGGGCAGGCTTGTTATTTGGCCACCCATGCAGTTTCCTTTGCATTTGTGTGCCCTTATAGTGGTGGGAGTTCTTCCATTTGTGTTAGCGGCAATGTTCACCAATTGGGGGCGAGTTGTTTCCTACGGTCAGTGTGTATCGAACCTCGTGACAGGAGAGTGCCATGCATTCCGGAGGCATTCACATCCTTGTATGGCGATTTGTTTTGGTGTTTTTGGGCTTGTTTACTGTTTCCTTCTCATGAAGCAAAGGTGAACTGGACATCTAACAAAGTGGCTGTCAAATAGTAGTTCCAAACACCTTTTGCGGGCATGTCATGAGGACGCCGGGTGGTTTGCAAGGGATAGTTGATTCATCCGGTGCAGTTTCGCTTGGATGTGAACCATCCTGAGTATTGGAGGCAGCTAACTCATTGCTCATATGTTGTATGATGTGAGTGGGATGGATGTGTGTCTGAAAAGGGTTGTCGAATCCGTGAAAACGCTCGGATTCCATTGCCATTCATCTAGAACGGTGCCCAGTAGTTGTGCAAAGCGGGGTTTGTCTAGGTCCAGATGAAAGACTTTGCACAATTCCATCCAAGTACTTTTCTTCATCTGAAGCTCGTCCATCACTCTTGGAGCTTGTTGTTGCACCACGTGTGCGTTTTTGGTTTGTTCCAAGGTAGTGGGCCCGCACATCATGCCTTGTCCGTCCGGATGCCTGTCACCGTATTTTGGTGTGCTTGCTACTGGTGATTCTGATAAGCCTTGGATCGCTCTGTGTGGAGTTCAATTGCCTTAGATCTTGATCCTTAGAGAACTCGAGCTCGGCCATGTGCTACAGCACATTTGCGCCTCAACTAGGTGTCGAGCTCGGCTCGCTCTGTGTGGAGTTCAATTACCTTCGATCCTGATTCTTAGAGAACTCGAGCTCGGCCTTGTGCTCCAGCACATTCGCGCCTCAACTAGGTCTCGAGCTTGGCCGGGTGTTGCCGCCACACCCGCGCCTTGTGTTCTTTTCCGAGCTTCGGTTTGCTCGCGAAGCCTAAGCCTCTCCGATGGGGGCACGAGATGGGGAAGGGTGTGATGTTCTCCCCACTTTCAAAGGCTCTTCTGGCGGAGCTTTGCAAAGTTGCAAGGAACTGGAACTTGCGAGAAAAAAAAGATGGGGAGGTGAAGTATACTACTCCCACTAGAAGGATATCGCTTTTCGCTTTGCCTGTTCTTCTTTTTCCGTCGATTGAACGCCATTTCCTGATGATTTCTTGCTGCTCTCTTGAGCATGTGGGCGGAGGCAAGAGCTGGAGTTGGAGCTGCAAGCTCCGATGCTTCTCGAGCTTCCTGTAGCTTGCGATGGCAGCTGGTTCTCGTTGCTGTGGAATGTTCATTTTTAAGTGGGAAAATGTGAAAAATAATAACATTAATAGTTAAAGTCATTGAACCAATAGTTTCTATGATGCGTCTTGTTGATTGCGTAAGCCAACCATGGGAAAGTTCTGTGAGCATATGGACCAACTAATAGAAAAACCAAGAGAGTCTAACTTTTAAAAAAATCCATGACATATTGCAAGATTGGTGGTTATTCATTCATGGCCCACTTCATTGAGCAATATAGTCAAGTAGATCTTGAAATGGAAAGGTAAGGGGCAAGGGAAAGATAAGGAGATAATCATAGGGTTTTCAGAAGTAAAAGATAATTTGCAATGAATTGATGTCCATTTGTGCCAAAAAAGAAAAAAAACAAAAAAAAAGAAAGAAGTTTTCCTGATTTTCAAGGGCATGCTAATATTGAAAAATAGTTCGCTTCTAACAGGAGTATGGAAGGACTTTATTTTGACCAGAGTGGTATTTTAGTTGTCAAAGAAATGGTAGGACATGCAAATCTTGTTTCATTATGTCTTAATGATAAGTTGGAATTCCTTTGGATCTGAAAATCTTAAATTGCAGAAATTTCCAATCAAAGTATCAAGTCACTGTGGCTGAACTACATCTGAGAGGAATTGGAGTACATTTGACCTCATCCACAGCAAGTGATGAAATAGATTGACTTTTGAACAACTTCAAATTTGTTTTTTATGTTTAGTACTTAATGACTTCAGGAAAACATATTCAAACCTAAATAATACGAAGAAGATTTTGCTTTTTGGTTGAGTGATGAAGAGGATTGACAAGAGGAGATATATTTTAAAGATTTTATATTGTACCAAAAAAGTCGTTTATAATATGTAAGTTGTGAATTTTTAATATAATTTTCATTTTGTACTCAAGTTGACTTACTTGTATTGCGTCCATTTTGAAGTATGTTTGTATTTTGTGTTTTTATAAGGTGTTTTGAGAAAAGACTTGATACTCCATTTTTGACAAGCAAGTGCTTCAAAACACTATAAATATCCTGTCCTAACCTTACAGCACGGTCTCAATTTGCTCTCCTAAATTGTCAAATTGCATGATCAACAAAATTGAATAGTTTCTGGGCTGACTATAGTCACCAAGGTCCAAGAGGCCTCACTCAGAAAGGGAAGGTACGTGCAGTGCATCTGCTGCTTTACAGTGGCCCCCTACTAGACTTACTAGTTTTTCTAGTATGGAGTCAAAGGGTGATATATGTCAATAGACTCAATTGTGAGATATGGTCAGTCATTGCACTTTGTGGGACTGCCCTCTTATGGGAAGTGCAACAGGTAACCAAACGTGGTGATAAGATAATTTAGATCTAAAGATACTTAGATCATGCCTTATGTTAGCTCTGGATCACTTGTATACATGAGGGTCTGGGATGACAGATTATGTCATTTTCTTGATTACATTATAGGACATAATCTTCTGGTCATGATCATTGATCATGTAAGCTGGTAATAGTGAACAAATTGTGTCAGTTCAAAACAAGAAATCTTAAAAGTCCTTTGAATGAGTACTGCCAATTTATAGTGAGATTATAAGTCTAGGTTGAAAATGGTGATGAACCATTTTGGAAATAGAAATTTTCTTGCAGCCAATGAGAAGGCTGGGGGCCTTAGCTTTTTTCTTTTGGGGGAAAGGGGACGTTTTTTTTGGTCATGTGTTCACAATCTCTTCTCATTGTGTTCCCATCAGTCTCTCAAAGTCTTCCCCAGTTCCCAATTTATTCACTAAAACTTCACTTTTTATCCCATATTGTTTGGCTGTGATTCAACTTCCATGTATATAAGTTGTAAAGTGGGCACAGTATGGCATTGCAGAGAGAAGCTTGGCAATGCTCATATTTTTGGGACTGAAGCATAAGTAGTCTTCTATATGTAGGGGAAGTTTTTTGAGCCATCTATTCCAAAAGTATTGGTGGTAGGCCCAACATATGACTCTTTCTGATGGAAAAAATACTTTGGGTGCACCCCTCAATCTCTTCAATAGAAGCATGAATCTGCGACCCCAAACCTTTAATGTCATGGAGTGGCCTTAAACTCTTTTTAAAAAGTTATTGAATCTGCGCATAAAATGTCCAAACCCACCCCAGACCTTAAAGTCATGAGTACCCCGTTATGTTGGGTACGTCCCCTGCCTCATCCTAGCGGGCTCACCTGGAGCCTTAAACAACATACTGGGCAGGTTCTTCACCATTTCACAGTACATTCATACCTTAGGTTAGGCACTGTGACGGCCCCACGTTCCTGTGGACTGCGGAGTTCGTAGAGGATGCTTAGATCCTGAATGCTGTGGAATGAGACACCTCCAGTTTTGTAGGTTGACCGTTAGGATATGGTCTCTAGCCATATGTTCTCCGGGTGTACTACTGAAAGGAAATTCGTGGAAGGGAAATGGTTTAGGCCTTTGTCATTTTACTTTAGAATATGGTTGGCCTGTCAGTAGACTTTGGATCTCGTGGCTCAAAGGTGGCTGTGAAGCTGACTCTTAGTAAATTGGTAAAGCAGATTCCCTTGAATAGAGCCTCCAAGGTCCCACGAAATCGTTTAGGCCTTTGGACCTTTGTCATTTTACTTTAGAATATGGTTGGCCTGTCGGTAGACTTTGGATCTCGTGGCTCAATGGTCGCTGTGAAGCTGACTCTTAGTAAATTGGTAAAGCAGATTCCCTTGAATAGAGAATCCAAGGTTGCGGTACAACTGGCTCTGACTAAATTGATAAAGTGGGCGTTGATCAATTACCAATGATTCATATTTCTTTTTCCTGGCCACCAACTTTCTCGTGAAGACGTGCTCGGAACATCTTAATTTTGTCTTCGATGCGTCATTTCCTTGGCTATCGCACCGATTTCCTGCCCCACAACTTCAATTCAAATTATTATGGTGGTGGAAGACTTTGTGTCGTCGAGGTCGGGAAATGGTGGTGGAAGCGTCGATCCTCACTCACGCCTTTCTAATCCCAAGAGAGCGGAGTCAGCAGATGAGTTGCCAGTAGCGCAGGTAAATAATACAGTGGGTGTCCAAGCACCAGCCACCATCACCATGGTTACGCACGGCCGACAAAGTGAAGACGTTCCTCCTAATCATGAAAATCTTAGGAGCTTTGAACTTGAACTTGTTCCTGGCAATTACGAAAACCTTCCGATCTTTGAAGACGAGCCGGGAAGCGTCGAGCCTCACTCACGCCTTTCTAATTCCAAGAGAGCAGAGTCAGGAGACGAGTTGCCAGTAGTGCAGGTTAAATGATACTCTAGATGTCCAAGCTGCACCTAGCGTCGTCATGATCATCGCACACGGCCAACAAAGTGAAGGCGTTCCTCGTAATCATGAAAATCCTGGGAGATTTGAAGTTGAAGGTGTCCGTCGCAACCATGAAGACCTTGTGATCTTTTGAAGGCACGCCCCTTAATGGTACCGTTGGAAAAAGAATAGTTGGGGAGAACTCTTCGAATATACACCAACGTTATTCTAGAATTACGCAGACAGTCCTATACAGGGACCACCAGGCGGCGACCCCGTTGGTCACAAGTAGGAGTTTCTACCACGCCATCAACAGGCTCCAGTGAATGATCGAATCCTTTGGGATTATGTGACGCAGCGCTTACTCACCAACGCACCATCCATGGGAAACCCCCCTATGACTCAGTTGTTTGTTCGTCCCCAGCTCAGTTACCTTCAAGGTCCTACTATCGTGTCAACTCTCTACTCCCACTTCACACTCACTGACTCCACGTAAGTGCCTATGTACGTTGGTAAGTATCAGAGGTTACTAGGTAGGTAATGCAAGTGGTTACTATGTACATAGAGAAGTAGCTAAGGCACTTGGTGAGTATTGGGTAGGTAGCAGCCTTTTTTTTACTTGGCAGAAAGTGAAATTAGAAATTCAACAATCAAGTGATTTTGGAGGTTTTGAATCTCTAGAATTGAGAGCAGAAAAAAAGGTTTAAATCCCTATACATTTTTATATGTGGTTTTTAGTGTGTATCCAAAAATACAAAAGGTTGATTAAATTTTTTATTTCATATTTAGTTTACAATAATATTTGGCTAAATTTTCCTAGGGATGAATGCAAAATTTTCTCATTTTTTAAGGGTGTATTCACAATCTTAGGAACTATGGACATCAAGGTAAAAAGTCTTTTTCCAAACATTACATGTGACACAACCTTAGGAACTATGTGACATTCAAGCTAAAAGCACATTAGGCTGGACCAAAATTAACAATTGCAAAGTTCGTTTTCAGAGATTTTATAGAGTATTTTCAAACGTAGAAAAATGGACAAAAACCAAAAAACTTTGAAATGGTACTAAAGTTGGCATATTTTTCCATGTCCAAATTAATGATGCTTTAGTTTCAACCTTTTTTAACACCTCCATTTAATTTTGGTCATGAAAAAAATTCTTTTGAATATGTGATGGACTTTGAAAAAAATTGGACTATAAGAGGAAAACACATTAAGGTGGAATACATAATCTTAACACAACTTGTTGGATTATCAATCATGAGCCATGGAACAAAATATGAATAAATAATATGTGAAAAGGACCCAAGAAAAATAAATTATATGTGATACAATCACATTGTATGAATTTCATGAATAGATTTTAAGTTACCATAACATATTGGACTTTTAGAATATCAAAAACCCAACATCACAATCCATATCATATGATTATGGATTGATTACATTTACTAAAATGTTTAGTTAAATTATTATTTTTACATAAAAGATAGTGTGATCGTGTAACAACAAAATAATTACTCGTAATTGCAAATAATAATATTATTGTCTGGGGTAGTAATATGGATAAAATGTGGAATAAAATAATGAGCTTCATGGGGCCTTTCAAGGAGAATCTTTTGACTAGGGGCATAAGGGTTGAATATGAATAATTTAGATAACTATTTCAAGTTTGTAATAATGGAATGTTAAATATGTGGATTTGACCAAATCTTAGATTCCAAAAAATGTAAAACCTATCTATAAAAGGATAAAAAATTATAAATGGCACGTGATAATTGGTTTGATACATGGAGAACAAATGTAGATGAATGTGGTTAACTATTCATCCACTTCTTTCCTTCAAATATATAATAGGTAGAAATTAAAACTTTTGGTTCATAATTTGCATTCAATAATTTTGTGTTATCAAGACTTGAAGAAATATCATATGTGAATAGAAAGCCTTGAAAAAATAAGATGTGGTGATTATTGGGAATACCATTGTGGAAATTTTATAATCCTTGGTGAGTGATCCCCATAAAGGAAGATCTTTAGGCGTGTGTGATCAACTCCCTTGTGTAATTTTCACATAAATAATTGACCTTAGTCATGTGGGTGACCCTATCCCAAAAGAGTGTAAAATCTCATGTTGGGAATTAGGTGAATGACGAATATTGTAAATGTTGTGTTGAAGTATGTTTGATAGTTTATTAATGTGCTAAAAGAGATTAATCAAAAATAATATTCATAATTCTGGAACCCCCCCAAGCTATAATCCCATTGATACAAAACAAGATAATTTTGAAATATATTGAAAACTATAAATTGAGATATATAGTGAAATATGGATTTTCTAATAAAGTCCTTGAATAATTTGAATTAATAATTCAGCTTCTCATTTTTTTAATATGACTTTTTATACAATTATCTATAATTGAGAAAATTTTAAGATAAAAGAAAAATTGTATAGCCTTGCCATATGACTTGTAGAAATATAATTATTTTTGCTACAATGTAAAATGGACTTTGATTTTAACATTAACACAGACTCCACATATGCCAGAAAGTAATGCACCTTAATGTGCTTTCACCCATTACTATGCACAATAAACAATTATAAAGTCCATCATATATTTCAATTTTTCCAAAAACTTGAATTTCAAATGTCATAACCTTTGAAAGTATAACATGTCCCAAATTTGTGAAAAACATCCTCAATTTTCTTATAAACAATGTGTCCATAACACATTTTTTTAAGGATTGCTTGAGTTAGGAATTACCTATATTACAGAGTCCATTTTTCATTGAATATTAATGTTATTGGTGTAATTATTTGAAACTTAAAAAGGCAAAGAAATCAATTTCACTTATTTGAATCCATTTGTGCTGGAATTCTCAACTTGCATATGGGTTTAATCAATAATATGTATCTAACTTAGAAAATTCTACCTTTCTAACATCTAAATAAGTCCATCATAGTGTATTTTTACCCTTCATATGTAATTAGTTTATTAACTTAATTTTTACATTTTTCACATCTAGTTTATAGCTATTTAAATGTTTTATACTTCAATTTGATTATATATTATGTAAATTATGCATTCATATTTTATCATATAGAAATGATTTTTGATAAAAACATATTTTCACAATTTATATGATTTTCAAAGCCAAAAACAAATTTGAACCAAAGGTGTTCAAATGTGTTATAAAAATGAATTTCATCAATTTAACTCCTTTTTCACTTTTTAATTATCAATACTAGAATCATTTACAATTTTGAGAAAGAATGATGCACATGTAATATAAAAATTTAAGGTTTTCAGAAAACAAGAAAAAAATCTCTATCTCGAAGTTTTGAGTGTTTTATCACTTATGAAACATCATTAATTTGCATCAAACTTTGAACATGGAATTTTTTTAAGTAATGAAACTTAATTCCAAACAAGTTCAACAATCCAAATTATTGTGTTTCCTTTATGATTTTTCAAACATGCAAAATTGTTGTTTTAAGGAGTGTTCACCCCCTTACTTAGGAGGCTCCTAACATAGTGAATGTATTCGTATGGATGCTCACCACTATAATTTACAAATAAAATTTCCTAAAAAATATTGAAATTGAAAGCACCAAAGTCTAGTCAACAATTGTAAATCGCCTATATCACTTTTAAAAAGTCTTGGAAAAGTGTCAAAATACAACCCCAAAATCGGTTACATATGTAGGTGTGATGATTGATAAAGTTTCAAATTATAAACATTCATTACAAGGAGACACAACAAAATTCATGACATATTTTATTAAATTTGGAAAGAATTTAAACAAATTAACCATCGTGAAATTGGCCAACCCTTTTACAAACATGGATTAATGATATTGGATGAGTGAATTCATTAGTAATTAATAGGTAATCAAATTCATTAATAGTTAATTCATTGGGTTATGTATTAGTCTAGACTTAAATTAGGTTAAAAACATAGGTTAAGCTAATTTAGGAATATAGTTAAATTAGAAACTCAAAATAGGTTAAATACCTATCATGAACACAAAAATTATTCAGATAGATGACAAAAGGATAGGTCTAAGTTTAAAACCAAAACAAAAAGTTAAAACCAAAAACACAAGGTGTGTAAGACCAAAGTATAAACATATTTTTTTATTGCAATGAAATAAACAAACATAAACCAAAAGAACAAACAAGGTTATGAAACAAGATCATATTTTAAACTAGTGTTAAATAGACTTAGAAAGATAATGGGAAGTCACACCTCTATTTATATTATTTTGGGGACCTAATTCAAAAAAGTTTTCATCAAGGTTTCCAATGTGCACATTGATTGACAAAACTTTTTGAGGCTTCCCAATTATAAGTGAAATATGAATTAACCTAAATTTCATTAAAAGTGAACTAAAAATTAACTATGAAATAATTATGAATCAATTAAAAGTTAACTTATAGTGGATTAAAATGAATTAAAAATGAACTATAAGTGAATATTGAATTAATTAGAAGTGAATTGAAAGTTAATTAAAAAAGAACTTGGAGTTAATTAGAACATTTATATGAATAATTTCCATTGTCATGTGAAAATGGTGTTCGCAATAACACCTAAAAACTTAAATTAAGTTAAGTTAAACTAAATTAAGCCCAAAAACCCTTGAGGTTAAGCACCTAAGTTAGGCTAAAGACCTTAAAATAGGTTAAGAAATTAAGCTAAGTTAGAAACCTATGCTAATTTAAGAATGTTAAATTAAGCACCTAAAAACTTAAACTAAGTTAGGCACCTAGGAATCTAGGCTAAACTAAGAACCTTGAACTAAGCATTTAAAAACTTAGATTAAATTATCGCGGCTAAGTAAAGAAACCCTAAGAAACATTTAATTTAAATTAAGAATTGAATTCACCAATTCACCAATTTAAAGTGCAAAGTGTGAAGGTTTGAACCCTTCACTTGCTTTCATTTCCGTTCACCTCCATGTTTAAAGAGAAGTTTTTTAACCATTGGACAAAATTATATGCCATCACATATTATTATGCACTTTTTTTTTCTTAACCTATTTAAGTAGGTTTCCTATGTATATTATTATGTTACCTTACATTACATACCTACATTGCTTAATATACCAATAGGCTATTCTAGATTATTCTTAGGAACTTAATGTATGCATAGGGGCTATGTGTAAGCTACCATAGGCTAGGTTCCTTAAATTAATTTTATGTTATTCTCAAGTTAATGTAGGGTACTCTAAACTATTATAAGTAAATGTGAATTAGTTTTTAACTATTCTTAAGTTAGTGTAAGTTAAATTTTAAAATTAATCTTAGTTATTTCTAGTACTATGCTATGTGTAGATTATTATAGGCTAGGTTCTCAAGTTATTTGTAAGCTAATGTAAGCTACCCTAGGTTATGGTTAAAGTACCATTGGCTAATCCTAGGTTAATCCTAGGTTACTATACACATGTTATTCTACCCTAGTTTATTATTGACTATTCTTAAGTTAATATACATAAGTTATTCTACCCTAGACCATTTTTGGGTTTTTTAATCTATTCCTAGGCTGATATTTTACAAAGGTTATTCTATCCTATGTTATTTTCAACTTTTTAAATTAGTTTATTTTGAATTATTTTATTATTATTTTAAGCTATTGCACCTTAGATTATTCAAGGGTGCTTTCTACTATTTTACATGATTTCAACCAAAATTATTTTACATTATTACCGAATATTTTAAGTTATTTCACCGTAATCTATTTTAAATTATTTTGACTTAAGTTATTTTTGGCTTGAGAAGTGTAAATAAATAGGAATAGGGGTGAGAAAGATTAATGTAAAGTTAATACCGAGTATGGGTGGGGATAACATGATTAACGAGTTTGAATTGTTCTTATTCAAATCCAAGATATAAATTGTATGATATAAATTGAGTGCCGTTGGATCCTAGATTGGGTATGTTTAAGGTCTTAAAGATAAGATACCCCTACAAGAAGTATAAGTATGTAAAAGGGCTTGCAAGGGGGCCACATATTGGTTTCCCTAACACATAGACAAACCCTAGCCTACTTAAAATTTTAACCTAGGCCGACTAGCCTTCCCATAGGCTACCTACCCTTTCCACCCCAATGTAGAACTGTGCCAAAGCTTGACCATTTTGGTATTCTGTATGGTAAATTTTGCGTTATGACATTGAGTGAAAATCTGGATTTCTTTATCGATCTGGAATGAGAAAAGCTTCACATTAATAAAGAAATCCGTAGAGTCATCCCCTTTCTGGGCCCTTCTTTCATCCCCTAACTCCTCTTTTAACCCTTATGCACTGTTATCTGTACAGTAATGAAATTTCATTAAAGCATCAAATGTTTAATCCTTTTTTACCTCTTGGCAAGAAAATTCAGTAGTCCTTCATTATGAAAGGGACATATTAGGAAAACGTTCCTTAGAAACTTAAATAATAAAAGCATAAATATATTTAGTTATAAAGTGTGTGTGTGTATGTGGATGAGGTCATCATATCTTCTTCTAATTGATGTCATGGGCTGAAGTTGCGTTCATGTTGCAATTGATAGTACTTCTAGCAAGCTTTAGCTTTGGTTGTTTACTGATGGTTATTCTACATCTAAAGAAATGGGCATGGTTAGGCCTGTTGGTGCCTCTTGGTATGTTTTTGATGGTGTGAATCATTTGCCCACTATATATTAAGAAAAAATGATTTGTGGCAAGATCTCGGTTCTAATGCTAAATTTTTCAGAATTTAAAACTTTTGGATTTATTTGAGATCGACATTGTTATAAACATTAAAAACATCACTGGGAAAACCATTGGTGGCACATGTGAAAAAGCTTTGGAAAAACATTTGCAGGCATACTTGGGAATATATTGTAGAACGCAATTGTATAATCTTAGGTCTTCAACCCAACTCCTTTTGAGCAGGTACAGAAGGAAGAAAATCCTGTTTTTCCCAGTGTTGGGTGGTTCTTGAACTGGTTCTCAGTCCAGTTCTCCAAGTGAGAACCAGTTGATACTTGTACATGTGAGAACCGGATAGAGAACCGCATTCAGGTTCTCAAATGCACGAGAATCAGTCATGAGAATCATCTCTTATGCTTTCTTAAAAAAAATTTGGAGAACCGGACAGGTTCTCTCCTGGAACCTAGATCCGGTTCTCAAAGGTAGAGATACACTTAGGTCGCCTAAACAGGAGCCGAAGTAAACCGGCAGGGCTTGACAAGCGACGTAGGTAAAGTATCATTCATGATAGCCGTTGCTGGTCGATTTCATTACTACAACACTTGTCCTCATTAAATTCCCTCTGCTCTTCCCCTTCGTACTGTTCATCATTCCCAGTTCGCAGCAACCCTCTCGCCTCCACAGCAAAACAAGCAACCTATACGACGACGCACTGATGAGACTTCCCCCCTCATCTCGTGCCCACACACGCAACTCTCTTTCATTCTAATTCAAAATTTTAATTTGAAAATGAAAGCAAAAGAAAGATTTTTTAAAAAAAAACATTCCGTTCCATTCTTATTTCCCTTGCATTCTGCATAAGATAACTGGATTGGGAGAATTGAGTTTCAATACTGGTTGTTATTTGTTTTGCGAGAACCAGACAAAATGAAAAAAAATTAAAAATTTATAGCCAATCTAGTTCCCACTGACTGTAAAAATAATTATTTTCAAAATTGGTCTGATTCTCGAAAACTTCTGTGAGAACCAAAATCAAATAGTTCTCAAAATTTGGTGAGAACCACCCAACACTGGTTTTTTCCCCTCCCTTTTCAAAGGGGGATGACAAGAGCATTTATTGGAGGGGAAGTTTAGTTGTTTCTTAGGGGGGAGGGGGATGGGCCAACGTCTTCTAAAATATGTTAAATTATTAAGGAAATAACCTTAGTCTTTTTCAAAGGCAAAAGAACTTTGAAATTGCATGCAATTAGTTTACAAGGTCAATTGGGTGCAGTTTTATAACACATGTTTTTTTTGTTTTTCCTGTCTTTGTAAAGCCAATGGACTCTAAACTTGATTTCATGGAAAACATTATTTTAGAATAAAGCCACAAACTGTAGCATCTTAGCATTGCAACCACAATTGCAAAGTTGCAAGCTACAAGGGACAATAATGCATTAAGCCTCCTTTCCCCTCTCAGTTGGCTGTTTGTTCTTTAATTAAGTTTGGTAAGGCTGGATCATCATTAAACCAATGGACAATCTAAGAAAAAAAGCCAGCAATTTCTTACAAAAACTTGAAAATAAAAAATCCCTAATATTGAAAAAGAATAAGAAATAAACAATAGCCACAGCCAAAAAAATGTGATTGGACTTGTTCAAATTATTTGTGCAAATCAAATTGAGTCCATACTCCAGACACAAATGTAATAATTATAGCACATTAAGTCAAGCTAGAAATCCAAGATTTAGTACTAGGATTTGGTTAAGAAACAAGGACTAATTCCAACAATGGACCATCCATCTAGATGGGTGGAACTCTCATTGTCCTTCATAAGAATTGAGAACTCAAAAATCTTAGCCAAGCTCATGGAAGATACTAAATAGCCCTTAACAAGGGCTGTCCAGTGCTTTTATTGATTGCCAATGTTCGACCTTGTATGAAGTTGCATGGTTTTGTCACAAGTCACAATTGGTTCGACCCTACTTTTAAAGGGCCACAGTGAACCAGCACCCAGCACTGCACCAGCAAGGATGGATGATATGTGACCAGTAAACAGTTTTCTGTTGAGTTCCAGTTACCTAGCTAACCATGTGGTTAGCTCAGTTGGTTTATTTAGTACCTACGAACTAGGTAGGTAGTAAAAACACCCCTTAACTAATATGTATAAACTATCTACATACCTAGTAGTACCCTATTTTGTTACCTACCTGTCTATATGTTAGACCTTCTTCTTATAGAATGGGTTACCAAGATGAAATCAGGTAGGAACTCAGTTGAGGCTCATCCACAACTGAGTCATAACAGGCATCCAGTGGATGGTGCACTGGTGGGTGCTCTTTCACTGTGGCCCTCTTAAAGGTGAACCACAGGATTATTGTCATTCACTGCAAAAAGTTATGCTGATGACAGGTATTCTCATTCTTTTTGGGAAAAGTGTGGGGGTTTGAAAATGGTGTGACACAGCAAAACCTGCAGAGTAAAGATACATAAATCCTTTTGCAAAACATGCAGAGCAAGCAAAGTTGCACTATGCAATCTTGCGCAAATCATATAGGGTGCAATTGGCAAAGACAAGTGAAAATGCACTAAACACAACTCCTTATGCGATGATTAGCACGTCCCCAAGTTCATGCCTACACCTGGGCCTTTTGTAATGAGTTGAAGGCATTTGTACATACTATCCTCATAAACATTACATTATTCCTCATACATGTTTCCACTTGGCTTATTGGTGTATGGACATGAATGCCAATAGTTTGATCATGGTCCACATGAATGCTCCGGCAGGATTATGTAACCCAGGCAGGACAACATACCCCAACAAACTTTGTAGGTGTCAATATGTAATGTCATGTCCAGTCATGATGTAGAGCAGTTCATGATCTCCATTGTCAAATTTGTTATCCTCATGTTCAGCAATTGAAAATTATCTTTCAATTTTTCATCAGTTTCACCAGTAAGAGACAGGCCAGGTACAAACTACAAACCACCCCCACTGAGGTTTTTAAACAGCCAGAAATCAAGGCAACAAAATGTCCCATGGGGGCAAAGCTCACAAGGAAGAATCTGAAAGAATCTGACAGTACCTAAGTAAAGGCATACAAAAAAGATACTTGCTGAGATTAGAGTGGGGAACCATTGAAGGTCATTGAGAACAAGTTTCTGAGATCTTGTTTGATCTAACCCTGAATAAAGAAACCAACTAGCACATCCCCCTCAACTAACTAGCAAAGTGACTTGCAGTTCAAAACAGCTCTGAAATCTTCAAATAAGATTGGAAGATCACGATAAACACATTGATGTGTAAGTTCAAGTGTGAACAAACCTGCAGAACTTCCTGGCACTTGGGCAACAGCAGATGGCAGTCAAAAGTCAAGCAGACAAAAGCGTGGTATACATCAAGATGGATCCTGCAGTTGTAGGTGGCCAAGTTATGTATGGTTCTAGTAGATTTTCAATTGTATTTTCCAAATTCAAGGAAAGTGGGAAACTTCATTACTTTATCATTACTTCTTCAGTGAGACATCACACGTATTAGGTGAATAAACACTGACACAGTACTGTGCCCCTTCTTTTGGGTGGCAAATACTATAATTTGTTTTTCTTAATCTTAAGTTAGAGCCGCAATTTGCTATCTATTTTGTCAAACTGTACCCACCAAAATGTAACAGTTTCTCGCCTAAGTATAGGCACCAAGGTCCAACATTGCTTACTAAAAGGGAAAAATACCAGAGTGGGTGGTGGTTTACAGTGCCCCTGACCTGCAAGTGCTTCCACCATGTATATAGCCACCAACCAATAGGCCTCACTGAAAATGAGAAAGGTACCTGTGAAGGTGCTAGTTTACAGTGGCCACTATGCAAACTGCAAATTCTTTCACCATCTAGTCAAATGGCCATATATGGCTCAATTGTAAGTCCTGCTCACTGAACATGGGAAAGCAACCTGTGTAGGTACTCCTGTACAGTGGCCCCTACCTCACCTGCAAGTTTTTCCACCATCTAGTGAAATGAGCATACACTTAGTTGTGAGTTGTGTTCAGGGCCCGCAAAATTTCTTTTGGTTCAAAAATCAAAAAGGAATGTTCTGGTGCAAGTTCCTGACAAATTTGGCGAAATTTGGTCACACCCTACAAACAATTTCGCCAGATTTGGACACGTTTCTAGTGTTAAGCAGGTTTTGTGGGCACTTTTTGCACTATTTTGACAAATTTTTCTCAAACCTTGGCGCCAGCCAGCGACGCTAAATCTTTTTTGGCATGGTTGCCACTGGTGCTCCATGATCATGATCAAACTGAAAATTTTAATTTTGTAAACAAAATCCTGGAGTCAGGGGCAGTGTTTTTTTCTTCAATTTTCTCATGTCCCACCAAAAGTGGGGATCAGCCACAAGAGGATTTAGTTGGTCTGACTACAAGACAGATAGAGGAAAAAAAAAATCTAGGAATCCTATTGCATGTTGGCAAACTACTAGAGCCTATAGGTAAATATGGCGATTAAGAAAAAGAAATCTGCCCAATTCCTCCAAAAATCTTGGCAATTGCATAACTTTTTTTCTCAAAATGTGGCAACCTTTTGGGAAATTTTCCACAAAGTTGCCTTGACCTTGTTGCATGGGACTTTCATTTTTAGCAATATGGCGAATTTTCCCCCACTAAAAAAGTCACTCTGACTCAGGGGTTGGGCGGAAAGAGTACCCTAGAGTCTACTCATAAGTTCTCCAGGTATACTAGTGGACTGAAATTCGTGGACGGGAAATCATTAGATTTTGGACCTTTGTCATTTGACTTTAGAATACGGTGGCGCTTCGGGCCTGTCGGCACACCTTTGAATCTCTTGACTCGGAGGTCGTGGTAAAGCAGATGTCTCTGACTAACTGGTAAAGCATCCGTTGATTAATAATAACCAATATCACATATTTCTTTCTCGTGACCACTTACTTTCTCGTGATGACGGACTTCCGACAACTTAATTTTGTCTTTGATGCGTGGCTGCGTTGACAATCATCACGATTCCCTGCCCCACAACTTAAATATACATTAATACGATGGTGGAAGACTTCGTGCCGTGGATGGAACATTTGGTAGTTAGCGTGGTCCGAAAGTCTGCAGGTCAAAACCAAATGGCATTCGCATGAGGGCTCACGAACGCCCAACTTTGTGGTCGACAAATGGAAGACAAATGGAAAACACGACGATCACCAGACTGCAGACGCCTATAAAATCCTGCTGGTTCACACTTCACTGCATAGTTACGCTCCATAGTAGTACGCACCCAGATTCATTAAGTTGCGAAGATTGATCCATATCCATCACACCTCAATTTAGCTCGCAAGGCGGAAGTGATAGGTCAAGGCCGGGTGATAAATCATCTCACCCATTAGACACGCATTCGATTGTTTGAACCAGCTTAAGCCATAGAGCTACAACCGTCTCTACACCCGCTCTCTTTAACAAAATTTTCAGGCAGCTCAGATATTCGACCATCACCAGTGTTTTCCTAGTTTCAAATTCAACTCTGCACTCACAACTCGACTGTTCAATTACGTAGCAACCCTAATCCCGAATATCATACTAGCAGAGTAATCAGCATGGCGCTGATACTAATTGTTGCTTTGATGCTCGTGCCACTTTTGGACGGAACACAACGGCAACTCGCCACTGCGGTCCGATTACGTGTACCGGGAAACGTCGAGCGTCACTCATGCATTTCTAATTGCAAAAGAGCGGAGTCAGCAGACGAGTTGCAGCCAGTAGCTGTGGATGTCCAAGCTGCATCTACCATGATCATCACCACACACGGCCAACAAAGTGAAGGCGTTGCTGGTAATCACGAAAATCTTGGGAGACTTGAAGTTGAAGGTGTTCCTTGCAATCACGAAAGCCTTCCGATCTTTGAAGTCGTGCCCCCTGCTGGTACCGTTGAAAAAAGAGAACTCGGCGAGAACTCCTCGAATGCACACCAACGTGGTCATCATAGAATTCTCGATGCATCGGACAAAATACATCGTCATTTTAGAATTCTCGCTGCAACAGACAAGGGTAGCCCAGTAGAAGGATCACCAAACGGTAACGATGGTGGTCACTAGGTTTTTCTAGTTTCTAACACACGATCAGCGAGCTCTAGTGAATGATCAAATCCGAAATGGGATTCTGTGACCCAACAGTGCACCATCCATTGGAAACCCGTTACGACTAGTGGTTCATCAACAAAACAACTTACTTGTACCTTTGAAGGTTCCACTATCCTGTAAACTCCCAGTATTTCCACTTCACAATTTACCTCTAGGTACCTGCCCTATGTATGAAATGGTCAGTATCAGCTGTTACTAGGTAGGTAATGCAAATGGGTTACTAAATATAATAGTTAAAGGCACTTGGTGACCACTGGGTTTGTAGCAGCTTCTCTTTCACTGGCGAAATTTTGCCAAAAAGTGAAATTTTAAAATCGAAAATTATGTGCTTTGCCAAAAAGTGAAATTTTAAAATCGAAAACTATGTGCTTTGCCAAAAAGTGAAATTTTAAAATCGAAAATTATGTGCTTTCTGAGTGTTTCAATCCCAAGAATTGAGGGGGATGGATGGGGGGAGTAAAAATCCCCATATTTCTATATTTGGTTTCAAGTGTGTAACCCATAATCATCAAAGGATGATTAAAGTTTTGTTCTTCATATCAGGTTTATAGTCAGATTTGGCTAAATCTTTCTAGGGATGATCACTTGGTGAAAAACCAAAATTCCTGAAAACTCACTCCAGTAGGTAGATACATGTGGATGCTTTGTACATAGTTAACCATCATGGTTAACTATGTAGGTCCTGTCCCACATACCATCCATGATGCATCCTACATGGTGCACTGGTGGGCGGCACCTGTGCTGTGCTGGTTCAGTCTGGCCCAATCCTTGGACTCCCAAGAAAACTACAAAGTTTTGTGCATTAGTACAAACATGTTTTCATTCAAAAATTCTTCTATATGAAAAAGTGAAAAGAATTCATTAGGATATATTTATAAAGTAATGCATTGGCTCTTATTAACTTGTGTTATAGTAATGGTGTTAGTAATTGTTGAATAAATTATGAATTTTTCAAAGTGTGTAGATTTCATCAAATTTTGTGTGTTGTTTTGAAAATTATCATAATTTTAAATCATATCAAAATATGTTTAAAATGTTAGGTTTTAATTTTTTTCTAATATCATAAGCTACAACTTTGTTTTATATTTCATGTACATTACACCCCATTTACATGTGTTAAAAGACTTTTGAAATTTTAAGATTTTGAGAAATATCTTGAACTTATAAAACTCAAATTCCATAACTTTTAAATTCTAAGTGCTTCTTGAGGGAGATCCATTCATGGTTGGGGTAATAAAAAATGGAAAAAAGACTACATGATTTTAGGCTACTTTCCCAAGGGAGGACACTAGTAAAACAAAGTAGAAAATATGTGAATAAAAATATAGGATGCAATATATTGATTGTTGGGTAAAAATTATAAGTTAATAAGTTAAAAATAAGGTATATTTTATGAAATAATCAATTTAATTATAATACAATATATGTAATAATTTAAAATTATGGATCATAATTCATGTAAGGTGGCTTTAACATGTATATATTTAAAAATTAGATAATAATAGGGTGACAAAAAATAGGTTGGACAATTATTTAATACCCCTTTCAAAATGGTCATTTTAACGCATGTAGATCCCAAATTTTGCACTAAGTGTCCCCCCTTCCCCCCCCCCACGCTAATATTTATATTTAAACATATTCAGGACTACTTTGGGTTCATCGTACTCATCCTCAACAATGTCATGACTTGCAGCTTGTCCCATCCACACATGATACAATTCAAAATCAATATAATTTCACTGTTACAATTCATAGTTTCATTGGCTAGAAAATTTAATAATAGCAAACCCCATTTGGACATGCTTTAAAAATACCATCATATCAATTTCAACTTATTCAACATTACTAAGTGGTCTTCTTGATTGGCAAAATATTGGACTATTTGACTAATCATTTTGATTGGTGGCTAATGGACCATATGATTGGTCAAATTTTTACTTTAATTTTTCTTCATTGGATTGTTACAAAAAACAATATTTTTGTGTAGGTAGGTGGGTAGGTTGTAAAAACCAAATAAGTAGATAGGTGATAGTTCAACATTACCTACTTAACTTAGCTTAACCTACTTGACCTTTTTATCCTAAACTTTAAACATGTATATAGGTTGCAAATATTAAGAATTGAACCCTTCATCTCCCCAATGATAATCCAAATTTTTATCAATGGACTACTTTTTTCAAAGTTGACAAAAAATGTTAATTTTTTAATTTCACTTGTTTATTTCACATATTTGTTATGTAAGTAAGTAAGAAAATCAAATAATTAATCTAAATGGGTTGCACAATGGTTGGTAGGTAGAAGGGATATGTAAATAAGTAGTTTATAATCTATAGGAATAGGTAGGTAAATAGGGAGGTTGTGGGCAAACCTAACCTTGGGTGATACAATTAGGAACATCACACCTTGATTTTCTTAGACCATCAAATTTTAAAAACTCATAGGAAGCATTTAAATAAATATTTTCATTATTTTTTTTAATGAATACATTTATTAAATTTTCAAGATTTTGAAATATGAATAATATCAAGAATATTGTGTATTTTGATATTCCTAATCATTGCATTAGGAAAAGTTTTACAAACATAACACTAGTTCCTAACTTAAAATTTTTTGGTCAAAAACACAAATTTGAAACATGATTCTTCAATTTCTACTTTCCATTGCATTCAGCTATTGTCCATATGCTCACACACGCACAAAGCCTTTGTCACATTTGTGCATATAAATGTTTATTTCCATATCAATTATCTTTCCTTTTTTTAAAATTGAATTTGTATTCTTACTATAAGGCTTGGCATCCTGCAAAAATCTTATTGATGGAAGTCAGAAGAGAATCAAATTCGACATTAATGAGTTGTTGGAAAAATTTAAGATGGACGAAAAATCGAAGGCTAGGATGTGCATCCCATTGTGTTGAGTTATTTTTATGCCCATTGTGAGGCCTGCCCTAAAGATAAATATCTTAAAGATGGAGCAAACCTTCCAAATGGGTTATAGACAAGGTGAAAAGGTCTTCTTTGTGTCACCCACAAACTAGCAAGGGGATGAGGTTACTGTTTCAAGCTATCAGGATTCTTGGAGTCCCAAGTGGAGGAAGAAGAATCATGAGTTTGAGGACTTTTTATAAAAGAATCTAGAATTGATTGGATTTTCAAGCAAGATCCATGTCTAGGATGTAAACCACATGCTTCAAGCCTGGTTCCTATACATTGAACAGGCTCACCTTTAGGACGAAGATTGACACATATGTGTTGAAAACTTTGTGCTTCACATTAGGGATGGCCTTGTTGAGTTGTTGACAATGATGACTGACCTCAATAAGTAAGAATTCCTATCCTATTAAAAGCCTCCTATGCTTGACGATATGTTTTGGAGTCTTATTTCATCACTTGAAATCCCTTTGAATGCAAGTTAGTGGAACTAAACCATGTTAGGCCATCACTTATCCATGACTTTTCTCTAATTCAAAACCTCTACAACAATTCAAAGATATCATACCATAGGAGCAATATAAGAAATGCGAGGTGAAAACTAGGAAGACCTGGTATAGCCTCACATAAGAGGCATTTTTTGATTACATGTACAAGGCTAGTTTCACTAACTAAAGCAATTTGATAGTTCTGATGTTTCCATTACTTCTTTCTAGGCTCATGAAGCGACATACATATCTTTCACGATATTTTTTGTAGAGGGAACTAGCTGTTACAATTGACACTGCACATCAAATGTATTCTGCAGATGTTGCAAACCCAATTGAAAGAGATCATAACCAACTTCAAATCCTAAGCAATAAGACAATGGAAGCTGTGTGGAAGGAACACAAGACGGGCTGTTGATTGTGTGCTAAAAACTCCTACTTGTGACCGCCATTGTTGCCGCCTGGTGGTCCCGTTACAGGACTTGTTTCGTCCGGGGGCATTTCAAAATTACTACGTTGGTGTACATTCGAGGGGATCTCGCCGAGTTCTCTTTTTTCAGCGGTACCAGCATGGGGCACGTCTTCAAAGATTGGAAGGCTCTCGTGATTGCGAGGAACACCTTCCACAACTAGATATGTAATATTTTTCCACGGAAATTTGTCACGCTTTTTTCCCCGCTGACATTTTTCCACTCTTACCCACGTTTTTTCAACGCCAATTTTTTTCCAAATTTTTCCACGTGAATTTTTCACATTCTTTCCACTCTTTGGTTTTTCACATTTTTCTCACACTTTGTTTCCTCATTTTTTCCCCATTTTTTCTATGAATTTTTTTTCACATTTTTTTCCAGATATTTTCCACACTTTTCCCTTGTTATTTTTTCCACATTTTTCTCACACTATTTTTTTCACAGCTTTTCCACACTTTTCCCTTGTTATTATTTCCACATTTTTCTCACACTATTTTTTCCACAGCTTTTCCACACTTTTCCCATGTGTTATTATTTTCCACACTTTTCCCATGCTATTCTTTTCCACATATTTTTCCACACTAGTTTTTTCACAGTTTTTCCACAATTTTCCACAATTTTCCCATGTTATTGTTTTCCACATATTTTTCACACTTTTCTCACAGTATTCTTTTCCACATTTTTTCCACACTTTATTCACAGTATTCTTTTCCACATTTTTTCCACACTATTCTTTTCACAAATTTTCCACAGTTTTCCATGTTATTGTTTTCCACATTGTTTTTCCACACTTTTCTCACAATATTCTTTTCCACGTTTTTTCCACATTTTTCTCACAATATTATTTTCCACATTTTCTTCACACTATTCTTTTCACAGTCTTTCCACACTTTTCCCATGTTATTGTTTTCCACAGTTTCCCCACATAATTCTTTTCCAAATTTTCCTCACACTACCCATACCCACATAGCAAGTTCAACATTTTTTGTGGAATAATTTTTTCTTTTATAAAAATAAGGAACAAATCGATTTCCTTGTTTCATGACATTCATCCAAACACATTACAGAACCCTCTGCCCTGAGTTGTCCACATTACAGTAGTACCAGAAAACTCAGCTATGATGCTGCAGAACCTCAAGAGGCATAGCTGATCTGAAAACTCTATAACAAGATCTATGCCATTGCAACAACAGAATCATGAGAAGTTGCAAGTTTTCCATGGTGATACAAAGTTTAAAGTGTGCAGAACTGTCCTCAGGAACGCAGGAAGACAGATATACACAGAGAAATACAATGCTCACCTTATCAAAAGAGAGGGGTGAAGACACCAGTACAAATAACTCAAATTTTGTAGGCATCATCATCTGAGAAGCCTGAAGGCTTGGGGATAGGCTTGACAACCTGTGCCAATAGTAGAACAACCAAGTCAATGCTAACCTGCAATCTAAACTAGTCTGTATTCCAGAAAACAAATACCAATATGAGACATCATTTTCTATTGTACAGATAAGGCCACTACCAGTTACTGCAAATAAAACAGAATGTGTATAAGGTTGGCGTGATTGAAAGAAAAGACAAGACAGTCATGCAATATGTTTACTGATGCAAAACTAATCATGGTGTGTCAACTCTGCTCACATCCTCCAACAGCACACTTTGCCATGACTATCAATAATTCAAAAGCAGTCTGTACTCTTTGCAATTCCCAAACAAGAGAAGAAGGTACCTCAGTATCAACCCCAAAGTGTGGACTATGCCGGCCCAGCTGATGAAGCCAAGATGTCCGTTGCTGTTCCATCATGAAAGAGAAAGACAAATACAAGAAAACCACACACCAGTTTGTCCATAAAATTTGTCATAGTCAACTGCATTACAGTAGTTCTAAGGTTAGGTCTAGTTAGTCTAAAGAACATTCTTCCATTTGACAAAAGCAATCACCATTTTTGTAATAGATCTGCTTGTACTTTCCACCAAAATATTAAGGACAATCAGCATTGACAAATTCACCATCTCCGTTGCTATTCGTAGCCGTGATTATAACGGTACAAAATTTAGGCAATACAATTTGCTCAAACGCTGCCAGCACCAAATGCAGTCACAAAATCTGTCTTTCCAACAACTTTCATCAACTATAGGTGGGGCTAGATTGCATGCTTTTTCTGGCAAACCAAAGCCATGTATCCTCTTCTTCGAAAATTTTAGGGTTTCCCTCCGCAGCAGCAACTTGTTGCACGGCACAATCACAGAACTCAGAAGCAAGCGAATCTTTATGGTTCTTGTCTTGTATTTTCTTTCCCTCCCACTAACAGGATTTAACGCCTTCGTTCACCTATCGACGATTTTGAGCAGAAGAAGCAAAATAAACTTGATAAGATCCGTCTGCACCACACTACTCAAAAAAGATAAGGAACAAGCAGAAAACATACACCATGGAACTGTTCCATTCTTGCCAATGGAACCGAGTCGCCAATCTGGTACACAGAACCCAGCACCGGGAGCAGCAAGAGAGACAGGAGAATGACAGGGAGCATGCTTCCGGACCTCGTGGTGGAAAAAGTTTATCTAGTACTTCCAGAAGGTCTGCATTTCAAACCACAGCTGCACTTTACTCCGAATTTCTCCACATCCCACGTTTGGCAACAAGCAGCATGTTCGTCGACAACTCTGCAAATGTGCACGTGTGTGTACACACCTTGAGCCAACCCAAAAAAAATAATTCCAAACCCTCACAACTTCAGATTCAAAAGCAGCAATTGGATCTAACTCATGACATGACCTACAAAGAATCGCATCAATTTCTGTTTCTCAAATCCCCGCTCGGATCCAAGTCGAGAAACCTCAGAACGACAAATTAGGCTCTCAGAAAAACAACATGTCATGTTACCAACACTCTTCCCAGTTGCACTTCCCCATGAGTGACCATTGCTGAGATTATGACTCGAACTACTGCTCTTCTCTTCTTTCACTGGGTTGGCCGACATGTCAGCTGCAGACGACACATTCAGAGCTGGTGATTTTTTGTTGCTGTCCTTTAGAGTTGGAAGATCGAGAGGGAACAGAACAGAGGCACTTTTATTACTGACCGGAGGTGTGCTCAGAGACTTGACAGGAGGAGCATCCCCAGATTTCATTCCATTCAAAGTGACCTTTGCATTTCCTGCAAAGGTTCCAGAGCTTTTCACTCCCACTTCTGGTACTACCCCTCCGGAGCCTATCTTTGTCAGAGGGTGCACAAGTTCAGCTGGTGACTGTTTATAGGTCCGAGATATCCCATGGCCTGACCCTGGCTTAGCTTCACCAGACACCTTCATTTCAGCATGTACTCGCTTTTTCCAGACATCTACTAACTTCCTTGCCTTTTTCGGAATTTCTGGATTTTACATAGCGGAGATTACGATGCGCGGAGTTCTGCGATGAAGTAAACCCTGCGGATCTGATCTCATGTCTCGCGTGTTGCGCTAATTGAGAGATAGAGAGATGAATCCAAGATCTGATGAAGACGGAGTGTATTGATCGGTGAGGTGTGAGAGTTGGACGACGGAAATGGCATTTGTGGCAGGTCTGGAGGCTCATCTGCGGATGATCTCCACGGAAGCCAAGCGCAAGTATCCGATTGTCAACGACGCTGCAGAACGTGCAATGTTCAAGGTCAGATAATAAACACTTCACGATCTGCTCTGTCTCTCTCTTTTCTTGTCTCCTTCCAAATTTTGGTTCAAGAAGAATCGATTGCAAAGCAACTTCTTGTCTGTATGCATCTTAGCCTCATTATTGCATTTTTGTTGTTGTAAGTTCGAAGTTCCAAACCCTCCTCATATACTTATGCTAGAGTGAGTCTCACCTCAGCTGCAACGAGCGCCACTCTGCATGAGCCAGGTATTCTCGTAGTTTGTTTTCGTGAATTTTGCTGCTTCAATTTGCTGCACGCAACAGTTGAGCCACTCAAGTTGCTCTGAGTCTTAGAAGATATCTACTTCCAAGAGGAGAGTTTAGCCTCTTAGTTTGTCAAGAGAAATACAATAATTGATGCTTCAAAGTGTTGTTTGTGGAGATGTCTCTGCAATCTCATAGAGATGTCCCTTGGATTGGCCTTTGTTCATTTTTCAGGTTGCAAAACCCGTGGCCTTTGGCACTTTTTAAAGATCTACAAATGATCTCCATTAAGAGCTTCAGAAACTTTTGGATCCATCTATTATTGCCTTCCATCTCTGCAAAACCAATGTGTACCTAAGAGCTTGATCTTGGTTTCTGGAAAAAACACTGTAATCAGATTGGAGCTCCTCTTTACCCTAAATTCAGTCATAACGTCTACAACCACTGATCACCACATTTGCTTCAATTTACTTATGTACAAGTGATTTCTTGCATTGAGTAATATTTTGCAGGTGCGGTTGCTGTCTAGTACGAGTGATGTTGCTGGATGTGATGATATCTTGAAGACATATCTACTGGCTTGTGAATTGAAGAACACAAAGCTGAGTATATTGGGCCTTGTGGGCATGGAAAAGCTGATAGCACATGATGCTGTCTTACCTTCAGCTCTTCCATCTATTCTGGCTACATTGAAGGAAGTAAGTACTGAAGCATTCCTCTTGTTTACAAGAAGTGGACTCACTGTGTCTCTAAATGATTTCATTGCAAGTACTATGTGGTGCATCATTGGCATGCAACTTAGAGTAACAGTCCTCCTAATGACCAGGACCAGGTGATGTATGCTGGTAGTTTGACAAATGATCAGAGTGCAATGTGCATCAAACAGGTGCATTTCGCTTGCAGCCTCATGACCAATTATCCATGGTGACTCTCATTTGGTTTTTTGTCTCTGGCTACTGCAGCACTCAGACATGTCTGATGAAATTGTTCAGTTGAAGACTTTACAAACAGCCCTGACCATTCTTCAGTCCCAACTGCATCCAACAGATGAGGTGAGATAGCAGAAGCTTGTGAACTCCACATCCTGTCTCATACATGCATAGTTTTCAGTGTCAAATTTGGGTTTGGTTCTGGGCCAGTGTTTCTGTGACTTTCAGGATATAACTCTCTCATTGATAGTTAAGTGAAGGCCAGGTGCTGACTGTTTTAAGGCTGCAGATGGTTTTGCAGCAAATTGACTGCAACCCTCAGTTTTACAAACATAGAGCTCACTTTCTTCCACTCTCAATAATGTATGAACGTCAGTGGAATAGATGTATCAGAGGACTATGTGCATTTAGCTATGTGTTTCTGGCCCCTTATGACTGCAAAGCTCTCTCATTGTATGCATTGTTTTCAAATTATTCATTCCACTTGTGCAGGATCAAATGTCGATAATTCTTGGACTTTGTCTTCGGCTTTTAGGAAATAGCCGCAATCCTGACAGTGTTTGGAGGCATGTGAAATCATCTACCCTTTCTTAACTCCCTCTGCAGATTGTAGTGTGATTTGGGTTTCTGTAGGGCTCTGTGAGCTTTCTAGGGTACATGGAGTGTAGATGTGTGTTGGTTCTCTATATGCGGTCATGTGGTGTTTGAACAGCTTGCTTTTATCTTGTACTTGTCATTTTTGCAGACCCAAGTTTGATCGTTTCTAGTTGTCCCTGTTGTTGTTATCTGTTGTGTTTCTATCACTAGTAAATGCAGGTTTCTTTTCATAGGTTAGTTTGGTCATATTCAACAAGTTCCCTTCTTCATGGTCCTCACTTTTATCTCAAACAAGATGATGCCTTGATTGGCAGGCTTTTGCATGAAAATCCAGAACTCATGGTCATGGGATTGTGTGTGCTTGTCATGCTCATGAAAGATGAGGATGTATATATCATGAATGTTGGGGATAGTCGAGCAGTTGTTGCTCAGCAACATTCAAGAGCTGGGGTTCTCTTTCCCATGTGGGCCATGCATGCACTAAATGTTCAAAAGTTTCTGGACAAAATCAAGTTCAAACCCGCTGAACAGTACCAAGCTGGTCCTGAAAGGGTAAGTCAAACCCCATCCTCCACCTATTCTCTCTGATTGATCCCTAGATGTTATAAATTATGCTGCATCTAGAATTTTCTGAGGGTTGTAAGAATCTGGGTGCTTTGTGAATGCATGTGTGAATATGCCTCAATTCAGGATTCTCCACTTCATATCTTTTAGGTTTTCAGGATCAGGAGCTGATGATTCGTATTTGTGGTCTGTGTATTCAGCTGCAAGATTGAGAGCGAGCCAGCCATTGTGAGGCGGATGCAGACAAAACTGTTGTTGGGATCACATTGTTAGGGTGCCACTCATGGTAAACTTAGTACAAGCAACAAAGGACAGCTCTGTTGATGTACAATATAGTAAAGCTTAGTCTTCACTAGGGTGGATTTGTATCTGAGCATTTGGCCTTGTTGGTTGCTTGGTGATTAGAGGACACCAGTCAATGCTAGTGACCACCAAGGCATTGATGTGATACTTTTTGTTAAGTAAGGTGAAAAAAGTTCGGAAATAAAGTGTAATGCTTTTTGTTAAATAATGTGGAAAACCTGAAGAAAAATAGTGCGATACTTGTTAGCAATGAAAAAAAGTGGGCTACTTTTTATTAAATAACGTGAAGACATTTGAGAAAAGTGAGATACTTTTTGTTAATAACTTGGAAAACTTGAGAGAAAAAAGGACAATGCTTTTTGTTAAATAATGTGGAAAACTTGAGGGAAAACAGTGGGATACTCTTTGTTAATAATGAAAAAAATGGGGGGGTACTTTCAGTTGGATAACACGAAAAATTTGAGGGAAAATGTGGGATTTTTTTGGTTAATAACTTAGAGAACTTGAGGGAAAAATTACAATATTTTTTGTTAATATTGTGGAAAACTTGAGGGAAAAAAGTGGCATATGTTGGGCCAGAAGTGGTTTAGCCTACCTATCATTTGCATGGAAAAGTTGGAAAAAAATTGAGAAAATGAGTGGAATAGCTTGGTTTAATATCTATGTCATAATTGTGAAAAAAGTGAGGGTAAAACAGGGATAGTATGAGCGTAGTGCAGTCTAACCTCCATGTTACAAATGTGAAAATTTCATAGAAACATGTGGGATAGTGTTGAGGCAAAAATGTGGATATGAGTCCAATATTTCCACAATATTTCCACGCTGTTTTATCACGCTTCTATATCCCACACTTTTGCCACACCTCCAACCCATAATATTCCCATGTCTTGCTACAGATTTGTTACATACAGTCCATTATATGAATCATCAAAAGCGTGGCAACAGTGAGGGAAATCTATGGGAAAAATGTGGAAAACGGCTCCAAATGTTGTAGTGTTCAACTTCAAATCTCCCAAGATTTTTGTGATTACGAGGAACGCCTTCACTTTGTTGGCCGTGTGTGATGATCATAGCGATGGTAGGTGCAGCTTGGACATCCACGGTATTATTAACCTGCACTACTGGCAGCTCGTCTGTTGACTCTGCTCTTTCGGAATTAGAAAGGCGTGAGTGAGGATCGATGCTTCCCTGTACAGGTAATCTGACCGCAGTGGCTACCTGCAGTTGTGTTCTGTCCAAAAATGCCACGATCAGCAAAGCAACAATTGCTATCAGCGCCATGCTACTTATTGCTAGTATGATATTCAGGATTCAGGTTGCTATCTTATTGGAACAATCGAGTTGTGAGTGAATAGCTGGATTTGTAATTAAGAAAACACTGGTGATGATCGAGTGATCTGAGCTGCCAGAAAAAAATGTTAAAGATCAGAGCGGTAAAGCGACAGCCGTTGTAGCTCTATGGCTGAGCTCGTTCAACCAATCGAAGGTGTGTCTAATGGGTGAGATGATTTGTCACGCAGCCTTGACCTATCACTAATTGCGTCCTGCGAACTAAATTGAGATGTGATGGATATGCATCGATCTTTACAACTTAATGAATCTGGGTGTGTAGGACTATGGAGCACTATGCAGTTAAGTGTGAACTAGCGGGATTTTATAGGAATCTGGAGTCTGTCGCGTTTTCCATTTCTCGACCACAAAAGACTAGCGTTTGTGAGCCCTCAGGCGAATGCCATTTTGTTTTGACCTACAGACTTCCCGACAAAGCCGACTCCCAAATCTTCCAATTTCCTTCCGCACCAAGAAGTCTTCCACCACCATAATAATTTACATTTAGATTGTGGGGCAGGGAATCGGTATGATTGTCAAAGAGGCCACATATCAAAGGGAAAAAGTGAGTTGTTGGGTACTGATCATCATGAGAATGTTGTTGGCCATGAAAAGCATATGTGACATTGGATAATTGATCAACGGATGCTTTACCAATTTTGTCAGAGCCAGCTGCTTCACCGCGACCTTGGAGACAAAAGCTCTGCCAACAGGCCCACCATATGACACGGGGAAAGCCTAATGATGTCCTTCCTACGAATTTCTGTTCAGTAGTGCACCAAGAGAACTTATGGCTGGACCATAAGCAATCCAAGGTCCTTTTTTCCTATTTGAAAGCACCTCCACACACACACACACACACACACAAGATTAGTCCACCTATTCAACGACCCTTTGGCATCATGACCAACAATGTCAGACCTTCAGCCGTTTTAAGAAAAACCTTTAAGGGAAGGTGTGCTCCCACCCGCCTATAGTACTTTGAGAGTAATTGCCTTGAGGGCGGTCGCCAGAGGAGGATGTCGGGGTCAAGGCTATGGACCTCAAATTCCAGAAGGCATGTGGGAGCAGGCTGCCTTAGGTGAACCGGCACCCAAGCTGGTACCATGGTAAATTCCAAAATCCATTTATTTATTCACAAATAGTAGAAATATCGCATACTTAGACTAAATCAGGGTCTCTGAGTTCAAATCTAGCATTGTTTTGCCCCCATAGTCAAGGATTCTGAGATCCCACGGGAAAGTGGACTAAGATGGGACCTACCCTAACATTTAAGGGTTGATATAGTAGCTGTGGGTTCTGGTTCACACTGGCAGGGCAGGGCTTCCCCAATAACATCCAATTTGGAAGGTCATCATATTGTGCAACCTAAGGTAATGAACAATGCACTGTCGAATGGCCAGGACGAACCAGCACCTACTGCACTGGTTACCTTCACCTTCTTCAGTAAGGAAAGGGCCACATTGTTGATGAAACCCTGCCATAGTTCATCTAAGGAATGTCAAATTTGACCCTAATTTTGTCTCACAACAAGATATTTATCATGGCTAGATATAACCTAGAAATATTTGGAGTTTTTACCAGCATACCATTGTCAGTGCTTGTTCACCCAAGGCTTGTAGAATGGTTGACAACCTGCCCAATATGTTGGGTAAGGCACCAAGTGACGTGTTTGAATAAGCCAGGGGGTGCACCCAACATAATGGGAAAGGCCATTCCATGAAATTAACCCCTAAACATTTGGGAATTCAGATATACAGTGATATTTAGGGGTTAAGGTCTGGGGTGACAGATTCAACGATTTTTTAAAAAAACATTTTAAACATACACATTTTGGTGCATTATTATAGCATATGGTCAATAATCATCATTGAAAGATTATGTCATATAATGTGGTCCAGAAAATTGCATAATCTGCCACCCCAGACCAACATGTATGCAAGAGGAGATCCCAAAGTTGACATACTGCATAATCTGACAATCTAAAATGTAGACAACCTGGAGTGACTTGTAGTATTAAGATTTTTTTCATACCTAGCTTCAAATTGTTAAATTTTTTTGGGTGCAGTTTGATGGCCACAATGAACCAGCACCCACCAGCGCACCACAAAGGATGAAAGGTAAGTGGTCAGGAAACAATTTTCTGGTGGGTTCCAATTCCTTACCTAACCATCGTGGTTAGGTCAGTTGCTTTTTTTTCCATGCCTACTTACTAAGAACCCACAAGTGGGTTCTTAGTAGGTAGGCAGTAAAAACAGCCCTTCCCTATGTATAAACCATCCACTTACCTAGTAATTGCTTATTTTCCTAACTATCTATTTCCTACAGTATTGGTTACCAAGGTGAAACCAAATATTAACTCAGTTGAGGTTCATCCACAATTGAGTAATAACAGGCATCCAGTGGATGGTGCACTGGTGGGTGCTGGTTCACTATGGCCAGAAAAAACAACACTAAAAAAAAGGAAGATTCCATCTCCTAGTTCATCCAGACAACACCATGGTATGTGGGTTGTGGGCTCTGAGGTCCTTGCTGCTAGTTGCAAACATGCTTACTGTGATCAATAGTGATCTCAGGTTGAACAGCCGCAGAATCAGTCAAGCAGTATTCACAAGACTTGTAGTGGACAAGCTCATTTCTTGGTGTGTGCCACTCTTTGAGTACTGACCTTTACAGCATATGGTAATGACCTTTACAGCATCTAAATGATGCGCACAATGCAATAGATTACACACATGAGCTTCAGGACACACGGTCACCTTTGACCCTGCAACGCACACGCCGCCATCATCCAGAGGGAACATACGAGCTTTCAAACTGAGCTTCTTGGGTCATTGCAGTCTATTGGATGGGGAGATACCCATTTAGGGTTATGGATGATGCATGAAAAGAAAACGACATTGGTTGCAGCATCCAAAAATTTGACAAATGAACTTTGTTATGTTATTTGTTGGTGACACAAAATAGAATCTAGTTGTACTCAATTGATCAGTGCGTCGTGCTCACATACAATTTTGCATTGGGATTTGTTGCAAATTGATCACAACTAGCTTAATTGGGCTTTATAAACATTTAACTAATTTTTTACAAATGATTCTCGGATAGAAAAATATTTTTAAAAATGCATGAACTTTTGTAGTGTGTTTGATTGTAAAACCACATTTAGGATTTCATTCTTGAATTGCTTATATTAAAATAAGAATTTTTTTCTTAGACACTATGTACATTGCACCACATAAATTACATGTGGTAAAGCATTCATGATCATCAAATAGACCTTGAATTTTGAAAGAATGAAATTATAGTTTCTTAATCTTTTGATTGCTTGTTAGGTGTGTTTTATAAATTAAAGTACCCAATTAGTACAAAAAAATTCATGATGTTTAGTCTATATGACTATCTGATAGTAAATCAAAGGACATAACAAATTCTATGAACAATTTTTCGTAACCTTTTTATCCTCAAAAAACTCAGAGAACTATCAAACAACACTACTTTGGAAACAAACTAGCTCCAAACAACTAGCCAACAATGATCAAGACCTTTAGGATTGCCACTAGCATTCTCAAGATGATTTAGTCCGCTCTGAACAAATCTAAATTATAATTCAATAGGTTCTACTACATAAAAAATTTGGAGCAAAAAGTATTAATGTGAGATGACTTCAATGGGTCGACACCGATTAAAAGCTTGTCTCCAGAACTTTTTGGAACTTTCCTATGAATATGCACATTTTTATAGATTTCATGCCATTTGAAGCCTATCCATCCATTCTTTACTCTTAGATATAGTGAGCCCTGAAAAAACAAATTCGGAGGAATGTTTCACTTATGTTTGGTATCAATCGGCACCAAGCCATATACCACAAGAAATGCCACTATGTATTATCTCATAGGAGACAATTAATCATCTCAATTGGCAACAATTGATGTAATATCCAACCCTATTATACCCAACAGGCTATGCTTAGTTGCAATTTGACCATAAATAAAAGGACTAAGGGAGTAACATTCATAACTTCTCATAATACTAGAAAAATCACACATATTACAATAGGACAAAAGGCTACTATAGTTAAGCACAAAAGGAAGCAAATCAAAGTATTGTGAAATATGATATTATAAAAGCAAAAAGGACATTGCAGGATGATTGAATAATGATAATAGGACGATAAAACAAAGCACATGGCAAGTGAAAAACGTCGCAGGATGACAATAGGATGACATAAGGACATAGAAAAAATAGAGTGCATGAGAAGAAATCTTTTTTTACTGTGATAAAAAGAAATAAGAACAACCAATCCTTGTCAATTTTTGAATTTACTGGACAAAAATGGAACTAGAATGAATCAACATCTTCCCTGGTTGGCACTGATCATAGAAAAGCACTTGATTATGTTTCCAAGTGATTGCCTCATATCTCCCCACCTAAATTGCACTAAATGTTTTTCTATTGAATATTCACATTCATTTGGCACCAAATGATCCCATATCCAAGCAATGGTGATTGTTATTCACCAAATCCTGTTGATGGAGCATAGAAAATTAAACAAGTTTATTGTTTGTATATGGATAATAAGTGTATAAGGACTAGGTTTTTCATTTTGTAATTGATTGATTGTTTATGTTCTTTGACACAAAGAGAAGAAAGATTCTACATTGTCAATGGTCGACAATGATCCAAAGGTTATAATGAAGCTCTTGGTTTGCCCTAGTTACAACTCACAGGATTCAATTGTATATTTATTGTTAAGTCAGTACCAAATGATGCCATGTTGAAATTTGGCATAATGGATTTATTCAATATTTGAAAAGTAGGTAATAGTTGCAACCAGAATCCTAAGTTTTCATATTTAATGTCGGCAATGATATAACATTTATTTTGGAGTTTTTGCAATATAATCGGAGGAACAGACCAATGGGTTTTTGGGGTGGCCCACCTCTGAATTCTGTATTTTTCTTCCTCTTCTCTTCAATATTCTTGTCTCCATGGTGTTTAGAGATTTGATTTGCTCCTCCAACTGGACTAGTCCTTTCATCAAAATCATCAAGGCTTCAAGCATTGTTCATGAACTCCCTGGTACTAATGTTCAATGATATGAGTGTCCAAATCTCAATGCAATCTATCACGTTTGAATTATTCTCGGTTGACACTAAGGCAGTTCAGATCTACACTTGATTTACCACCTAATTTCCTTCCACTGCAATAATATTTTGCTTAGTTACTAGATTTCCAAATGAATTTTGGTGCCCACCTAATCATCCTCTCTTGCAGCAGATGTTCCTATGGGTGTAATGATTTTAGTTTAGATTCTGCCTATGTTTCCATTTGCACAAAGTCAATTGACATTTTTTTAATCCATGAAGAGGAGCTACACTACATGTGCAAAAGAAAGAGAAAAAACATTTATTTCCATGAATTCAAAAACCCTAACCATATAATCAAGATCTTGGCCTTCTTCTTCTTCCCACAAAACTCAACAATTTTTATAAATAGACCTTCATTTGATAGCAAAGCATTGCAAAATGAGGAAATATAGAATTTATAGTCCATTGAAGGGTTGTAACAAATGTTTGATCTTCACAAGAACATTTGACTTCTCTTTGTTCTGCAAACAACACATCTCGAGATTTGTCAACCTTATGTACATGAAATGCATTAGCTCAATCTAAAACTCTTGCAAATTCCTCTACTCATTCATACCTCGGTTTGGAATTTCTTGATTGGGGTTTCCACACATTGTAAAATAGTGCAGAGCATTCCAAATCAAGAAATTTGCACTTTAAGTGTGCATATGAACAAATGAAACCTAATTTGAACTAAAAGTTGTAATGATCATCACTTGAGTTTCAGTGTCCCTCAAAGTTGAAGATACATCACAAATTTACAAGCTTCATGGGTTTGTTTCCAAATCCGTGTGAAATTTTTTATTTCATAGGTTCATATTAGTTAAACATAAAAGTCGTGTATATGATTTTAGTGTGTAAACAACACGAATAGAAATACAACATCCGTGTTTAAATTATACGAATAGGCATATGACATTCATGTTTATTCCATATGAACCTATGAAAAGTAGATTTCGCATGACTATTATTGCCAAATCGTGACCCATTAAGTTTGTGACGTATGTTTGGAGAAAGAAATAAAACTTTCATGACAATGAAAAACTTTCCCTTTTCTCGAATAAACCCAAAAATGTTCCCGAGCATGGCAAAATATGTTTTTCAATATTTCTCCCAAAGAAAACCCAAAAGGTTTTCTCGTGTTCTTAGAGACCCAAATTGTTTCTGAGCTCCTTGAACCTAGATGTTTGTCAAAAACACCAAAGCTCTTCTAACCAAATCTAGCCTCCTCTTTCTCTCCCTTTCCTCTCCTCTCTTCTCCCTCGCCCTTCTATCTTCAACGATCCTCTCTCCTCTTGAATCCTCTTCTCCTTGGCCCCTCTTTCTTTTTAGACCCCTTCCTAGAAGCTTTTTCCTGCTTCCCAATCTCTTTTGCCTCCCCATTCTTCTCCTTTCGGCCTCTATTCCTCCCTCCCTATTTTGCCTCTCCTTTTAAACTTTGTTCTTCCTTCCCCAACTCACCTCCCTTCTCGACCTCTATTCTGCCCTACCCATATTTCCTCCTTCTACCTCCCCCCTCCCAGCCTTTGTTCCTCCCTCCCAATCATGCCTTCCCTCCTAGCCTCTACTCCTCCCTCCCCATCTCTCTTCCTTTTACCTCCTCCTCCTAGCCCCTTTTTCTTTTTGGCCAGCCTGCCATTTCAAGCCTCAATACTCAAATTCATAGCTCAGGACTTGAGAGACCTTCCAACTCATAGTTTGGATCTCACAACTCAAGACTTGAACTCCCTAGGCTATGCTTTTGCTGAGAACATTTAAGATTTTTCAGCCAAAGCTCCGCCGAGAAGACTCAAGCCTTCTCGGCCAAAGGTTTGAAGTCCTTGATTCACCCTAGATTTAAAAAGCCCGAGGTCCTTTCAAAAATGCTTGTAGGAGAAGAACCCCCATTTGAAATTGAAGAGTTTTGATAATACCTCTTCTAATCTCTCTTCACTCCCTAAGAGCCCTTCTCCTCCATGGCTTGTGGCATTACAAAAACTTCAAATGAATCCTTGAAGGTTTTTACAATACCTCAAGATCTCGCTCCTCACTTTATGCAACTAAATATAAGGCAACAAAATTCAAAAGGAAGGAAAGAAAGGTACCTATTTAGTCTTGCTCATTTGTGTTGGAGACGGTTCGACTTGGAAATGATAGAAAACAAGCATTTATAGACTTCAAAACCCTAAAAGGCAACATTTGGAAAAAATATGCCATAGGAGGTTCTACATTTTGAAAACAACGATTGAAATGTAAAAAAACTATTAGAGCCAAGATGTTACTTCTTCATCAATTCCTTCTTGGTGCTCCAATTGAAGGGACTTTTTCTTTAGTTAAGCCACTTTTTTATTTTCATCGTTGCTTTGAATTTGTCCAAATAAAACTACTCCCATGGCTTCTAGAAGCTCTAGCCTTCAAACTATTAGTTTCCTCTCCCAACATTAATAGGTGATTATGTGAATGAAAATTACCTACTTTATTAACATTTATAGTTATAAAATTTTGAATTCCACTATTTGTTTCGACAATTTCTAGAATAGTTCTCTAGCAAGAAACCATGGACTAAATATTGTTGAGAATATGGATAGTTCTCACCTTATAACTTTATCAAACAATTATAATGAAATAATTACTTTTTACCATCCATCTGTTTTCCCTATTTCATATAAATCTTTGGTGAACATAATCATGAATGTTTACCATTGAAAACTTATTGAAAATAATTGTGTGGAATAAAATCAATATTTTAACTAGGGACATTTTAATGAATAGTGAAATTATGTCATCCTTTAAACCCTAAAACCTAAACCCTACACCCTAGATATTTCATTTTTGTGGTTTTAAAATCACCAAATCTGAGGCAAAATATTTTATATCATGAGATTTGTAGAGATCTAAATTTTGATGCAAATAGGGATTTAAAAGGATAATAAAAGGATCATATTTGGGCAATTCATCATTCAAATTATTGCCATTTTTTTCCATAACCTTATGACTAATAACCACTTTGCATCCAAATAAGAAAAAAAGAAGGATTGATTTGAAAATAAACCTATTTGAAATAATTCACAACATTTTTACATTGGTGTAATTCATTGATGAAAAATATATGATTTTATCAACCTTCTTGTATTTGATAAATGTTTTAATTGTTTTTTGAAATAATCAAAGGACAATTGACATGCCCCCAAGTTCCTTGTTAGACCCAAAAAGGGTCCAACTATGTCAAAGAGCGAAAATAGTTGGAACTTGGTGCCACTCCTAGCTTCCAACACTAAAGGGGGTGAGAGGGGCGTGCTGAAAGCTCCGGGACTAGATTAGGAAGAAGGACAACTTATTTAGTTACTCGAACTTGCATCAAAACCAACCAACAAATTGGTTAGTTCACATTCGGAATCACTCTCGGTGTTAGGACAAGCCACGGGCAACATGGACTCACTTGACCCACCACGGCCCTCCATTTCTCAAAGTGGGAATTGCCCTGGGAGTGTGAAGGTTCATTCCCTCACACTTCCGGGCTTCCTCTTGCCCCGCAACCTTGCAAACCCTTTTGCCTTGGTCACGAGCCCAAGGCTAAGGTTGTGATAATGTAAATGAACTTAAAATATTCAATGCTTGAACATTTTGGCTTAAGGATATAATATTCTGAAACAATTTAACTCATGGTCTTATAATTTAATTAGTCTACATTTAGGAGCTTTCCATAGCATGCATGATTTATGATTCCACTTGGGTTCCAATTTAATTGTTTCGGTGCTCCATATATAATTGGCTTAACCCCAAGTCCATTAACATTTTATCTTGGGATTGAAATGTGTTTATTTTAGGTGTTCTCAAATTAATATATTTTTGACATTATCACATATTAAATAAATCTTCAATCAAGTATGATTTTACCTTATGCTAAAACAACTTTATTAAAAGCTTTGGATTTTAGTATGACCTTTTTGGTATTCCATACTACTAGGAGATTTTTGGGCAATATTTTGATATAACTAAAGTCGTGATCACTCATAAGACGATTTAGGTAGATTTAACTAAATATGAAAGTAGAAAAAAAACTAAATATTTTTATATTGTTCGCTACCTCTTGAAATTTATCCTAAAAAGGTAGTGATTTGGATTTTGTTCTTCAAAATCTAATGAATTTGGTTAAGGTTTTTGATGAAAAATCCTTTGTGTAGGTTAAAATCATATTTTTGAAATGAATGTCTTTCAACTTTTCACCCAACAAACAATAGTGTAAATTGTGCAAACTTGTCATAATTGAACCACAAAGTGACCCACTTATTAGATTGGAAGCAAATTTAGCTGTATATGGTGCATTTGCCCTTTACCTTTCCCTTCATTCCTTGACTAAAAACTCACATTAGTTAGGAATAGCTTAAAGTGTTTCCATCAATGTTATTTGTAACTTTGTCCACTAGTTAAACATAATTTATTAAGCAAAATGATGACAAAAACATTTCTATGTTCTTCTCATTGCTACTTAAGGGACTAGAAAAAAAAAACTTTAAGTGTAAAGACTTAATGGGATTGGACATGATTATACATATGCCTAAGAATTTTTTTTCACATGTAAATTTTGAAGCTAAAGTTGTTGGCAATTATAAGTTTAATAGGAATTTCCAAGGGGTTGGGGCAAGGTCACACACAAAATAATGGGACATTTATGTGAAAAATATGTGAATTTGAATCAACATTTACATGAAAATTGCATTAAATTGAATAGGAACCATACAAATCATGGGCAAACAATAATAATAAAACCAACATTGACAATGTCCTTTGTTGGAAACTTGGGATGTTTCAAATAAGGGATCTTAAATAATTATTTGTTTTCATTACTAGAAAATGCATTGACAAACCACTACAACCAACCATCCAATTTGACTTTGGTGGTTTTCACATGACAAAAATCACTCATGATTTTGTTGAGTGGGCAAATCCCACTAGAAATTCACCAAAGTGGTCATGCAGTGGGAGGCAATGGTGGTTTACAAATTTTATAGCCAAAATGCCTCCGAGCATGGTAGAGAAATTTCCATCCCACATTTTCAAATAATTTGGGTGGTTTTTGTTAGTGGTCATTCTAGGCATTGTGCATAAGGTTAACCACCTTACAAGGTAGGTAGGTAAGTAGGTAGGTAGTTGGACCATGTAAGTTAAATGCCACATTGCTTAACTCGTGGGTGGCCAATCTTATATATAATTAGAACAGTGGTGTCCGTGCGTGCGTCCAACGACGGTTCCGCGTTTTAATTGACTGGCGGAACCGGCCCGGACGGTCGGATTCCAAAAACGGGAACCGGCCCGGACAGTCGGATTCCGAAACCTGTGACAGCAGGGGGGGGTGGGGAGAGGGGGGAGGAGAGAGGGGGGGGGCAGCAGGGGTGGGGGGGGGCCAGGGAGGAGGTGTTTTTTTTTTTTTTTTTCGTTCAGAGCCAGCAGGGGTGGGGGGGGGGAGAGGGGGGTGGGAGCAGGGGTGGGGAGGGGGGGGCCAGGGAGGGTTTTTTTTTTTTTTTTTTAATAATTTTTTTAGCCGTGTCCGAAGGTCACGGGCACCCACTAGTCAGTAGTAGAAAAGCCCTCTTTTTAACCAAAATGTTTTCAACTAGATATGATTTGCAACTATGTTGCAACTAGAGTTTTTTAATTTTCAAATTAAATAATGGCAATTACTAATGAAGTCAACTCATGAACTAAATTGGTATATAGTTGAAAGCAATTTTCAACTAGGTGGTCTTTTACTAAATATTCCATTGAATATTTTTGGCATCAACAATGTTTATAAGTTGAAATGCCTATTAGATTAGTAAATAGCGAAAAACATATATTGAATAAAAGGTCATTCTTGGAATATTCTTAACACTTAAGGTTCTTTAATTGACACATGGTCGAGACGTTAACCAATGTTCACCTATTTTGGTGACACCATCAACACATGCATGGATGATAAAATGTAATCTCATTGCAACTTTGTTGCAATTATCTTTTGATTCAATTAAACAATTAATAGGTGATTTTGCCTTTATACATATTATATATGTTAATATTTATGTTAAATTTTGGTAACATTAAATTACATGAAAATTATTTGTATAAATGAATAGTTATGTGTGACATGATTTTTGCAATGCATATAAAATTTGAATAAATTCTCTTGAATATAAATTACTAATTTAATCTTGTATATTGTCATACATGTAATATTTGATATTTATGTAGACCAAATTTAGTTTATGATATATAACAGATGATAATTAAATTGTGAAATTCTAATGTTCATTCATTTCTTTTCATGTGATAGCTTAATGATCAAAATTTATTATACATTAAATTACATATATTTTTATTTGTAAAAGTACATGGTTATGTATGATGTAATTTTTTTTTAATGCATTCAAGCAATAGTTTTCAATTTAAAAATAAAATAAAACAAAAATTTGAAATATAAGTTGATAACAATGCATATGTTCAATATATGTAATGTCTATTTTTGTGTAAATCAAATTTAGTTTTCAACATATCAAGTGATGACAAATAATTAATATTTTTGTGGAATTCTAATATTTATCCATTTTTATACATATGATAACTAAGTTATATTTTTTCAAAATTTTATCAATATTCATTAACTGAAATTACATGCAAATTTTATTTGTAAAATGAATTTTTTTGTAGGATGTAGTTTTTTCATTTAAGTCTAATAATAATAATAATAATAAAAGTATAAGTGAAAAATATTGTGTATTGAAATATTGGTTAGATTTATGTGTTTGTTAATGAGGTTTTCTATTACCTTGATTTTGAAATTGATTTAAGAGCATAAGACAACTGAATAGGTTCTAATGTTATTCTTCAACAAATTTTGTGGGGTAGTTTGTTTATGTACCTTGTCAAAATATTCCAATATATTACAATACATTTATTATTTTACTTCATAAACAAATGGCTTCCTCTTTTCCTAATTGAAATAAACAACATAAAAACATGTCCCAAACCAAAAAGTTGTCCAATGTAAGTACCAATGTTTTTATATACCTTAGTATTCTTTTGATTTAACAATAATTAGGCGGTATTAAATGAAATAAACATTTTTTTTCCTCCTAAACTCAAAATTTGGCTACTTGTTTATTTAACCACATATTTTACCATGTATTATTCATTTTGCTCAAAACCACATGTTCACTTATCTATAGATCTTTTTCTAGTTAACAATGTTCAACACATGTAATGCTAGTTATTTTTATAAATTTAATGAAACATAATTAAGGTTATTTGGAATTAATGTAATAATTAATCTAATACTAATTATTGGTTTGAATATATCTTCAAATTATTTGATTCATTATTGTTTTATTTTACATCAAAGAATTATAATAATAGGCATAGTTAATATGAACATCTAATACATGATTATATAATTTCAAAATATATATTTGTTTTAGCACTATTATATTTACTCCAATATTTTCATTATATTTTATTTTTATTCAATATATATTATCTTACTTTATAATAGTTATAAAAAATAAAATAATAATAATAACAATTAAATAACACCATAGCTTACATTAGGTACAATAGTATTATAAAGTCATTTATATGAATCTTATTAAAAAATTGATTAATAATAATATTTTCAATTAATACATAACTTTATTATATCTAATGAAATTTTTATATATAATTTTTTAAAATAATAAATGAATAATAATTTTTATTAAAATATTTTTTAATTATTAAATTATGGAATTAAAATTTCTTTTTGTTGAATATTTACTACAAGTAATTAGCATAATTAACTAAATTTAGGTTCTAGGTAAACTATTAATTAAGGTTTAATTTTAATTAAGTTAAAATTAGGTTGAAAATTAGTTGCAATTATGTTATTACAATTTGCAACTAAGTAAAGTAAGTAAACACCATACATTCAAGTTATTAAATAATTTTATATCTTTAAAAATCCTTCCTTTGTTTTTCAAATTCAAAATTACATTTTAGAGTTCAACTTGGAGTAGCCATGGCCATTTCAATTGCTCAAAGGTGTAAACATTGTAAAGAATACAAAGAAAGTTGATGGGAAAAAATGAAGTTGAAATTGAAACAATTTTTATCAAAATACTAGAAAGTATATTATGATTGATTTAAATTTGATTTTGAAACATTGTTTTTTAAATTGGGTTTATTATAAACATAATACAAAATTCGAATATTTTTAAATAATAAAAGAGGTAACAAGCATGTTTGAAATTGATTCGTCAATATGATGTTCAAATGTATTTTTTCATTAAAAAATCTAATGAAATAGACATGTATGAAGTTACAACATAAAGATCATTGTGTATTAAAAGGCATCACCAAAAAACATATCCACTTTCTTTTTGATAGAATATATTTACTTGAATCAAATATTACACTACAAAAATAGGCTTTCAAAGTTATTTACATTTAGAAAAATATACTTAAAACTTACTTTTACAATGTGAAAATTTAAAATTAATGCATGATAATGAAGAAATATATTGTGAGTAATCATGTAACTAAAAAGATTGCATGTATAATAATTTTGTGATGGGTTTTGGTTCTACCTTTCGTTAGTTTGACAAGTAGATCTACCGAGTACATTTAGCATGTTTTCACCCTCAAATTAGATAAAAATGAAGAAGATATGGGGATTGAAAGTACGCAAAATCAATTCTACATCATAGGCTTAATTTGCACATTTCAATTTAGTACATTTGTGTTTTTTGTGGTTTTTCTCCATTGGTTCTTTGCATTTGAAGCTTAAAGAACTATAGTAAAGCTTAACTTGGTGCACCAACAATCTTTTAGATCACTCAAATTGAGTAAGAAATGAATAAGATATGACATTCTAAAATAATGGGTCATTTTTTGGAGTAAACACATTATCTGATTTTGACATGTTTTATGCTTCTTCTATGTTATTCCTTTGCTTTTAGAGCTTAAAAAGATCATGTAGAGCTTACTTTAACATTCCCATAGCTTTTTACATCATTCAAATCACATAAGAAATGAGAAAGATGTATAAGTTTTTAGTTGTAGGCCAATGTGCGTTGTCAGGCTTGTCTTCCCATGGTGGAAACTAAAATATTTGTCCCATATTGTTTGGTTTCCATTTCAATAATCCAAACTATCTAAGTAAATGCATTGTGACTACGGAGAACCAACGTAAACATGAAAATGTAATAGCCATTTGGGACGAGCAAATAAAAAATGCCCAACTTTAAAGGTTAAGTTAAATGAAATAGGACTTATTTGTATTTTAGGTAAAGGCCTAACCTAATGCTTATGTTTAGCTTTAGCTTAGGTGCCTAGGTCTAGCTTTGACCTAAGCCTAAACAAGGGGGCTTAGTTTTAGACCTAACCTATCCCTAGATAATTAGGTGACAATTTATGATTAGGCACCACATACATCTATAAGTTTAGGTTATGTTAAGTGGCATTAAATTATATAGTCAAACGAAGTTAACAACATCTCATGACTAGATTGGTAAGATAATTTGCAACTAGAATGATTAGTGATGGTTGTTGATGTGGTGTTGACACATGGGAAACATTTTCAACTAGAATGTCATTGTTGACTTGTACTTGTTAACTTTTTTGGTTTGTAGTTGTGGAAAAATAGTTTTTAGTTGCAAAAAATATTTTGCAACTATTTTTGTCATTTTCAACTATGTTTTATAGTCAAGATGTAGTTGAAAACATAGTTGCAAAAGGGGGGGTTTTCTACTAGTGAATGTTTAAATGCCACATGTTGGGGTACTTCAATTTGACATAGTCATTGGGTAACATAAAAATGAATACTAGGTAAGTATAGGTAGAAATATACCTAGGCTAAGTTAAGATAATCAATCTATACTTAGGTCAAGTAGAATAGGATATGTATTTAAAGTATGTTTATTATAGCTTATGGTTAGGCTAAGTAAAACATAATTTATACATAGGCTAAGTAGATCACAGCCTATGTACAAAGGCTAAGTTCTAGTATATGAATTCTTACATACCTACCTAGGTATATAATGATCTATATTTACATTAAAGTAGACTAGGCCTATTTAATTACATGTAGTTAACCTAAGCATACCTAGCTTATACATACTTAGTCTATACATACTTAGGCTATATGTATTTAATTTGTATGTACATAGCCTCTACATATCTATTCTATACATACTTTACCTTACCTTGCTTATACCCTACATATACCATTACACCAAAACTTGACAAATTTTATGACTAGGACAAATGTGACTACTACATAACCATTTTTTAGTATACATTCATATATGCCATGTTTTTGTACCTAGTCATATTCTTGTAACCATGGATATAACTACATGATTAAAGGTCTTCATGGATAAGACTTGTGACTAAAAGTCTTCTTCATGTACACCATATAATTATTTAATAATAAATTTTGAAACATTAAAAACTTGTGAATTAAAAGGGAAAAGGTGTCTATATGTACTTAGTAAGCATATTATAAGCTTGTAAATGATCAAACGCATAATTTTTGCACAAATAAATAAATAATACCTTGTAAATTTTATTACTTTTGTCTTAAAATCACTCATTACTTAATATGAATTCTTATATAGTGGCTAAAAAAAAATTGGAAGAGTTTTTTTCATTTTTGAAAAAAATTCCAAAAAATGAAAAACAAATTGCCAAAGTTTTTGAACCATGAAATTAAATTAAAAATTGATGCCTAGCATATAATTAAAACATTGAAGTTGGGACTATTGTTCAAAGGTTTATTTAAATGAATATATTCTTAAAATTTTTTGACATGAAATCTTCAAGATATCATTGTAGTTCAAATCTATCAAATAATGAATATTCAAGTTTAGGTTTAGCTTAGGTCATTTAAGTTATAGCCACGTGGTATAACCTAAATGGTTAATATTTAAATGCCATGTGGTCAAGCTTAAATGGCCAATGTTTAAATGCCACGTGGCCTAATTTGGGTGACCAATGTCTAAATGCCATGTGGCATAACTTGGGTGGCCAATGTTTAAATGCCACATGGCCTAGCTTGGGTGGCCAATGCCTAAATACCACATGGTATTTAACCAATCAATCAAGGTTTGATTAGTCACCCTAATGACCACTTCACAAAACCGCCCATAGAACCATTAATTATACACATGCTACATGGGCACCTTTAAAAAACCACCCAAAAAGATATTGAACCAAACCTTCCAATTGCATATTCAGTCATGTCCTTATTTCATTAGGACCAACCATTGCCCTAAACCATTCAGTTTACTTGAAACCCATTATAGTGGTATCATTACAAAATGAGTGGTTTGCACAATGGTTTAATCATGTGTTTTTCTAGTAGTGTTTAACATATTTTTTAAGGTTTGTAGATGTTTCCTTCATCTTCAAAGGACACTGGGGACAAGGGGAAGATGTTAAAGGATGGTGAATTTTTGTTTGGGGCAACCATAAGTGTGGGGGACAATGGTAATGTTAAGAATATGTTGAAGAGACGCCAATATGTGTCAAGGGGACACTAAGGGATGTCAAGCAATGTAGGGAAAACTATAGGCGGATGTTGGGCAATGTTGTGAAAACATCATTTCATTTATTGACATACAATAATGCATTACATCTATAATAATGTAAAATAAACAAAAATCCAAAGTTGTCCTTTGAAATGCTTTGAAAGTAAGTCATTTTTTTTTATACCCCAATTGTGAATACACCCATCAAGAAAACACCAAGAAACAATGAAATACTTAGAAAATGAAAAGTTGTTTTCAAGCCATGTCAAAAAAAAACATTAAAAGATATTAGGCAATGCCAAGAAAATGCCAAGGGATGGATGTAAAAAGTAATTCCATTTGAACCAAAAAAATAATTTAGGTAATTTTATTTTTTTAATTACCATTTACTAGGGATGCCAAGAAGACATCCCTCTTGGCAACCCTCATACAAACATATCGTTAAGGAATCCAAGCAATGCATGGGGCTATCCTTTCATTGAATGCCAGATTACCTAGAATAAATCTTTAACAGTGACAGTTAGTAGACCAGCAATCTTGTACTCTACAATGGCATTCAAAATTGTACTCAATGTGCCATTCAAGTACTTTCCAATGACTCTTAGAGCACTCCACCTATGGAAGTAAGAATTCATGTACCCTGTTATTTGGAGGAAACATCTCAAGGGTGGTAAAAACCCGATTTTGTCCGCTCGACAAATCGGCTAACATTAATCGAGGCTGGCATGATCGGAATCACTTTTGTTAGTATAGTCGTTGCTTGTCGGATAGTTGTAGAATGCACCCATGTTGCTTTTGATGAACACGAGCTTTTCAACAATCTTGGCGCTCAGGGAATTCCTTAGCTTGGAATGGATGAAGCCCATCGTTGAGAAGTTTCGCTCGGACGTCGCACTAGACGTCGCCATACTATAGAGACGGATCGCGACACTTTGCAAATCTGCCCACTGACATCCATCAGTCTGCCAGTATTGCAACACGGTCTTCGATCCCTTGGACAACATCTGGTAACGGAAGGAGTTTGCCTGCCTCTCCTTTGTTGCAGAAATGAAGTACGCTGTGAATTGAATGTACAGCTTTTCCTTGCGGCCGTCGTCAATGGGCGTAACATCATCGACATGACTGTTGATCAACACTTCTTCTAGGCTGCTTCGTGAATCCGCAAGCAGCCCATCTCCAATGTGTTGTGGGTCAAGCAGATACAACAAACCGTGAGCAACACCGTACATGAACTAGAAGCGTTGTTGTGCTAGGATAACCAGGTACTCGAACTCCTGGCGCGTGATAATGTTGCTGGACATGAACTTCTTAAACTCTTCGGGTAGGTTGTGGAAATCGACATCACCTCGGAAATGGGCACCTTATCAGATTGATATTTGACGATCAGAGCGTCGATTGGGGTGAGAATGGCGAGGGCCTTGCGCAGGTTGTTCACAAACGCGTTGTCTGTCACGATTTCCTTAATTTTTGATCTCTCATTTTTCTGGGCAGATGTACCTTGCACAAAGTCGCAGGCTGTGACGATGACATGCAACTGTCGTTCTGACTCCAATAAGGTCTGGCACATGGCTTGAATTGTTCCCAGCGAGTCGGAGCGACTCGTACGAGCATTCGAGCATCGGTAGAGAGCTACAGATCTCGTAGGTGAACCTTGGCAACATGATGGTTGTGAAAGTACTTGACGGCATCCTTGCAACAGGCAATAAATTCTAGCACGAGCTCGAACGGGTATTGGTTAGGATAGGTAGCCTTGACTTGGCCGGCTTTCTTTGTCTTTGTCGTCACAAACACGTCCTTGACGAATAGATGAAGGCCATGGGAACAACACCCCTGGAAGTAGCGTGACGGGAAGGTAATCTGCAGTAAGCCCCACGCCTTCTTGTTCGTAGAGGTGTTGTAGGTTACTGCACCAGCAAATATTGTGGATGGATTTTCGCGAATGACGCGCTCGATGTCGTTGGCAATAAACTTGTGATCGTGCCCTTGTTGGCCTGTCAATACTGACTCCAGAAACAAGGCGAATTCGGGCGATGCCGCCATGTAGTTGATGATGGCATCATTGTTAACATTCAACCAACCATCATTGATCAGATAGGAAGTTGCACCAATCATGCCCTTAGCGACCTTGGTTTTGACATCCTCATGGCAGACGTTGAGTAAAGAGGTTGCTAGCTGTCTTCTGTTGGGGAGTAGAACGTCATCAGGGCGCAAGGTCTTGATTACGGCGATTAGATGAATGTTTTCGACTTATTGAAATGACAACCCTGTGGCGTAATAGTGCATTGCAATGTGTTTCTAGAATTGCACCTTCTACTGTTTGCTAACAACAGGTATGGCGAACTCCTTGATTGAGCGTTGATGAGAAGAACTGGGAGCCACTGAAGATGTCGACACTGACACTGCCGTCGACAAGGGCTTCTTGTGCTTCTTGTTGGCCGTGTACCAAGCGGGACGCTTGTCCTCCTCCATACCGTTCATGAGCTTGCGGAACAAAGCACAATTGTTCAAATGGACCTTCACTGATTCGCTTTTCTTGTGATGATTCATAAGCATGCGACAATGCTTATAGACGACCGACTTGTTTTGGTGCGAGTTGACATCGTCGGTGTAGAGACTCCACAAGTCACTGCCTTGTCGACCACATTTACGCCTTCCTACAGTAGCATTGTCATTGCCATTGCCGTCTAATGGATCGCCGCCTGCGCTGCCCCTAGGAGCTGCGTTGATATTGCTATCGTCGGCGATGTCACTTTCGATGTCGATGATGATGACCTCCTCTTCCACACCGATGTCGGACATGATCACTTGAGTGCAAGCCAAACTGCCAATTGCCGAGTTCTGAAGTTCAGAGCCTTGAAGTTCAGAGTTCTGAAGTTTTGAACACAGAGTGGGTTGCGAGGTATACATCTCTTCCAGACCCTTCCCAGAAGGCACACAACACACAAAAACCCAAACAAGCTTCACACGCAGCAAGCCTGAGTGGAAAGAGAAATGACCCAAATCAACCCACGAGCATCGCTCACAACAAAACAGATATCATCTACAGCACCCATCACCACATTTTTCATCAAGAACCAGCAAAAATATCAGATCAAAACAGAGAAGAGGGGAACAAGACAAGGAAGGGGGGAAAAAACAACAACAACAACTCGAAAAAAGAAGAAGTCACAACCGACTTATGGTTAGTGGATGGTGCCATGGAAGTATACCAGCTATACCACTGTTGATCTTCCTTAAAAGAAGAAGAGCTCTCCACTCCGGTAGTAGTGATTTGGAAGAGAGAGAACAAAACCCAACACACGGAGAGCTTCGCAGTCCGCACCCTATTAAAAGTTAAAACCTGATTTTCAAAATAAAACCCGATTTTGTGCGATCTCAGACAATCGGGTTTTTTATTAAAACCTTAAAAAACCTGATTGTAAAAAACCAGGGTCTGCCACCCTTGAAACATCTACTGGTCAAATCGTGTGCACATAATGTTTTTGCAGTTAAGTATGCCTTGCGAATGTTGCATTAAAGAGAATGTTTTTTTCTAATTGGCCAATCGTAATTATTGGCTCTCAATTTGGTCATAAGTTTTAATGGTCTCTTGCTTTGTGAGTTTTTTCCCAGGATAAGGTGGGGGAGCGGACATTTTTTATGATCTTTGAAGGGGAAATATAGCTGGAGATATTGGTGTAAGCGCGAATAGAGGGGAAGCTTATATTGGAAATTCAACTACTTAACAGAAAGAGGACCTTAATTACCAAAAATAGCCCAGGTGTGGGAGCACCAGGGTTACTTCTGATGACCAGCAGGCCATAATTATTGAACATAACCAGCACCCTTTGCATCCATAAAATGTACTGAGCAACTGGATGTAGATCAATTTTCATCCATACACAGAATGAATATGGATCATTTCCCATTCACATAGAATAAATGATATAACAAGGGAGTGGAAATCCAATCAGGAAGCGACACACCATCCAGTCAGCCTCTAAAGCTGGCTATGGGGTTAATTGACCACCTATGTCTAGGCCAAACCAATGTGGGTGTTTAGGATTGGGTGAATTAAGACCAACACAGTACCAAATGCCCCTCCGTGCCCTTGTTTTTGGTTGCTTGCAAACAACAAACATATGATGTCTTGATCCTAAATCAAGGTCTTAATTTGTTCTACTCAAGCAATAAGGTGGGGCAAAATATGCATTCAATATATTTTTTGGATTAACATCATCATAGTCCTACATGATAGAAAATGCTAATTTTGAGGAGTATCAAAGTATCATGATTTTTTTGTGAAGGGTCAATCAAAGTGGTCCAATGTAAATATATATATATATATATATATATATATATATATATATATTGGAATGCACCCATAACTAATTAATACGAATTTCCAAGAAGGTATGGTCGTTAATGATATACAATATACATTTTTATATGCCTCAAAACATTTACACAGGGCTTTGTAAATGTATTTGACAAATATTTATATTCACATGAGATAAACCCATATAATGGACTGTTGACACTTACACATAACGCTGCTAAATACTGATAGAGGGCCGCCGCTGGGCATGCTCTAAATTGTCAAATTGTAACCAACCAAATTTAAGAGAAAAAGGCTACCAGGCACGAAACTTACCACTGCGGGTGCTGCTTTACAGTGGACCCTAGATGACTTGCAACTTCTTCCACTCAGGAGACTTAGTTGACATAAGATTGTTAGATAATGTGTAAGGTCAACTTTGGTATCTCTTATGCATATATCACAGTCTAGGGTGACAGATTATATCATTTTCTTGATCATATTATGCAACCTAATCTTGGGGTGATGATCCTTGATCATACAATCATAATCTTCCCAAAATCTGTATGTTTAAATTGAATTTCTAAAAGAATCTTTGAATCTGCCACCCTAGACCTCCATGTCATGGAATGGCCTTTGCCCATTATGGTGTTCAATGCATCCCCCTAGCTCAGGCTCACCTAGTGCCTTACCCAAAATTTCCAAAATAGCACCTCATGTTTTATCCCATATTATCTAGCTGTGGTTCAATTTCCATGTATGTAATTTGTGAAGGGGAGTGAGCCAAAGGGAAGCGTAAAAAAGCATGCTTCTATTTTGGGGAGGGAAGCATAGGCTTGTATGTTGGGGAGTACCCACGTTCCAAAAATAGTGGTGATGGGTCAATCAAATGACTCGTTTTTGAAAAATAAAATAAAAATGAAATCATGAATAAGTACCCCAAACTTATAATATACACCCATAGTTCATGCCCCTGCAGGCTAGGCCAAATCTTGCAAAAAAAATCTTGCAACCAATGAGGTGAGGCAGCATGCACCCACAAGGCCTAGGATTTTTTTCTTTTGGGGTAGGGTGTGGGTGTGGGTGTTGGATGTTTTTTGTTCCCAATGTGTTCCGTAACTTGTTCCCAGTAACTCCTCATTTTACACCATATCCTTTCAGACCTTCTACCACTAAAAATCTAAACCCACCAAAACGCCACTAACTACCTCTAGTGGTGACAACCTCGGGTCACCACTAGAGGATGAAAAAAAAAAGTTAACTTAGAGGTTGTCACAACCCGAGGATGAAAAAAACTAGTTAACTTAGAGGTTGTCACAACCTGAGGATGAAAAAAAATAGTTAACTTCGAGGTTGTCACAACCCGAGGATGAAAAAAAATAGTTAACTTAGAGATTGTCACAACCCGAGAATGAAAAAAAATAGTTAACTTAGAGGTTGTCACAACTCGAGGATGAAAAAAAATAGTTAACTTAGAGGTTGTCACAACCCGAATATGAAATAAAATAGTTAAAGTAGTTAACTTTGTAGTGGTAGAAGGTCTGTATCCTTTGCCCAAAGTTCTACTCTTGTAACCTACATAGCCAGCCCCCAAGGATGAGATTGCACCATATATTTTGGGACTGTCCACTTCATTTTATTTTATTTTGTGATTGGCCCATCACCAAAATAATAATATTAATTAATTAATTAATTAATATGAATCACAATATAGGTATCTTATATATAATTACAACAGTGTGTCTGTCTGTCCGTCCGTACGTCCGACGACGGTTCCGCGTTTGAATGGACCGGCGGAACCGGCCCGGACGGTCGGATTCCGAGACCGGGAACCGGCCCGGACAGTCGGATTCCGAAAACGGGGACAGCAAGGGGGGGGAGAAGGGGGGGGCCAGCTGGGGGGGGGGCAGCAGGGGGGCTGGCAGCAGGGGGGGGGGGGGGGAGCCAATTTTTTTTTAAAAATTATTTTCATTATAGAACATTTTTAAAAAATTAGAATCTTTTTGAAAATGTTCTGTGGGACTTCACAGTGTCCGAAGGGCATGGGCACCCACTAGTATAAGTATATGGGAAGGGCTTACTCCCCCATGCCTCCCCTAATTTGAGGGTAGGAACTGGAGGGGGTTGGGTTCAGGACTACCACTTTCAGGGAGGCTAGTTGGAGCATGCCTCCCCACTGTGTAAAGGTTTTTATGCAAATGGTGGAAGGTCTGAATGTGGTCAGTGGAAGGGTCTTTAGGCCCAACTGTTGAACTTATCTTCTGTGCGTGGACGTGCTTTCAAATACAAAGAAAACAACCTTGGAGTACTTTATGGGACAGCTATAAGTTATCTTGGTACACTACTGAACTGAAATTCGTGGAAAGGAAATCATTAGGCCTTCCCGTTATCATTTGAATTTATAATATATAGTCAGAATCTACGGGCGCGATGAAGCAACTGGCTCTGACTAAATTGGCCGTAAAGCATCCGTTGATCACTTACCAATGTCACTGCATATTTCTTTCTCATGATGACGACCTCCCAAACACTCACTTCTGCCATTCATTCGTGGCTGCTTTGACAATCATACCTAATATTCCCTGACCCACAAATTAAATTAAATTATTATGGTGGTGGAAGAATTTATTCTTGGCGTAGACGGAAATTGGAAGATTTGGGAGTCGGCGTGGTCGGGAAGTCTGCAGGTCAAAACAAAATGGCATTCGCGTGAGGGCCCACAAACGCTCGTCTTTGTGGTCGACAAATGGAAAACGCGACAGACTCCAGATTCCTATGAAATCCCGCTGGTTCACACTTAACTGCATAATGCCCAGATTCTTTAAGTTGCAAAGATCGATCCATATCCATCACATCTCAATTTAGCTCGCAGCACGCAATTAGTGATAGGTCAAGGCTGGGTCATAAATCCTCTCACCCATTAGACACACCTTCGATTGGTTGAACCAGCCAAGCCACCATAGAGCTACAACAACTGTCTCTAAAGCTCTCTCTTTGACCAATGTTTCTGGCAGCTCATATCACTCGATCATCACCAGTGTTTTCCTAGTTGCAAATCCAGCTCTTCATTCACAACTCGATTGTTCTAATTAGGTAGCAGCCTGAATCCGGAATATCATACTAGCAATAATTAGCATGGTGCTGATACTAATTGTTGCTTTGCTGATCGTGGCATTTTTGGACGGAACACAACTGCAGGTCGCCACTGCGGTCAGATTACGTGCACCTGAAAGCGTCGATCCTCACTCACGTCTTTCTAATCCCAGGAGAGCATAGTCACCAGATGAGTTGCCAGTAGCGCAGGTAAATAAATACTGTGGATGTCCAAGCACCAGCTACCATCATAATTATGGTTTCTTTTGACACACGAAGTGATGGCGTTCCTCCTAATCATGAAAATCTTTGGAGCTTTGAGCTTGAACTTGTTCCTGGCAATTACGAAAACCGTCCGATCTTTGAAGACGCGCCCCCTGCCGGTACCGTTGGAGAAAGAGAAATCGGCTTGAACTCTTTGAATGTACACCGACGTGGTCTCGGGACAAGGGATAGAACAAGTCCTGTACAGGGACCACCAAGCGGTAACGGTGGTGGTGATTAGGCGTTTCTAGTTCTTACCACACGATCAGCAGGCTCTAGTGAATGATCAAATCCTCAATGGGATTATGTAACCCAGCACGTACCTGCCACTGCACCATCCGTTGGAAACTAGTTATGACTGATTGTAATTCAATTGTACAATTGAAGGTTCCACTATCCTGTAAACTCCTAGTATTTCCACTTCACAATTTACCTCTAGGTGCCTGCCTATGTAACTTGGTAAGTAGGTGATCACTGGGTAGGTATTTGCTTTTGTTATGGGCAAAAATATGCCAGTTTTGAACATCCCGGGGTCAAATGAGTTGTGGCAATTACATACTGTGCAATAAAAGGGAGCACATAAAAATCCATTGTCTTGGCCAACATGGCTAGGATATGTTCATGCACATGAAGCTGTTTAAGTAGTATGAGAGGGAAAGTTTACCTGATCACATTGCTGCATTACAGGATATTGCAATCGAGGACTTTCATCGATATGGACATTGCTGTGTACCTTTTGGCAATGGGCAAGATTAGGTCCTCAATGAATTGGAGATAAGTTATTATCATTGCTTTTGTAAGGATTCTCACTAGAAAAGAAAAAAAATACGATAATGGGTAAAAACACAATCCAAGGAGCCATACAAGTGATGTACACTTTTTTTTAATTCCATTTTTTAATGTTTGAAAGATCACAAGGGAAATATAATAGTTTGGAATGTCATAATTTGAATTTTTTTTACTAATTGAAAAGTCTACATGTTTAAAGCTTGACAAAAATAAAAAAATGTTTTTGCATGTTCATTTAGCACTCAAACTTCAAGAATGGACAATCTTTGTTTTTTTCAAACATCCTTTGTTTTTACCAAATATGAATCATTTCTTTTCCAAATTGGAGAGAATTAAGGAATAGAAAGGCAAAAGGAGTTGAACTAATGAAAATTGTTTTTATAACGCATTTGAACACATTTGGTTCAAAAGTGCTTTTGACTTTGAAAATTATGGATTTTCAAAATGTGGCTTTAACAAAAGTTGTTCATATTTATGGGACAGAAGGCATGAATACATAATACATATGATATATAATCAATTTGTAGTCAAAATGTATTTATATCTAACATGCAATGTCATATTGGACATCCAAACTACAAAGTTCAAAGTTGTAAACCAAAATGACATGTGTGATATGTAGTCCTTGGAAAAGGACTTTTACCTTGACACCCATGGTTCCTTTGATTGTGTTTTCATTGTAATAGTTGACAATACCATTACTTTCCTTTCCTTCCCTACTTCTGATCAACAACTTCATTTAAATTTTATTTTATTTTTTATGTTGAACTAGAATAACATCGTGTTCATTAATGTAAAGGGTTTTTTCATAGTTGTGATGTCATGTGCAAAAGTATGAAATAATACCTTTTTTGAGACTTTGTTGTGTTATTAAATGAAGATTCATTGATGCACCTTATGCTTTAAGAGGCTTGGATATGGACACCTTTTGTTGGGTTGTTCAATACAAAAAATGTTCAAGTAAATGAAATTTGATTATGAAGTTTTTAAACCCTTTAAAACCTTCATAATATAGAATCAAATTGTTTAATAATAAGTTCATCAATCACTATTTTTGTGATTTGAGGACCAACCATGGTGTTTGTAGGTTGTTGGAGCTATACATTATCACTTGTCACGCTTTTAATTATTAATTACACCACCTTCAATGTAGTCATTTTAATTGGAGTTGAAGCATTTGAAAACAATGTTTTTTGGACATGAAATGGCAATAGGAACAAGGGGAAGGAAAGAAGAAGAAGAAGAATGGAAAAAATGAATAATAGGTAATAAGAACAAAGGGAAAATGTTGGCAAAACTAAGCAAAGGGAGAAAAGAAAGGGTAAGAAGAAGAACTAGGGAAAATAGGGGGGCGAAAACAAAAGAAAGGGAAAGAAAACATAAGGCAAAAACGAAAGAAAAAGGAAACCAAAACCAAAAGGGGGGTTAGTAACTAGAAAAGAAATTTAAAAAACATAAGGGGGGATGAAAGAAAAATGAATAAAAGGTGGGGGCATAAAAAAAAAGGAAAAAATCAAAAGGGGAATGGTGATGAGAGAAGCAAGAAAATAAGCAAATAGGAAGGGTGAAAAATCAAAGAATAAGGAAAACAAAACCCAAATGGTGGGGAAGGAAGAAGAAAACAAAAAGAGGGGTTTTCACTAGATAACAACTAAATTCATTCGCCCTTATCGAATTTGTTTAGCCCCATTGGATGGTGATTGAAATGGATTCGATCGCCACTAGATTTAATTGCCACCATTGGATGGCAAACAAAATGGATTCAGGTGTTGCCATCAAATTTGGTTGCCACTGTCGAATGGAGACCAAAAAACGAAGAATATGACAAACCCCATTCTGCTTGTTTTAGTCGCACACAAGGATGGAAAACTTTTAAAAAATTGGATGCCATCGAACCATCACAATTTCTCAAATGGCAACTGAAATTTTTCAGTTGCTAAAAAGGGGGTGTCGCAACCCCACTTTGGCCAAGTGTGGGGGTGAAGCCCAACACTACAAAAGTTGAGGATTTGGAGTCCTCCAGGACTCCCGAATGTTCAGAGCTCGACAACAAGACCCAAAACACCTCGCATTGGGGTGTTCTTGGTGTCATTGGAAAGGTCTTGAAGCGTAGATATCTAAAATGGCCTCTCATTGGTCATTTGGACATCTGCAGCTCAAGTTATGGGCAAAAGAAGGGCTGGGAGTCAAACTGACAGTTTGACTCCCGACCACTAAAAGTCGGGAATCGACCTCTTCTTGACATCCGAATTGAGAGTGCGACATGGCGTTGGAAAGATCTCGACGAGGGCTACAACTTTGGTTCAGACCTCATTGCAATCGGACTTTGCAATCGGGAGTTATGAGCTCCCAAAGTCCTGGGACTCCAACTGGGACAATTTCGGGACTCCAAGTTGGGAGGCCCAAGAAACCTACCAAATTTTGTGGTTTGGTTGCTTGTGGTGCCTAAAAAAACACCAAATAGAATTGGAAAATATTTAGTAACGTTTTTGTAATTGGTTTTTTGTAACACCATTTCCGTAATTGGTTATTTGACATCGGTCTTTCATAACCGGTTCTTGGTAATGGTTATTAGTAACCATTTCTTTATTACACCCAAATTTTCAAATCCAATGGTGTCCAATTCTTCACTTTTGATTTACACATCCCATTTTCTTCCAAGGTGCAAGGGAAATTATTACCAATTTCCCTTCTTTGATTTCTATTCATCCCATGGTCATTTCCAACTTTTCCAAGTACACAACTTGTACTACATAACACCTAGCCTAGTTTTCCCCACACCATGTTTCATTGTTCTCCATCCCATTTTGTGTTTTCTTGCATTCTTGTTCCAATGAAACATCAATTATGCCATCTAATGATGGGAAGGGAATTGATCTTAACATTTTCAGTTTTCAGTCTACGAAGTATGTAATCGAATTTTTAATATCTAGTTTTGAAGAAGTTGTAATCGGATCTTTATTCAATTTCGATTCCATGCCAAAAAAAAATTCCAATGAGGTAGTATTCGAATGACCTGTTTCCGAGTTGTTTTCCAAAATAATATGAATTTCATTTAATTATGATTCCTTGTTGGAAAATCATTTTGATGGAGCTATAATTAGATGATCATCTACTTCTAGTTCTTTTTTGTCCTCCACTTTTGGTTGGTTGTCCTAATTCCATTCCGGTTGGTTGTCCTCATTCTATTCCAGTTGTTCATCGGGATTCCCCCCCCCCTTGTACCTTTAATTCTTATCCTTAGGAAACCTCATAAAATTGGTAGGGCTTGAACTTGCTTACATTTACAAGGATGGGGTGTGGATCAACATTTTTTACCACAACCAACAAAATGGTGTTGTTGGGGAGATAGTATCGGATTTGATACAACCCAAACCACCACCATTTGAATTTTTTGGTGTGAGTTTTTCTGGACTTTGGAAACCATAAAACATGATCACTGAATGTAAAGGATTTTTATTTGTAGTGTTGCTGCACCCATACTGCCAAGTTGGATTGTTGTTTCATGGCCACCTCAATGGCAACTTGGCTAGTTTCCTCTAGCCTTTTATAAATCAGCAATTCAACTAGATAAAACATGTACCGAAGTGTGATCCATCAGAGTATTTTCCAAAGGAAGGAGATATTTTGTGGGCATTAATGGGTGAAGTCCAAATACAACTTGGAAGGGAATATGTTCGGTGGTGACCTTGAATGTTGTCATGTAAGCAAATAGAACTTTGTGTAGGTGTTCATCCCAATCATTGCACTTTTCATTCACAAGTTTGGTAAGGAGTAGGCCAATGACTTTGCTAGTTGATTTGGCCTAGCCATTCCCCTATGGGTAGCAGATAATGGAACTTGTAATGTTTAAACAAAAAGTGTGTAATCAAATTTTGGATGACATCGTCAATAAAGTCACTACAACAAAAGGTGTCCTTGTACACCAAGTGATTTCATTGGATTTTTAACGAATTCACTGGCTATAGTGAACAGGGGCCAATGAAAAAGCAATGAATTCACTAGTCTAATGAACCAGGATTAGTGAACTGTGCCCACATTTTGTAGTAATGAATGCACACCTTGATCAATAACCAAAGTGAATGGGCAACCAAATCACATTAGAATAAATTCATACAGGAATCTTGCCATGATCGTTGTAATGTTTGTCCACAATGCTTTGCTCTCTACCCACTTGGTAATGTAATCGGTTGCCACCAAAACATAGCGATTACTAGTATAATGGCCTATTGGTTTAATGGGCATGAAATCAATACCCCATTTTGTGAAAGGTTCGACAAGCAAGCATTGTGATCAATTTAGCCAAACTAACGTGGACCAAAATGCCCATCCGTTGGCAATTATCACAAGATTTGCAGCAGTCCATAACATCCTTGTGAAAATTTGACCACCAATATTTAACAGCCGATTTTTTTTTGAATTGTGATGTTCACCAAAAAATGACCTCCACCCACCCCTTCATGCATTTCCTAGAAGATTACCGAAATTTCTTCCTAATGTAGACACCATCACGAAATTTGGTCTTGGCATTATTTGTACATAGTGCCTTGTTACGTGTAGGCTAAAGCCCTTTAAAAATTAACTTCTATTTCTATTCTAATGTGTTCAAAATTGGAAAATCTCATGTTTGTAAATAATCGTGAATTTTTTGCAACTAGGCTTATTAGAATAAGAATAGGGGATCATCAATGATTTGATTAGGCACTCCACTTGGTTCATCAAATGCTGATAAATGGGATAAGGCCTCCATGATTGAATGTGATTTCCTAAGTTTATATACCACCGAAAAATCGTATTTAAAAAACAATAGAAGCCATCGAGCTATTCGACTAGAAACTTGGGGTTTCTTGACCAAGTAATGGAGGGCCATATGGTCTACATCAAAAATAAACTTGTTACTAAGCAGGTAGTGGCAGTATTTGTGAAGAGCATACACCATCGCCAAAGCTTCCTTTCGGTTGTGGTGTAATTTTTCTTCATATTGTTTCATAATCCATACGTGTACACAATTGGTTGGACACATTTTTCAATTGGATTTTGAGCCAACATAGCACCAAGTGTTAAATTGGACACATTGATGTGGACGTGAAACTCCAAATCCCATCTTGATGTAATCAAGATCAGTGCCTCCACATATCACTGCTTAATTACTTCCCACACCTGTTGACATTTGAAAGTCCACTAAAAAATTTCAATTTTTTATAGCAATTTCGTATTCGAGGCCATGATGAAAGCAAAATTCCAAATGAAACAATGATAAAATTGAGCCATACCATTGAAAACTTGAATGTCTTTGGGGGTCTTTGGTTCTGGCATGTCCACAATGGCCACAATTTTTTTAGGATTTGGTAACTTCCTTTCTTTAGACATAATGTAATTAAATATGACACCAAAAAATAACATAAACATATTTTTTAAAAGTTAAGGCTCATACTGAATTTTCGACATTCGTAAAAACACAATCGGAATTTACCCAAATGTTTTTTCAAATCATTGAAAATGTTGAAATAATCCAAAAATAACTTCATGAACACACCAAGATATTCCTTGAAAGCCATACTAACAACTTGTTGGGAGGTTGATGGCATGTTCTTTAATCCGAAGGGCATGATTAACCACATGAAAGCGCCCCATTTAGTGATGAAAGTTGTTTTGTATCGATTTTCTTGTGTAATCATGATCTGATGGGAACTAAAAAATCCATCCCAAAATGAATATACTTCATGTCAAACTACCATATCTCAAACCTTTTTTGTATATGTCAAAGGATACAAATCCTTTTTTGTGGCTACATTTAATTTTTGGAAATCAACACAAATGTGTAGCTTTCCATTTTTCTTGGGGACCACCACAATGGACAAAAGCCAAGTTGTTTATTCCGCTAAAACAATGAATCCTACAATCAAGAGCTTGTCTAAATCTTGTTTGACCACTACTACATAATTGGGATTCATCCGATATTGGTTTTAATGGGAAAACAATATCACTGTATCTAGTTCAATCCGATGTGGAGCAATGTGCAAAGGTATTCCTTTGAAATCCTTGTAGGACCATGTGAAGACATCCTTGTATTCTTGGAGCAAAAAATTCACTTTTGCAACTGTTGAAAGGTTCAGATTAGTGTTGAACTTCACCAGCTACAGTTTGGTAACAATGCCCAAATTCAAACCTCAGACTTGAACATCTTTTTGTAGCGTCCACCTTATAATTTTCAAATCTTGCACCTTTAAGTGTGCAAGGACTTTATCTATTGGAATTTCCCTTAGGGTATGAAGTAAAACAAACTTTAGTTCCTTCGAACCAATTTCTGGAAGACAATTTATCATAAGACACAAGTATGTTCAGTTCCGGTAGGATAATTGTTCCAATGGTGAACAATTCCAGTTCTACATGGAGTAGATTTTCCTCCTCCTCATCCATGATGCCACTGGAAAAAAATCATAACAGAAAAAACTTTTAGTCTTTTGGTATTAACATCCAAATGTTTTGTTACCAAACAAGTTCGAATTGCTCCATTACCTTCTATGGTGATCAAGTTCTTCCTCCAATCATAAATCACCTTGGCATTTTTAAACCAAGGTCAGCCAAGGATCTTGGAATAACTACCATCCAATACATTGTTTTGCATAACGATGAAAATTGCAATGTATGGAATTCCATGTATATGTATTTTTAAGTCGCAAATGATTCCAACTGACTTCATCAAACTTGGATCCACCATTTGGAACAACCCCAACCATTTCTTCAAACCCTTTGTGATAACGTTGGCACCAAAACCTCTTTTTAGTAATACATCATCCACCAGATTTCACCCTATGTGTACTTGGATAACTGCCATGTGAAGGTCGATGGCAATTGAAACCACTACCAAAATTAGTGGTACAAAAGGAATTGATTTTTGTTTCAAAAAGAATTTAGAGAAAACATATTGCTTTAAGTCTAGTGCAAGTAAGTTGAAAGAGTTGCTCGAAGGTTAGTGTATGTCTACTTTTGAGTAACTAGTCTCCAATAGCCTATTGAAGAGGAATTGATTCTTGCATGGCTTTAGATGCGCCAATTCCTATTTTTGAACTGGGATTGGCCTATATGGCATCCTCTATGTCTCTTGGCGCTTATTCGTACTTGCGGCCAGTTCTTCAACGGTCTCCAATGTTGGAAGTTACAATGGTGGTTCCTCCTTTTGTAGTTGTTCGGTAACATCTTCAAATGAATTCTGAAATTCTTCTTCCTTTTACTAATTTGCAACAATCTTGTTTCACTTCGTTTCCTTTTCCTTGAATGCATCAGATTTAGAGACTTGATTTTGGGTAGTTATGGCCAATATTGTGTTAATTGCCACATTCTCCTTTTTTGATTTGGAGTTGGCCTTCTTGTTCTTTAACATCTCCAAGGTTGCCTATCGATGCAGGAAGTCAAGAATCTTATGAGCAAGACCACCACAAATGGAACAAGAGTATTGAGTGGCAGTATTATTAGTTTTGTCATTTTAGTTTCCTTTTATATTGATTTTCAATTATCTTTGACTGAACAAGCATTTCATTCACCTATACTTCCTTTTTTTCCTTCAACCAATTGTTTAGGTTTTCTAGGTTCGAGTGGCATCATTTTATGGTCTAACTTGATTTTTCACACTAACCACATATTAATTCACTTTTCTTAGAATTTCTAGTTTTTTCCAATTTTGGTGGAGGTTCCAATAATTTCTAATACTCATTTGCATCACCCATGCTCTCTTTTCATGTCACCGCAACTTCTTTGTGGAGAATCAAAGTATCTTGTTTCATCCTTAGAATGGCTACCTTCATATAGGGTACCAATCCGACTCAAATGAATGTCATCTGCCTTACGGTTTAAGTAGTTCACCAATTTTAATATATGTTCATAGTATATCGTCACTTTTTGTTTGTTGCTTGTTTGATGATTCTCAAAGCCATAACATTTGTTCATCTATTTGCATTTTTTGTTAACGCTTTGCAGAAAACGCCCTCTAGTTCAACAAATGTGCATTTGGGGTGAAATTGCATGAAATTTTCCCCCCATTCCAAAATTGCATCCTTCAAGGTGAAGCAAAATAAATTGACTATGTCTAGATCATTCCTTTCCCCGTTGGCTTGGATGGCCTTCTGAAACACCCAAACATGGGCACCATGGTCGGTTCCCACATTATAAATACGGTAAGGAAATGTTTTTTGGTTGGTTGGTGCCATTGGAGGCAGAATAGGTGCCATTGAATACCAAGGAGCTTGGTACCACGTCGTCCAGAATGGGCCTATCCAAGGTCCCCCTATGGGTGTGGTCATTGCTGGAATTGGTCCTCTTGGAGGTTTTCTTCCACCCCTTGTCGATCCAATGCTCAGTCTCGCCTTTTCCAGATTAGAAGGTTGTCACGGCCATCACTCGCATTCCCCAGTTGAATGACTAGACCTATTGGGTTGTCCTTTGCTAGAAGGTCTGGAAGATCTATCAATTGCATCTAATGGACCTCCACCACCAATTCCAACCATGGTCATTATGGGCGTGGCCACATTATTTCTTGGTGTCATATGTGGCCAACCCTATCCAATGGTACACTTGGCCTCCCCCCAAATAAGGTTGTCCCATCATAGGCCAATAAGGCTGCATGGAAGCTGGTGCAAAAAAAGAGCCATAGCCCTCTAGGGAAGGAAAAGAATATTTGCACTGGCCAGTATTTGTGTGCACTATACATCTTTGCTAGGTTTGTGTAAAATGTTTCAACATTAGTTGGACATAGGCCTTTCACATGCCCAACCTTTAAACCTTAGTCAACCCTCAATGATAGTTCAAGTTTGCATATCCTAAATTGTCTAACCCACCCCCACCTTATAATTTCATTCTTAAAAGGTGTAATCTTTTCTTGTGTGGGTGTGATTGGTTCCCCAATCAGTTATATCTTCTTCACATATGCAACAATTGCTTCTTTCTCCCCTTTCTGTAATAATCTTATTTTGCTCTTTTTATGGTTCAATCATTGGGATCCAAGTTGTAGATCCACATGTGGCATGGAATGTTTGCATACAATTTGTGTGACTCTTCACATTGCACACATTCAAATTCATCCCATAACATTTTAATGAATTATAATCACAAGAATAAATTATGTCCTTTTCCACTACCCAAATTCACTAGGTTTTTAGTGAAATGGGACAAAATTGACTAATATGCAACTTATATGGTTTTGGTAAAAAATGATTAATTGATGAAGACATTTTTATTGAAACATTTTTTAATTGTTTTGAATAGTCACATGTTGCACTAGATAATTTTTAATTAAAATATTATGACATGGATATGAGGTCCCAAGTTAATATGAGATGGAATAACATGCCATGTCATCATATAACTTTTTTCATCGTTTTTGTTTTTTTGGGGTTTGTTTCTTGAATTGTGGAGTCATGGATTACATTTTTGTTGTGAAATTTACATGCCATGAAAATTATTTATTTATTTGATTTGGTCAACAAAAATGTTTTAACGACATTTCTTTTCCCCAATTTGTTTTTCAAAAATGTTTTGACATTATTTAACATGATGTACTTTTTGAAATACTAATTATTCCAAGTGGCAATGAAAGTTTGACATAATAATATTTAACATAGGTAGTCAAGAAGTGGGTCATGGCACAATGACTCTACCCCTTGTGATAAATTTAACTCAATGTGAGGGCATTTATTTGATTTTTTAAATAACTTTCAGTTTTGGGTATTTTAAAAACCTCAAATTTGGGTTTCATGAAAAATTCGCTAATTTTATATAAGAATCAAAATTTTGTTTTATTGATAGTTGTATTATAAAATATGATACTCATTTTAATACTTGATTAGGGTTTGGTGCAATTTCCAATATTTGCCCACACTAAATTAAACCAATGTTGTTTAATTTCAATTTTGGTTTTTGGGTTATTGGTTTTGAATTTTGAAATTTAAAATTTAGAACCAAAACCAAGAATTGACCTTTGGTTATAACTGTACTTAGAACTGGAATTTGCCCCTTGTTAAAACCAAACCTGAAAGCAAAACCGGCTACATAAGTTCTTGTCAAATTGGATCCAATCTAGAATTGGACTCACCTAGGATTATTTTTTAAAAAACCAAGAATTGGGAGCCTTGAGATGTGAAGAAATAGGTCCAGAACTCAACTGAAGGTTTTAACAATTTTTGAAAATCCTTTCAAACCAAAATAAAGGTTCTTTCACAAGGAAAGTAAAATGTTTGAAATGGTATTGGAGGTTCTTTTGAAAAGAAAGAACCAGATGACACTAGTTCAAACTAATGTTGGCCATCTCTTTTAAAGAGAACGACCAATTTTAATTTTGACACTTTATTTTTTTGGGGAGGCTCTTTGAGTGCAAGTTTTAGCTTGGTCCTTCCAACTAAATTGTGTGGTGTTAGTTTTGGCACATTTGTTTGAATTCAAGAACCTCTAGGCTCAGTTTAGAAAGTGAGTTTAAATTCACATACACATTGCACAAGGTTGGATATTGTAAGTACCTGGATTTTCCCAAAAAAAAAACTTGGGATTGTATAGGTATAGAGTTTTGCAACTAATTAAAAATGATTACTTATAGAGTTAAGCTTTTTTTTTTTCAAAAAATCAACTTGTTTACCCAAAAAAGTTGAACCTATGGTCAAAAGATTTTTGTTTTCAAGATTTGGTTTTAGTTCAAATTAGCAAAAGATTAATTTCATAGTTCATTTCTTATGTCAATTCCAACAAACATGTGTCAACTTGAATATGGGTCGTAGAAGCCTAAACCCATGGGTTGAACCTTCTATAACACCAAACTATGTTAAAGTTTTCTTTTGGTGTGAGAAAAACTACATTCTCTTGTAGTGATTTCACTCACAAAATTCAATAATAACTTTTATAAAAAAACCTACATAACATTGGGGATCAACATGACCCTATTCCCAAAAAGAAAACTTTAACATAGTTTGGTGTCATAGAAGTTGATAGTCTCAAATTGTGACAGAATATATCTTTGGTGTTGAATATTGGTCACAATGTGACCGCTTACTCAGCAGGACAAAAGGTGCTAGAGAGAAAATAACAGCAAATTTGAGTGAATTAAACATCAGTAAAAGTTTTGGCAACTTTCAGTTTTAATTACCTTTAATTTTTTTCACTTTATGAAAATGGAATCTATTAACATGTAAAGAGGCAATGGTAGAATTTTATTTCAAATATGATTGTTAAGGTTCATAGGTGGTCTTGGTTACTTGAATCTTTTTGTGTTTTCTATTGCATATTTGAAGGCTCATGGTATGCTTGCAAACTATTAAGCAACTGTGGCTATTAGCAGTGTAGGTTTGTAAGTGGTGTGTGTAAGGAGATGTAGTGAAACTAGATCTGGTAAGGGGTTCAATTTTGAGACCAAGGTGCATAAGCACCCACAGTGATACCTGCACCTATTTAAATGAAGCTTCTTAGTGATCATGTCAAGCCCAAAAAATTGTTAGATTTGAATTCAAAGATAATGATTTAGTCTGAGTATGGGACATTTCTAATATTTATAAATAATTTAAATGGGTTCTGAGATTTTTTCATGGTCCTAATGTGGTTGTTGATTCACTCAAGGCTAATTTTGATGCATTTTAGAAATAACAACTCCTTCGGGTTTTTGTCACACTTGATGTTAAGTTTTCACAATGAACATCAGGGGATATTGTATCATGTGATATTCATCATGATATCCTAACTAATGGTTTTAATTGGAATGAAAACTAACACTTTGAGAACCGAATGTTTCATGTATTTTTCAAATATTACTACCCAAGTAGGGTAATGAATATACCTAGGGCAAGTTTCAAGAATCTCCTATCTATTCTAGGCCATAAGAGTTTTTTTGGCAAGCATCTAGAAGTTTCTAAAGGAATTCAATGCTTTTAAGTTTTACGTTTAAGATATTAAAGTGGACAATGCCAAAGCATGGCATCCATGATTAATTACAATTTTTTTACTCAATAATCGAATAATTAGTGTTTACTCAATTTCAAAAAATTAATCTCATACTTATTTTAGTTAAAATTCAATAAACACATTTAATTTCATTATCTAAAAATTATGATGATGAAAATTTAAATCTTAATATTAAATCTAAGTTAATCTTCATAAATCTATTGACCAATTTTAATTTTAATTTTAATTACATTACTTTCAAATTCCAGATTTTTGTAAAAATAAAATCAAAATTACGATTTTGAATTTACTTTTCATGTTCCAAGTTTCATGATAATAAAATAATTTTAATAGTTTTCACTCCAAATTTTACATTGAGACATTAGAAAATAATTTAAATCCAAAATTTATAAGTTAATGTTTTAAATTGTAATGATTTAATTATTTGAATTCCTAAGTACTATTCTATTTATATTTCATGTCTGATCTAGTAATTAAAAATAGATTCCATATGGCATGTTCCTAAATTTTTTTTTTTCTAATTTTAGATTAGAAATGGATTAAAAGTGTAATATAATTTGAGCTCAATTTTAAAATTATATTTTCACCTTTTTATTTTGTTTTGGTCAAATGGTGTCAATATATGGTCAAATTTCAAATTACCTTAGTCATGTAGTCATGTTGATAATTAGAGATGAATGACCTTAATCTTATATGCCATCAATGATTAAGGTTGATCAATTATAACACATGAATACATCAAATGGCACACTTGACTAAATGACTATAATTGAGACATAGTCACAAAATATTCTAGTCATGAATGTAAGGTTTTGGAGTAGTGGTGGTGCTGGCCAATGGACATCTCTAATAGAGAGGGAAAACTTGTCACATAGATAAAAGGGCCCAACCTTTCACTTGGGCCACATTTTTCTCCATTGTTCAAATGTTTTGAAGTTGTGTTGTTTAGGATGTGTGTGTATTGAAGCTACTAAAACATTTTTCTTTTATTTTTCTTCTTACACATCTTCTTCCTGACTCCCATTCTCCTTGTTCATTTATTTCCTAGCAATATTGGCACTACCCCTTCAAATACATGCTAGTGCTCTTGGCTTCACTAGTGTGTTTCCTTCCCAGCTCTTAATTATGCATGTTGATCTATTGCATATTTCCCTGCTTTTGCTTGCTCATGGAGGTGTGACATTCAAACATTTCCTTCTTGGTTCTTGGCTTTACTTGTTGATCTATTATATATATCCCTCCTTTTTTGTTTGCTTGTACAAGTGTGAAATCGTAACATTTTTTTATTGATTCCTGACTTTGCTCATTAATCTATTGAATGTATTTTCTTCCCCATTGTTTTGTGTAAATGTAAGATCATAGCATTTCCTTCTTGGATTCTAGCTTTGTTCATTGATCTACCACATATATTTCCCCCCTTTTTGTTTGCTTATGTAAGTGTGAGATCATAACATTTCCTTGTTGGTTCTTAAGAAGTTCATTAATTTGTCACATGTATTTCCTCCTGTGTTTGCTTGTGCAAGTGTTAGATCATAGAAGGTTCAACTTTCAACATTGGACTTAGTTCCAAGTTCTAAGCTTAGAACTCCAAGTAAATTATTTTTGGTTTCTTTTGCTATGTGTCTGGCTGTATTTTGGGGGTTTTGGTAATAACTTCATTTTTTTCTTTTTCTAAATTTTTTTTGATCATGCTTTTACTTCTTTGCTATTTTTTGGGGTTTTTGTTTCCCTTTTTTTCATTTGTATGTTTTTTGGTTTCTTTTTTGTTTTTTTGGATTTTTTTATGTTTGTTGCTTTATACTATTTATTATTTGAACATCATTGTTATTATTTTGTGCAAGATTTACATCTATTTAATATTTACATTGATTTTGTATCATCACTTAATTACCAATTGCACAACTTTATTACATTATGATGAAGAGGAAACTTGGGAAAATTGAGTGATTTTATGTTTTTGTAAATGTTTGTAAATGTTGACATGCTTTCATCTTGTACGATTTCTTAAGATGTTTATTATAATTTAGTGTACTACAATACATTTGCTTGGCTTCTCCTCAAATCCTTTCATTTGTTTCAATTATTGTGTTTTTTATCTTGTTTAATTATTATTTTTGATAACCAACTTGAGAGATTTGCTTAACTGATTTTGAAACCCACCAATTTCATTGGTAACTGATTTCCAAATTCAACTTGCTATTAACTTTTTGGGAACTGCAGAGCATCGGCTTAAGAATTTTAAACGTCAAATTTTTTAGCTGAAACCCTAACAGGTTTTCTAAAACATGAGAAAAAAAGTTTTAAAATGGAGCCGGTTCTTCAAAATCGACCTAAGGATTAGAACTGATACTTCTCTTAAAAAATGCCCAGGAGAACCGCCCAACACTGGTCCAAACCAGCAGCAACAGTTGAAATAAGAAATGTTCTATGAAGTTCCCCAACTGAACTCACAATTCATTCTAACAATACCCCCTTAACATTCATTTCTACACGATTCTGTAGTTTCTCCCTAATAACACCCAGAGCCCCCAAAAACTCTATCTAAGATTAGGTTTACAGGCAGCAGCAAAACGGGCTGTAAACTCTACTTTGATGAAGCACAGCCTTACAATAGCTCAAATGAGGACTTAGCCATAATGATTGCCCTAAGTAAGGGCATTCAAATAGTCTCTCACCTTATACTTTCCAAATTTTCATGTTTATGGTTGAGGCTGGAAAAGACAGTAAGGTAACACTCTATGTTTGGTGTTATAAACAATTATTGTACGAAGGGGTGTGGGTGGACTTGCTATACGTATTATACAAAAACCTACAGCCCATTCACCTGGGTGGGTTGAACCATGGTAAAAACCCTCAAATCAGTTTAAATTGCTTCTAAATTTTACAAATATGGCATTTTTGAACAAAATCAAAGGTCTCTGAGTCCAAATGTAACATTGTTTCGCGGTGAACATGGTCACTATAACAAGCCTCACTCAAGAAGTTGAAGGTATCAGTGTGGGTGATGATTCACCCTCCGGCAACCAGCACAATGGAAGAATCTACATCTCTTGTTGAGCACATAACAGGAGAGCAGTTGGTGACAATAATTTTGAAGCGGGGCAAAATAAAAGTGCACAAGTAATGTGTTAGGACCCTGTCTGTAAATAGCTATTACACATTGAACTGTGAGTTCACTCAAGATAACTAAGAAAACAAATTCAAAACACCAAATCCATTGGGTGGAATAAAAAAATCTTCAGGCCTATGCACAACCCTATTTTGCTGAACATTGAAAATAACGATCTCGTCCTAGCATTTCCATTGGTCCTCTAAGATTCTCACAAACCTACCAAACCTTATTACACATTTGACTATAAATTCACTCAAGATAACCAAGAAAAAAAAAATTCAGACCACCAATTTCCAAATCCAGCAATTTCATTGGCCATATCATTTTTCTCCAGAACAACACACATACCTATTGAAAACCCTTCTGTATATTGGTACACTGATGCTATGACCCTTGTGTGTAAGGTACAGATGGGGTAGAAAACTCTTGGGGAGGAGGCTGAGTGAAGAGCTGTGGGAGTATAAAGATTTGATGTGAAACTTTGGTACCTATTCTGTAGCCTTGGGTCAACCAGGTCACATGTTGTTACCATGGTAAAAATCCCAAAATTCACTTAAATTATTTCTAAATTTGACATATATATCATGATTAAACTAAATGAGGGCCTGTGAGCTCAATTCTAACATTCTTTGGGCTTAGGCACACTTTAGATGGGGTTTCCAGCATCCAAATTTGTAAGAACCAATTTGGACTCGTTTGAAGCAAATTGAATCCTTGAGTTGCACCCTACCTTGGACCCCAGCTTGCATCTCGGTTCTTCAAATCATGAGCTCTCCTTTTGAGTTAGTTTTTTTTCTTGGTGGTTTGAACCAATCGATTTTCCCTTCAAAATGGTGCCATGGAGATTTAGCCATGATTTGTCACTTTTTGGTCAGGGATTCTCATCTAAATTTTGTAGACTTGTGAATACCGTAGATGATCTGTCTAGTAAAAAGTGTTACTATAAGTTATAGCCACTTGTGTGGCGTGGTGGAGTGATGAGCTAGCTAATTCAAGATCAGAATCTTTCTAAGTCCACAAACAAGCATCCTGGTTTCCATCATCTTCAAGAAATTTGTTCTCTTTTGATAGCAATGGGTGAGCTGGTTGTGGGTCCCGCGAGACGAGAGGGAAGATTGAGCAAAACATTCCCTTATAATAGAAAGGAGGAAGCCCACGATTTCATGGGATTGGAGCGCCGCCTTAAATGCAACCATGTTTCTTCCGAGTCTTGCTGCCTTCATCTTGCCAGCTTCTCCCCTCCCTTACTTACACACACCTCTCTTCAACACTAACTTGTCTTCCTTATCAACACTTCCGGGCTTCTCAGCACCGGAATTTGTGTTTTACAATTTGAATCTCATCTTATTGCGGAGTTTCAGCGCCATCGCAAATTTTGAATTGTAGATCTTTGAAGTGATTCTGCATTTGAGTTTTGATCACTCGTTGTATTCCAGTGGCGGATTTTGTGAGAGAGAGATCTGAAGATGCGGAAGAGTGTTGGCGCTAGGAAAAGGGTATCATCATTAGACTTCTTGCTTTTGTTACGAGGAGATTGAGCTCGGAGTTTGAGATCACCTAGATAAGAGTTCGAAACTAGTGATCCTTCTCTAACAGGACGGAGTCAAGGTTCGGCGGAATTATCTTGCGGAAACAAAATTCAAGATTTGAAGGAGATTGAAAGGTGGGTTTCGAGCCAGACTTGTTGTGAAACAGATCGATGGCGGGCGTGAAATGAAAAAACGTTGATATGATGAGAACTAGAAGGAAGAAAAGGAGCATGACTAGGAAGCAACTAATGAGGAGATGATTCTCGTGGATTCTGGCATGGCGAGCGCAGTACTCTTCTTAGGCACAGCTTATATTCTGCTGGCATCATCATGGTTCGTAGCCCATGGCGCGTTTACACACAGGTTAGTACTAAGACCGTCTGGCATTCTATAGCTTTACACTCTACCTTGAGTTTGTGGTGCGTACTTGTGCACTAGAGGAAGGAAACATTCTAGTTCGTTCAGGGCATCTTCGTTCAAGGCACCAAAGATGCAGGGATCTGCTAGTGTTCAGCCTTGATGCTTTTATGTAGCATGAACTGGTCAAGCCCCTGCCCAGTATGTTGGGTAAGGGGCCAGACTTTAATATGTTTGGTAAGGTGCCAGGCTTTAAGCCTGGAACCTTGGCCAACATAATGGGTAAGGGTGCCACCCCAGACCTTAATGGGGCCAAAATTGGCACGACCCATTTGTAATACATGTGGGCTAGTTTCTTCAAGTTTGTTGATTCATTTAAGACAGAAACCAGGATGATTTTAGTGTGTGAATTTCTCTATTTCACATAAGGCATAGGGTGTTCAGTTTGCAGCCTATTGCATAAGAAATACAAATTCAACAATGGTCTGAAAATAGAGGGCACCATGCCCCTTCTTTACAGCTGCTTCAAGTGGCTTGATTTTAGGCAATTCCTCTCTAAACCCAGGACATTGTTCCATGGAATGTAGGTGTTGTGCCTGACACATAAACCTAGAATACTTTGTTATAATAACCAGGAGGGTATGAGGCTACTGGAAGCACAGTGTTGTGCTGTAGGGTTCAATTATGTGCAATGCCCAGCTAGAATAGGGTTTTTACTCTCTACCTCTGTCATTTTGAAGCTTGAAACTCTTATAACCTAACCTATTCTCTGGTTGGTTTTGCATCATAACATAATTTGCATCAGCAAGATGAGTAACTCACCTCCCTTGATTGTGACTTTTCAGCTTCATGCTGGAGGATACAAAAGTGCCACGACATCCATCACATCAATCTGGTGTCAAGTGGGAAGCAGAAGATGAAGTGTTTGAAACTATGATAGAGTTTCATCCAAGAGGATTGACAGAATCTGGAGATATTGTCTGGCAACCGGGTGAAAAAGATCAAAAGAAGTCAGTCTTACCAAGTTCTGGTGGTAAGGCTCATGATCCAAGATTCTGCAATAATTAATGCAAATGCTTGCACTAGATGTAACTTGTAAGGTGTTGATACTTGAAGTTGGATCTTTATGATCCCTGGGTAATATTAATCTGAAAATGAGTTATGGGTAGGTTTGGTGATTAGTCCTGACTGATTAGTCTCATTTACAAACTGGAAAAAGTTGAGATTTCTTGATGTAAAGAGAGCTCAGATATCTTGGTTTGACAACATGCTGATATTGTGAATGAGGTTTGAATCTGCCACTTTGAGAAGTTGCATGTAACTGTGTTGTTAGGTGTTGGGAAACATTCCAACCTTGGCGTGACACAGAGTGCGAAACGATCATTAGTTGATATTGGAAACACATTTACAGCACCATCATCATCTCCACCACCCACTCCACTGGTGCCTTATCACTCCCCACGGTCACCACCACACCAGTCATTTCCACCAAGTCTGCCTCCCAGCCCTGAGCTTCTGGCATTACAGAATATCAAGAGTCAACTAACTGTTGACCCAACAGGAGCACTTCGGAACTGGGACAGCAAGATGCATCCAAACCCATGCACTTGGAATGGCATTGGGTGCAGTACTGATACATCAAACTCTGGACATGTAACCATGATCAATCTATCTGGAAAGAAGCTTCAAGGGCATTTATCATCGTACTTGCAACTATTGACTTTTCTAGAGTCTTTGGATTTGAGCCACAATTCGTTAACTGGACAAATCCCACCAGAGCTTGGCAGCATACAAAACCTCAAAGCTGTCCGACTAAATGGAAATAATTTTACAGGGTCTCTTCCGAGTCTTGCAAATCCAGGCTTGGAAAGTCTTGATCTTTCTCACAATCAGCTCAGTGGAAGTATACCTGAGTCATTTAGTTGGTTGCACAGCCTCACTTTCGGGTTGAATCTGTCTCATAATATCCTTGAGGGGTATATTCCTAGTGGCTTTGGAAATCTTACATCATTAATTGCTCTGGATCTGGCATCCAATGAGTTGACAGGAGAGATTCCAGAATCTCTGGCAAATCTGACTGCACTGGCTTTCTTGAATGTATCAGATAATCAGCTTTCTGGGCCAGTTCCCAACTTCAGAAACTTCTCTTCCAGTTCTTTTCTGGGCAATCCTCTGCTGTGTGGAACAGTTGTTGGAAAGTTGTGTCCTGACATCCTGCCACCAGCTGGTTTATGGCCAATGCCAGAAACAAACAAGAGAAAAAGGGCTCTCACAGTGTTGTTGCTCATTGGGGGAGTGATTGAGGGGATTGTATTGCTGTGCTTCATTTTCCTCCTCTGCTGGTATCTTCACCTCCAGAGAAAGATACCAAGGCAAACTGATGTCATTGTCTTTTTTGCAAAGTACCTAAAGCTGCTCAATCTGACAGCAGAGGAGATTAGATTTGCAACATCTTTTACAGATGCCAGTGGGAGTGTGAGTGGACAAATGAGTGGGAGTGTAATTGGACAGATCAGGCGGGCAGTTGGGTTTAGTAATTTTGAGAAGGCTGTTCTCCCTGATGGAACTGTTTTTGCAGTCAAGGAGTGGGATATTGCCAAGGTTCAGAAACAGGCCCGGCGATGCCTGGAGGAGGAATTGTTCAAATTTGGGAAACTGAGGCACCAGAATTTGGTCCAGCTTTTTGGATTCTACATGAATGCAGATGTTTTGGCGATGCTTTTGGAGTTTATGCCAAATGGTAGCTTGGACATCCACTTGCACCCTCCAGGCCAGCATATGTGCCAACTTGGGTTTGTGCTTTCTGTATCCTACCTTCTATCATTTATTCTAATACATCCCATGAAGCTACAGTTTGTTTTTGATCAGCCAATTTCAAGCTTCACACATTCCGTTGTTTTTATTTGCGATATGAGCCCTCTTTTTGTATGAAATTATGTACTCCCACAGAAATATCTATTCTGCAGTCTAGGTAATAGAGGACTGCTTTTATTTTCCACATCTTGCAGTTGAAGAAATTTTAAATAATTATAGCAACCTAGTGCATAACTTTGTTTCTCCAGTATACTTGCATTTTGAGTAAGATCCTAAACCCTAAATGGTATTCAAGTTCCAGATTGAAGATGAAAAGAAGACCTATCACATTACAACCTGGGTATCCTGCTCAACCTGGGTATCTTGTTAACCTGCAAAGTCATTATTCTCAGGTTCAAGATTCTTGATTGTTCTAGGTGGGAGGCGCGGCTTCAAATCATGGTGGGCATTGCTGAGGGTCTTGTTTATTTACACCATGAGAACTGTGAAAACTCAATTGTTCATTGTGACTTAAAACCGGCAAATGTTCTTCTAGATTGTGACATGCAGCCCAAAATTACAGATTTTGGGATTGCCCATCTGGTCAAAAAAAAAGGGAAAGGCTCAATTGCATCATCCTTTGTCAGCCCCTCTGGATACGTTCCCCCTGGTGAATTCTTTGTACTTATAATCTCATTTAAGTATTTCATTTATTTTGGTACAGTGAACTCAAATTTCTTGTAGACAAATACTGTACTAACATCCTCTGACTTGCAATCAATGCTTCACTCAGAGGGTCACTATTCATTCCCAAATTTTCTCTTGCTAACGTTTTGCATGCTGCCAAAAATGTGTTGTAGAGTATGCTTTCAGCAATGAAATGTCAACAAAGGGTGATGTTTATAGTTATGGAGTATTGCTCTTGGAGGTTTTAAGTGGAAAGAGACCTGCAAGCAGTGATTTGGGAATCCAGTCAACTTTACCATCATGGGTTCGGTCACTGAAGTCTAAAAATTCAGAGTATTCTGTTTTTCATCACACATTGATTCGAGGTGCCAATCATTCACAAATTGCCCAAATGAAGCAAGTTTTGAATATTGGACTTCTGTGCACTGCTGCTGTTCCTGAGGAGCGACCCAATGTTCTTGAAGTGCTAAAACTGCTCAAGGGGATTGCTGAAACAAAGGATGTGACATTGTCAGCTGTGGGTTCCATTCCTCTGAAATAATTGAAATCCTGATGAGTGGCTTTGGTAAGCATCATGTCTTTTTATTGCTGTAGAAAGGTTTGAACTTCTTCAGCTAGAATTCATTACTGGAATTGCAATTGAGTTTTGCTCTTCCTACAAGGTTAGATGTAAAATTTGGTTCGGTTTTCTTCTGAAGTTATTTTCTGAATTAGTTTTTGAAAGCTTTCAAGCATACTTTTGTCAGGTTCTCCGTCTTTTTGAGACTGAAAAAATAAAGTTCTTTACTGCAGGTTTATTTAGATATTTGTTCTAGTGGCTTTAGCAGATGTTCTGCATTCTAGTAGTCACCAGTGGTGAGCTTAAAGGATATGTTCAGGGTGCAGGAGGTCCCAACTATTACTACCCTCTCTCTGCCTTGAGCTTAGATGCTTTTACAGGGACAAGCTAAAGTGAAATGAAACTTACGCTCACAAGCTCATTGTAGCTTGAACAAGGATACGAATGACTTTCTCTATTAGCTATCTCTCAAGTGCTAGCCAACATCATGACTGATTCTTTCCATTGCTTCCAGAAATGCAATAGCAACTCAGGTTGCAGATTTGTATAATGGATTGCCCAGATTTTGGGCTGATCATTATATACTATCTACACACATGGTGGGGGGCCGATCAAGTTGGTGGGTAATCATGGCAACTTGTCACACAACTATTGGGGACAAAGGTGATGATTGTTTGAGATTTTGTGAGCACCACTCATAAGGTTATGATTGCATTCATTGTTGTTGCTGAAATTTCTCTCCAATTTCATAGAAATTTATTGCAAGTTGTTGACAAATTATTATTTTTTCTTGATTTCAAAGTTTTTAGTTCATGAAAAGCAGGGCTCCATCTGAAATATATGTCCTAGTAACTTCATCAGTCACCGAAAACTACAGTTTAGTCCTTGTGAGAGTCATCTTGGCAAAATGTGTGCCAGAATGTGCATGGCTTTCGGGGCAGCAACAGATAATGCTGACTGTGAAGTCATATTAAATTGGAGCTTTTGCTTATGTGATTTCTTTGCAAGTTGTTGCAAACTGAATGTTACCTTATGTTAGCTTTGCTCAGCTGATCATTCCCCATGTTCCCGATGTTGTTCCTCATGCCATTCCTAATGTCCATAGTAAGTACAGGTTCTAATTATCCTCAATATTTTTCCTGATTGAAGGTGAACAACAACAAAATGTTTGTTTACCCAGAGATTAATATTTCACACCTAGTGCCAGATCCCACTTTTATCTTCGGTTGTTTTAAATTACAAAAGTTCCTAGCTAGGAATATATTGTTTAGTGCTAGTTTTGATATAAGGAGTTACAGTGAGTTTTTAAGGCACCATAGTTCTCCTTACGACTACATCTGTAGCCCCCAATGTAACAGATTTGCCTTGACCCATGGACACTGACTCTTTAGGCAGTTGATGCAATAAGCAAATTGGACAGTTATTGTGATACTCCTCCCAGGTAGTGGGATTGGAGGTTATTAACAATTTGTGAGTAGGAGAAGATAGATAAGTATAGCTACGGGAGTATAAGTCTCATTTTTAATGTTTGAATGATCACCTATGTGGTATTAGCATTAAGCTACAACATGGTATTAGAGCATCTTGGTTCTTTTGTTACCTCCTTCATGTGTTTAGATCAGTGCTTCCTTGGTTCTTTTGTTACCTCCTTCATGTGTTTAGATCAGTGCTTCCTTGGTCCTTTTTTTACCTCCTTCATGTGTTTAGATCAGTGCTTCCTTTTACTCTTGAAATTTCGTTATTTTTCAACCAAGAAATTGGGAAAATTTTGGAAATATTTTTCTTTTTAATGTAAATTTGACTAGTTTTGCTAATTTTTGGTTAAATCTTGCCAAAATTTTGATATAAAAAAAATGAAAATGAAAACATTTGTCTAGATATGTGAGCATTGCTCCATGTACTAGAGTTTGTCAATTTCATTTGAGAACACTTATTGTACAAAATAACTCATTTTTGTTATTACACTATGCTTAAATTTTTTCAACATTTGGACAAGTCAATTAAAATTTAGAGCAAGTATTTCAAAGGACATTAAAGACAAGTCTTTCATTTGCATGAATAGTGTTTAAAGTCTAGAAAGTCAAGGTACAATAGTTGAAGTAACTATTTTGTTTTGTTCAAATCTAAGTTCAAGTCATGGCAACTTTCGAGTTCATCCTTGAATTAAGTAAACTTGTTTAACTACTAGACTTGGAAGTTTAGGATGAAGATGATTATGCTGAGGAATAATATTTGGGGGTATGTAGATTTTTTGAATAAATCTTCCATTATCATTGGATCATGTACTCCAAGGCAAGATCAAAGGGTCTAAGCATAATTGAGGTCTTCCCTTTGAAACACTAAGGACTCACTGCTAGGACTCTCAAATTCACCTTTTTTTCCACTTTTTTATAACTTATTTTAAAATTTCTCTTTTTTTTTCATGTCAAATGAAATAATGTGTTCCAAATTTTGTATAGGTATCTAATATATCTATTTTTTTCATTTATGAAAATAAGAATAGTAAAATTTATCCAATGTGGGCTATGTTTTATCAATAACCCAAAATAATTTCTTTTTTTTTTTTAATTACATTATAATAGGTCACTTGGTTTTTATCATTTTCATACATTTTATGCACAATAATACCTAAGGTGTTTGTGCTAAGAATCTTGGGCCAAAAACATTTGTTTAAACATTCCTTATGAATCCTTGAACTTGTTTTTTTCTTAGGAGACAAAGTCCTTAATTTTTTTCCAAGACTTGGTAAGAATCCTGAAACTTGTTCAAATTTGACATGTTATGCATAAAATAGTATTTTAGTAATGTACATCCATGGAAAAAACAAACTTTCAATATGAATGTGTCATTAAGTTACAACATGTTTAAAGAAGGGGTCCACTAAATGTAAAAGGAGACAATCCTTTTTGGTACCCAACCATGTTTTGCCCCAAAGCCTTGGGTGAGATTGTGTTATTTCTTAAAGAAGACATTTATCATGTCATTAAACTTTTCATTGATCCAAAAGATGCATGAAATACATTTCAAGCGTATTTCAAAACTAAAAAAATGCATCTAGACTTATGTTGAAGGATAAATTCAAATCAGATTGTTTCACATTATCTCTATCAAATATGTAAGAAGTTCAAGTGAACTAGTTATGATAGGTTCACAAGTTCCAAAATTTGAAATGGTGGAGTATATGTTGAATTCATCACATCAAGTTATGATCCAAACTATTAGAACTTCTATAATGCCTTGAATCTTCCAACATTTCATAAAATGTCAACAAGATCTTTGTAAGATGAGAATTGTAACAAGATGCATACATGTGTGATGACCTTTACTTTTTAAAAGCTTGGCAATTCATTTCATGGACAATCCTTCAAACAACTTTTGGTCATGATTCAACACACAATGTGACCAACAACACGTCAAGTATCACAACAATGACAACAATTGATTTCACATCATTGGACAAGACAAATCATCTCACATGTGCAACTGTTGCAACCTAATTCATGAAATTCCCAAGTGGGCTAGAGAATAACAAAACAAATTCACCACCAATTATTTGACTTATTGATCAAACATTATGATAAAGGAGTCGACAACATTGGTCTTGTGAATAAAATAGATGTATTCGAAGTAACATTGGCAATAATGAGGAATGAATGGTAAACTTTAATGCCTTTCATGATGTTAATTTGGAAATTGAATGTTTATTACAACTTAGAGTTAAATTGTTCTTGAAAGCAAGCACAAGCAAAAATTATTAGGAATGAAATCCTTTCCACTAAAGAAACTAATGGTAAATACTAATCTTCGATTAATATTTTATTCTTTTAGTTATGTGGTTTAACATATCATTATGTACATATTCAAACTTTGTAATGTTAGTGAACTACAAACAACAAAAAACAAACCCCCAAAAACATTCTTTCCAAAATCCATATATGCAATGATATAATATCTGCAATAATCTAAAAATAGATTAAGACTATATAGAATTGAAAAAAAACAAAATAGGAAACAAAAATTCAATGCAGTATCAATGTTCTTTTCCATCAATTTTTTTTTTAAACTCCTATCATGAGCTTCTCCTGATCCTTATAACTATTCAATGTTTTAATGATCACAAACTCAAAACTTCTTTCCTTAAGTCCTCTCTAATTTCCCACCATGAACATGAATTCAAATTCTTATTTTTATTCAACTTTATGTTACCATTGTGTCCTACAACGGCACTTCCTTTTGTCCAATGTTCATAATACAGTTTGTCCACTCTATCCAATGGTGATGCAACAATTTTGAAACAACTTTAGAATTTAACAACTAGCACTATAGATATTGGTTCCAATGGAAAAGTAAACATTCATAATGTCTATTTGATGTTTGGGTTCACACATAATAAGCAAACTAACTAATGAAAGATTCATAAAATTTTTTTATCATAAGCAATGTTTGGTCTATGATGGAGCAAACAAAATTGTTGCATGTGGGGTTTGATAACCCAATGGTATGTACAAGAATATATTGATAGATCTTAGAGAAATCAAAATTTTCAATCTACACAATATAATATCTTATAATACCTTAGCTCCAACATCATCAATTAGTGCATTTGAATCAACACAACATCACCTTGTTGAGAATGATGTTGATGCCAAGATCTGGCAAGTTATAAACCAATTGTGTTGCAAGAAAGCAATATTATGAACACACAATGAAGGCCATTGTTAAACAAGGTTCACAACCACTAGATTTCAACCACATCTTTGTGGCATGATATAAACCCAATCTTTGGAGTGATCACATTATTTTGTTTCATTCACCAATATTGTTTCAATTTTACATGGTTGTATTTAATGCACAAAAATCCATATGTTTGAGGTTTTCCAAATTTACAAAATAAAAGTTGAAAAGTTATTCAACAAGAAAATACTTGCATTGTGAAATGACCACAATGCAAAATTCTTGAATGTGAAAAATCGATGTTGTCTTCAACATAAAAGGCATTGGCCATGAATTAACTAGAACAATGTTTTAAAATGTAAGCGTCATTTGTTACTAGAAAAAACATGAGCCATGATGGTAGATGTTAAAACCCCTTAATTCCTTTGGACTAAATCAATCAACAATACTACAAACTACTTTCAAATAATTTTTCTCCGACTTAGGCAAACAAGGGGGTGGCTCCTTAACAAAGCCTATTTGGTAAAACTCCCAACCTAGTTCATTTCCAAGTTTATAGTTGTACGTATTTGCATATCCCAAATGAGCAAGAAAGGAACTTGGACCCCAAGTTTGTGATTTGCATCATGACAAGTTATTCTAAAAAAAACCAAGTCTTGTCAATGTTATAATTTTGTCATGTGGGAAAAAATTTGGACTATGGTGATGTCAAATTTGGTGAACATGTCAACATTCTAATACAAGTGCAACTGAACAATCCAATGTTTCACTTGAGGCTCTTTCAAATGACAATGATGCAATTCAAGTGTTTGATCTAGATTATGTTTCATTTAGTCAGAATCTTTAAAAAATTCTTTATTTTTTAGTTTCACCATCTTGACTACAAACAACTATCATTGATCCAACTTCCATGTTGACCATTTACAATGTTGTTGTCACAATTGTGAACATTGGTGAGCCCCTCACATACTATCAAGATAGAATTTAAACCAAATTGGATTAAAGCCATGGAGACAAAAAAGTTGTAAATTCATTACAAACAAACTTGATATTGGGTTGGTTGTTTCTTAATGGGTGTTGTCCCATCCATGCAAGATGAGAGTACAGATTGAAAATTGACTCCCATGGTGCCTTAACTCATGAGGTTCATATTGTTGTTCATAGTCTAGAACATATTTAGAAGGTTTCGATTATCAAAAAATATGTCCCTATTGTGAAATGATCCACCATTAACATTCTTGTTTTTTTACTACACAAAACAACTAGGAGTTTTTTTCACATGGATGGAAAATCCACATCCTTCAATGGATCTCGTATATAATATGTATTATATCTCATTTGGCCTCAAGGGTTCATCATCTCAAGTCATGAATTTCACATTTGATCTTTACAAGTTCCAAAAATCTCTTTATAAGCATAAAAAATCTCCTTATGCCTAGAATGAGTGAATTCGCAATTATTTACATGAGGTAGGTCTCACTACATGTGTTTACAATTCAAATATCTATGTGTTTATGGAGGGTGACTTAGTTTTTTTGTTTATCATATATGCATCAATGATGCCATGATTACAAAGAGTCACATTATCAAAATTAACTCTCATACAAAAAACTTTGTAATTTTTTTGACATGACCACCTTGGGTTTTTTTGGCTTGTATGCAAGCTCTAGTTTATGTATATGCATGCAAGGATCTTGATTATGCACAAATGGTACATTTGCAAGCATCTTTGTGATCTTGGTCAAGAGGATTATTTCAATGTGTTGACTTCCATTGACTTAAGAGCACCAAGTTGACCACTAACATGGGATATCTAATTGTTGATGTCACATACTACTACATGTGTGTAGCTATGCTTTTGCATCTTCAAAATTCATGTCCAAACACCAATTTTTTTATTGGTTTTTTTTTTGGCAATTTTTGACTTCCCCTTAATAGTTTCATTTGGACAAAATTGTGTATATATCTCACTAACTCAAATCTCATTCAAGTTTTCTAATTCACTATGAAACACATTGGTCAAGCCATCAATTTTATTTTAATATCAATTTCACTAGGGATATTGAGGTAAAAAGATCTATAACCAATTTTTTTTTGTTTCTCCTACCTATCACATGACCAAAACTTGTAGTAAGCTTGCAAGCTTTCTTGGAAGTACCTCCAAGGGCATCACATTAGGATAAAAGAACTCCACAAAATTGAAAACCTGCTATTATCACCACCATCAACTCGCCTTCTTGAACCTTGAAACAACATAAACCTAAGAAAAAGGGAAGGTAAAATTGAATTTGAAATATTTTACTAAAGAAGAGATTGAAAAGAAGGAGGGGCCTAGAAGTAACATTGGACAATGCATCTCATTTCATTATGTGGTGAGATGCATGACATTTTTTCCACATCATCAAAATAAGGTATGGCACAATTTTCATGAATGTGATGTTTGTTTTCTTCAATTTTGTGTTTCAATCCTCATTTTCATTTTGTAGTTCATTTTTTCATTACAAAATTTATTACAAGTGTTAATAGTTGGAATAAATTGTATGTAAAACTATCACCAAATTGTCCAAATTTTAACAAAGATATTGAGGCTTATCACAAAAAACGATAGAAAATTTACAAAGACTACCAATATGACAAAGTTATCAATGTTCTCTCATGAAATGAGAGATCTAAAAAATGTAAGTGGTATTTGTTGATTGATGAATACATGTTGATCGCCCCAATGTGGTTTCACATGTTCATAAAGTGTTCATCAACCTAAAGGCATGTAGACTATTGTCTCCTTTGAACATAAACTCTCAAGAGAAATGAAACTTGAAAAAGTTAAAAAGAGTTGTTCTTCACATGTTCTAAAGAAAAGAAAAAATAATGATAGTTTGTTAAATGAGTGCTTATAAGAAGTTTAAGAAAAAAGACACAAGTTAACACAATCATGAAAGTTATTGAAGATGTTAAGTTGTTATTGTTTAGGAACATGCAAGAGATCATGTATGTATTTGTTCACAAATTATAATATACACGTGATTACAATAAACTATCTAGGAATGTATTTAGTTAATTTGAAGCTCTAAGCAAATGTACATATTTTTTCCCTTATTTTGTTCATCAAGATTTTTCACTACACATTTTGTTCAATGGAATAAATGCAATATGATTTTGGGCATTGTGTGATATTACATTCATGCTTCCAATTCTTTCATATTTGTTGTTTAAATACATCAATCACAAGCTAGCACATTGATGTATTTTTATATAATTAAGACCCATTCAACAATTTTTTAAAACTAATAAATTGGAGCATGTGGATGTAATTTACAAGTCAAATGATCCATAAATGGACCTCAAAATGTCAATTCTTCTACATCCTTACAAATTTGAATGTGTCACAACTAAAATAACTTCTTTAATTTATGAAAAGGATTTCATGTTAGGAGGATTTTTACTTTTATACAACCTTGTAATTATTTGAAACCTAATGTTTTACACCAATGGATCTAGGACTTTTTTATACAATCAATTTCTATTGTCATTATTGTGTAGTACCCTATCAATGCCTTCAAATAAAGTTGTTCACACACATAAACTGAATAACATAAAATCACCCTAAATGGCACATCACCTCTAAATCAAAACACAACTCACTTGCAAATAATAGGAACCCAAACACAAAACATAAAATGGAATACACATAGAATCATTTATCATAATGGAACTTACATAAAAACACATAAAACTTGCCACAACAAACTTGTGTGTTTTGGAATCTCAAATTATTAAAAGTTATTCAAAAACACACACTTTCGAATTATATCATAAATTCAATTCACACTTGAATTAGTTTCAAGATAAAATACATTTAATTACCTTAAACTAGCTAGGATTAACTTAATTATGATATAACTATGCAAGTAAACTAACATTCCTAACATAAGAGTCCATATAACATTTGAAAATGAATTCATCTTAATCAAATTTGAAATGAAATGATGACATCTTCTTTCCAAAATTCATGAATGTGGTTAGCAATTAAAATTATGGGCTTTTAAACAATTTCAACATGGCATGTAAGTAATTTTTTTTAAAACGCCAAATTTTATTTTTTTTGGCAAGGTCAAAAAACTAGGGGTGAAACCTACTTTAAAAAGACATGCAATCACTTGCATCTATGCTCTAATTCCAATCTTGAAAGCCCTATGGCAATTCTAATAATTTTTATTAAAATTGCAAAATGTTTGTTTGTATCTTTTTTGAGCATCAAAGGAGTTTTTTTAACATATGAAATTTAATATATCTCTTGACACTCTCATTAAATGGCCTTGAATTGTTTAGGATTGAAAGATGCAATTAAATATAACTCAAGATATCCTTGCACTCTTTCACAAGCTTAGGAAATACGAGCTTTAGATGTGTTAAGTTCCAAAAAATGTGCATTTAGAAAATAATTGACTTGCACCTTTTACAAATGAATCCAAATAACAACTACATTCGTTGTTGTGAACATCTCCCAAAAAAAAAAAAAAAAAAACCATTTATATGCCCAAAATTGTTAATAACAATCACTTATTATTGTTGTTTTCCATGACTAAACACCACACCTAAACAAACGATGGACAACACCCACATTTGTAGCCTAATCTTGAAGTTTAAAATTATGACTTATGAGGATTGAAGATGCATGTGCTATGAAAAGTGCAAAAAAAAAAATACAATTTGTCACAATTATTTTGTTGCACTTTGCAACAAGCCGCTATGGAGTGAAAAGAATTTGTGTGATATTGTATACATTCTAAATCACATGATGTTCATAAATTGTCACATCTTGGATGAAAAGGAAAGGAGCTTCCAATTTCCAATCATCTATAAAATATATTCAACAACAATATGTTTGATGTGGAAGCCTATTTCATACCACAAACCCTACTTTGAATTGGGAAACTTAATAATTTGAACAAGCAAGATAAACATTTGATGACCATGTCAAAACTACATGCAAATAGATGTAAAGTAACAACAAAATTGACCATAAATTTGTTAAACACTTAATTTTTTAAATTAAATGATCAGAGATAATTTAAAAAATTGTCAATGCACATTGATTTTCAAGTTTCAAATTGTAAAAATAGGTTTCAAGTAGGTGTCAAGTAAGTTTTATGATGATCTTCATAAAATAACTCAATACATATCTATTTCATTAATTTTATTTAGTGTAAATGTACATTTGAACACATATTAAATCAATATGTTTAAAATGTATTTTTTATCTACTTTTTAATATCATTCAATTTCCATTTTTTGGAACTAGATTCTTAAATATTTAATAGATAGCATGGATTTACTTGACACATAATTTCACCCAATTTTATGTTACTTTTTAATAGTTATATGTATGACACAAAATTTATGTCTTCTTTTTGCATTTACTTCATCATTTTGTCACTAATTAGGAAGTTTGAAACATGGGAAAGGCTTGGAATATGGAATAATTTGGGGAGATCACTTTTCAAATGAAAAAAAAATTGGATGTGGTCACAACAAAAAGAGCTACAAGGGCTATTTAATATGCTTAAAATTTATAGTCTTATATCTTTGAAAGATTACAAAGTGCTTAAAAACTATGGGGAGCAAAAAAATTGGATTGTAATTTTTTGTGTTTAATAAGTTCCATTATTTGAAAGTTGTCAATCCTCAAATTTTGATGCAAATTGATAATGTTTCAAAAGTCGTTTTGCATGTTGAAAACAATTAGAACATTGTTCTAAATGAGTGTTGTTTCTCTCTCACTTTTTTTTCCTTATTGTGAGGTGACTTTCCGTCCCTTCATTCCCGGTTCTACAAGGTGATTATGCTTGAAGGCATAAATGCTACTAGTGAAGGGAAGAATGCAAGTGTAATTCTAGATGTTAGATTACGTTTGTAGTTGAAATTAAGTAGCCCACCTTCTATGCAACATTTATGATTAAAGCTAATAGATACAAGTTTTTCAAGCTCGCACACTACACATCCTAGGGCTTCACGTCAAATTGACATTCATTTAAACCAATGTTTTAAGACTCACACCATGTCCAACATAGCTGCAGACCCCTAGTCACTTAAAATGTTGTTTCTAACACATACATTATCCAAATCCTGCTTGCCTTATCTTCTTAGAAAGCTAACTACAAGGCGCACCAACCTACCAAATCTTAGGATTTGCAGCTACACCAGTAAGGAGTTACACTACCAAACCCGAGAGGGTTTTTGTGAAGGTAGTCGGTTCAACTCGACTGTAGACCCTCAATCACTAAAAACCTCATTCCTAACACATACCTTGTTCAAATTCGGCTTGCCTTAGCTCGTTAGAAAGTTAACAACAAGGCGCATCTACCTACCAAATCTTAGGCTCTGCAGCTAAACCAGCAAGAAGTTATGCTAAGAAACCCGATAAGGTTTGTGAAGTTTCTCTAAAGTTTTGACCTTCCAACATTATCACTTCTCACCCCCATTTTTAAAACTATTACAAGATTTTTCCTGTACCTTCCTTCCTTCCTCCCTCTCCTAAAACTCATCATTCTTTGCCTCCTCGAGAAGCTTGTGAGAACAAGTATTCAAGATTGCATGGAAATTATCTCCGAAGCAAGAAAGAGAACCCCCAATCATTCGAGCCCGCCTTTTAAAGAAAAGGAATAGGGAGGTGAAGGTGGATCCAAAGCTTGGTGGTCAATGGAAGGTTCCATGCTTGGTGGTCAATGGAAGATCCCATGCTTGGTGGTCAATGGAATGTGAAGGGAAAACACCTTTTCACCTTTTCCAATTCCCCTTAATAACTTTACTTTAAACCTTCAATTTTTTTTCCTTTGAACTTATGGTTTTACTTTACCATGGTCCTAAGCCGTTACTCATGCCTTTCTTTCCTTTTCTTCGATCTATAAATTACGATTACGCACCTTAATGTAACAAGTCTTTCACACCTTCATTGTCAATTTGATTTTGATTGAAGATCTGACTTTTTCCTTTCCTTGAATTTATGGCGTCGCGCGTGGTCACATCTTACAGGCCGCAAGCCGCACAAGTGAATGAAGAACCGCCTCTGGAATCATCTCTAGATCTTACCTTAACACAACATCCTCGTGATGAAGAACTCGAACCTTGAGAGGTGCGTGCTCATCTTGAAGTCGAACCCCCTCGAGCTTGGTACTATCATATTTTTCCGAACTCTCGCACCCTGGTGATTTTGCTGTAAGTCGACCCTGCTTCTGGTGACGAACCCAAGACCGTTTGCGAAAGTTGTTATGAAACTGAAGATACTTTCATCTTCGCATGGTCTTCAATTCCCGGCGTTGGTCACTACCGTTGGTTGCGCGGCCCGATTCATCGACTACTTCCCAATAGCAAGTCGGACTACCTAGTTCGCACCATTCGACGCATCCTAAACTTCTTGCAGTTGTGAACTATCACCATGGCATAATTCAAGATTTTACATGTATTCGTAGCTCCTTGCTGAGCTTATCCCTATTATAAATAAATGTTTCAATTATCATCAGAATCCTATCGTCATTGGCTCACTATCATACTATTTATTTAATCGTTGAATTGCCTCGAATTAACCTTATGTTCAATGGCTTGAAGATTTGTCTATCTCTATTAACCTTCCATTAACATCCCTTCCACTATTTAAAGAATTTCTAACATCCTTGCTACTCCCTAAATACCATAACAAGACTAATGTTGTGTTGAACACCGCAAATTTTGGTGCCTAATTCTACCCCTAATCTTCTAGAGAATTTTCACTCCTAATTACGCAATAGAGCTTTAAAACTATGGTTATTAGCCTTTGTTGAAGAAAAGGACTAATCCAACTCCTTATTCACCAATAACACCCTTTAGAAAATAAAACAACCCCCCTTCGCACCAAGCACATTCATGATTCTCTATGAAGTCGCTAAAAGCCCATAATAAGCTCACCCAACTCAAATAACCCTGATGTAACTCTTAAAAACTGAGACTATTGCACATGGTTGTGTCGGTATGGCTCACACTTATCAAATGTGCAACAAGTTCATGTTAAAAATGGGAACCCATATCTTTGTATCTTTGAAAAATCGTTATGGGAACATAATAATTTGGATTCTTACTTTTTGGGAAATGTGTTTCATTATTTGCAAAGTTAGAACCACAAAAAGTTGATATAAATTCATAATATAACAATGATCATTATGTATGTTTTTAAAATTTTAAACAAGGATGCAAACATGTGTTTTTAAATTTTGAAACGTCCTTTATCCTTATCAAATATCATAGTACTTGTGCAAATTCGGCAAAAATTATATTATTTTCCATTTTGCTGAATTTTCCACAAAAAAATATTATTTGTGAAGTTTTTGAAAATTCAATAAAGGTAACTAGATTTAACCCCACGCCATGTTCAACAAAGTAACATTAACTAACCAAAAGTACAATAAGAAGCTTGTGAGAAGTTTAATGATTTTAATGGATTTATCTTTTATATGCCAAAATTTGCAAAATAAAAAACTTGTGTTGAATCAAAATTGTCAAATTATATTAATTATTCAACACATTAGTGCTTCAACTACCAAGATAATATGGCATATTGCATAAAATGTTTTGAAATTTATTGTGAGATGTAATATATTTTTAGAAAGGACCACATGTGTTGAATGATTCAATTTTTTTTTGGCACACACCTTATGAAACTTTGATATACAAATGTTTTGAATGATGAAAATACTTCACAATTTATAATCATGGTTGAAAACAAAGTTGTACATTTGACTATAATGTAGAGCTTGATACAAAGTTTTCAAATGTTTATAATTGTAGTATGAGTCATATCATTACAAGGAATCATGTTTATTGCAACCCATGTGTTTGCAATTTGTGTCCGAATCAACCATTTTTGCAACTATAGATACAATTGTCCTTTGTGACATTTGGTAAAAATGACTTGTAGTCACATAAACAACTACAAAATGGTTTATAATTACATATGTAATTTATACTTATGATCAATTAATTTGGATGAAAATGAAGATGAAAAATAAACACATATAATCCATTTTTAGTGGCATCCCAAAATAAATGAAATGTAGTTGTTTCTATGACTTTGAAGGTGGTTCATAGGCCATTGGACACCACATGGAATTTTTTCATCATGATTTGCATCTTATAAATCCTAGTTGCAAATGCACATGTAATTAAATGTGAAAAAAAAGTTAGCCAGGGAAATTGTTAGATTAGTTGTCTAATTTTTTTTCCATTAACTATCTTTAATAAATTAACTAGTAAATGTGTAGTAGGGTTTTGGTAGGTTTGTATGAAAATTTCAAAGGACCCATGCCAATTAATGGCAGAAATAGGGCTAGCCAATAGGTAATATGTATGTGACTAAATAATAGGTATTTTATCATGTTGATATGTCATGATGTTTTTTAGTTAGTTAATTAATTAGGGAGGTTAGGTAATTAATCAATTACTAAGTTGTAAGTTGTAAAGTAGTAAATAATACATATTTAATCCTGTTGATGCGATATTTTTTGAATTACTTACTTAATTAGGTAGACAATGTAATTTATGACCATTTTACAAACATTATCTAGTGAATAAGTTATATATCATATATCTAAATTACATTTTGTTGGTATAATCATGATCTATTATAAGGAAAATTGTTTAATATATTTCTTAAATCAAATAGAGTTTTGAGATGTTAAAAAACATAATTCATTTTTACATAAAATTTTACCATAATTTTAAGTACAATATAAAATATTATAGGCGTAAACATAATAAATAGCTCCATAAAATCAATCAATGGCATTAAAATTTTATAAATGATTATTTAGATTAATCTTTTACATTATAAATAATATGGTTAATAAAAGAGCTTTTATTATAATTTTATTTATTTATGATCAATTCATAAATATTATATGTGTATAAATTATATATCACACATTTAAATTAAATTATATTGGTAAAATTATGATATATCAAAAGAAAAAAAACTACAATATAATTTTAAAATTCGAATGATTGAATTTTTTTCACATAGAATGGTCAATGAAATTGTATTCAATAACAAAATTTAATTTATATATCTATATATATATATATATATATATATATATATATATATATATTAAGAAGAAAAAAAAACTTGTGTACATTATTGAAAGAACTTTAAATTTATGCTTTAATATTGTCATTTGGAGAAAATCTTAATAAGATATCAAAGATAAAAAATGATGTTTTGCGTAATGTTTTAAATGAAGTAGGTTAAATAGAATGCACATTACTTTTTGGCCACAACAAGTAAGGTGGATTGGTGGTAAAGGATTGATTTCCATGAATGACATGGTTTGTGGTCAATGTTGGGATGTTGATTAAATATTCCCTACCTATGAAGCCAACTTGAGTTAGATGCCTATTAGGTGAGCTCATGTTGGCACGATAGGTGGTTTACTTAACAATCAAAACTAGCTTTTTAACCTACCCTATGTAATGCCACATGTTAATATGGTACATGTTGAATTTAATGAAATTAGCAATAGTATAAAATGTAAATATAAAAATAATGATAGCTTTTGAATATCTAATTCATAAATATTTAAATAAACATAAATAATGTGACTACATTGTTGAGTCATAAAATTAGTCACAAAATGATGATGCCATGTAAGTTGGGTTTGGGTGGATGAAAAGTTCATGTAAGTTGCATCTTTATGTAACTACCATTGCAATTTGTTGCCACATATTTTTTTTGCAATTAAAATTTTATGCGATTTGTCCATAGCAACTAGGCCTTGTAATAAGTCGTATGTGATAATTATGATTAAAAATTAATCATTAATTTGGTTGTTTATTTGCAAATTCCTATTTTTATTTCAAAATCTATATGCAATCTAAAAATATATACAATAAATGTTTAAAATGCAATATAGATCAACACATGAACACCATGTGTCAAATCCATTTTTTGGAAAGACTTTGGCCCAACTCTTGGGTCCCTTCATTGTGTTTGAACTATTGTTTTGAGGATAATTTGATTCACAAAGTTAAATATGAGGGTTTAGGTCTAGGTTCTCATGACTCAAATTCAAGTTGACACCTTTTTTTTTGGGAACCATCACAAGGATTGAATTGTGAAATTAATCTTTTGTTAGATCTAGAATTAAAACCGTGAAAAAACATTTTTGAACATAAGGTCAAGATCCTTAGGTAGAAAATTTGAATTAAAAAAAGAAAAGAAAAGTAAGTTGAACTTTATAATAAATATTAATTTAAATTAATTATTGACCTTTGTATTTACATAGACCCTTATTTTAATTTGCTGTAAAATTTTGTATTCATACAATCTTTGGCATTGAGGAGTATATAGTGCGTAAAAAACATTAGCCTCAAATTTTGAATTGCAACCAAAGGTTCTTGAATTTTAAAAATGTGTTAAAACTGGAACTAAAGAGTTAAAAACTGGAAGAACCGAACTCAAACCCCAACCCAAAGAACTTGCAAATAGATTGTGCATTGTCAAAACTAAGACCCGAGGTTTTTGAAAAAGAAAGATCTGCACAACATTGTTTTGACAGGTTAATGTCCATTGGTGTGCTATCACATAAGGGAGATGTTCCATTAGGTGAATGATGTGTCAATACAGCTCTATTGGTGAAAATCAAACAGATCTTGAGGTAAATAGTTAACACAAAGTAGACATCATGATGTTTTTCAACGGGCATCAATAATAATTTACCTCACTTCTTCTAACTAGGCTTTAATCTAGGATCAAGTGATCGACCATACTCTAAACAAGTCTTTATACCTGAAATCTTCAGGCTACACAGGGTAACAAAGATTTAAGGATTTAATATTTCACTTGAATTAAAACTTGAACTTACATTATTCGTTTTGGGTGGTTCTCACTTTTTCATGAGAATTGCCAGTTCCAGTTCTTAGGTCTGTTTTTAATGACCTACTAGGTTTTCAAAAATAATAATTTCAAGCTTAGAAAACCATTCAGGGTTTCAAAACTTTTGTGAAAAAAGTTCAGGTTGGTTTTCAATCAAGCTGGTTCTCATACATTTTTGAACTGGCAATTTTCAAAGATGGTTCTCACAACCTGGTCATAAAAAAAATTTACTAATTTTTTTAATTAAAAAATTGAAAGTCCACTTAAAACCTATACCTAACACCTGCTTAAACCCTAAACCTAAAGCCTAATTGAAATTGGCACTAATGTTTGTATTACCTCTTTAAGTTCTCATACCTTTTCAAGCTCTCATTGAATCAATTCTCACCTCAACTGACAATAAAATTTTCATAACAGGTATTGCTGACAATAAAATTTTCGTAACAGGTATCACTATTCATGATACCCATAAATTTTCATTTTGAGAAGTGACCTAAAACCCAGAAAGGTTCTAAAATAACTAAATAAATAAATAAATATATATATATATATATATATTTGAGAACGGCCCAACACTACCCACACATTAGCCACAAATTGGGTTTCCAATAACAAAACCTTGTATATGAGATTTTGCCCTTTAGAGACATAATGAAGGAAAAATGGACAAGAGAACTTGACAAAATGAAGACAGCAATCTTTTAGCTCACCTTTTGCAATCTCCAATCCACTACTTTAGGGGCTTCGCCCAGAAGGTGGGCTCTAGCAGTTTTCCTGGCTCATAAATTGTACACATTCCAAACCACATGTTTAAAATCGTGTTCATTTCTCCTACCCAGAGCCCCCTTCCCTACAAATGCCACTTTAAATCTCCACATAACACATGCAGACATATTCGATATTTGTCTAATGTGGCTCCAATTGGATGGGTAGCCTTCTGGGCCCACCCACCATGCTAAACACTCCTCTTACCTACTTTGGAGCTATTACAACTTGCAGTGTTTTTTTTTTCAAATTCCTCAAGTACTTGCACTGGCTAGGATCCTCGGCACTAGTTAGCAGTAAATGGCGACTGTCCTGGTGGACTAGTAGATCTTTTTTCGAATCCTGCCTAGTTCTGGCGACTTACAGGAGCACACTGTCTAAATCTGGCGACTTCTAAGCTTTTTTTGTCAAGATATGGCTCATTCTTTTTCTTAAATCTCAAAAAATCCCTTTGTTGGATTCGCCAGCCCTTTCTTTTTGTCGCCAGGTTGCGAAAATTCGCCAATTTTTTTAAAAACACTGATTACAAGCAGTGGGTGGAGGTAGTAGGAGGATGGAGGATCTTTCATTTGCCATTTATGCTTTCTTTTTCCCATTTTCTTTCTAAGTATTGTGCAATTTGTCAGCATGCTTTTGTCACAGCATATGATGTTTGTTACTGACTTAAAGATCCACCAGAAATTTCCTAAGTGTATTTTACCCTACTGGCAGTTTCATCATTAAATAATCCTCAAAATAGGGGAAATGAATTTTTGTGAAAATATGAAGTTAACATGTTGAAAATAATCATATTATCATAGGCTACACTCTGAATGATTTCATTACCTCATGTGACAATATCATAATAGGTAATGGAAAATTCAATAATTTCAATTTTTTTATAAAACGAATTAAATTTTGTAAAAAATAGTTATTTGTTTTGTCAATGTGGAAACTGACCCTAGGCTATGGTATTTGGATGACACTGTTATGTAGTTTTTCCACTAGCCAGTTTTACAATTTTGGCAATGGCTTTACATTTATGCCACACTCTCCACAATTATGGTGTTGCGCCTTGTAAAAATTGACTATGGTTTAAAAAAACTACCAATGGGTAATGCCTTCTGTCCTGAGGTTTTATCCTATACTGATTTACCCCAAGGTTTGTAATTCTTGCCAATTGTTTGGGTTATTTTTTTAATAATTATTTTATTAAAATTTCGGCACAAATTAGTAAATATTTTCTCAAAAATTCGGCAAAAATAAAAAATAATTTAATTTATGCTGAAACTGTTCATGTGCTATGGTAGTTGATTTTAATATATCAGCTCTTTGAGGGTATATATGGCACTATTGCGCAATTTTCACTTTTTAAAGAGAGTCCCTTGAGACAAGTTTTCACAATAGCTTTCAAGAACCATCCCAGTTCTAAGATTTTTTTTTTTTTTTTTGTGAAACTATAAGACACGAACGGGTATGGGACCGAAATTATGTAATTTTGTTACATAGCTATCGAGATCTATGTTATAGGTTGCACATCTATTTTCTCACTCTCCTTTTGTCTATACATAAAGCCTTATCATTCTCCTTCTACACACAATCAACATCAACACATTTGTCTACACATGGGTAGTTAGCCTTAACATCCTCCTACCATAAACCTCACACAATCAACACCAAAACATGAGTTTATGCGTAGGTGGTGAGCCTCAACATCCCTCAACCATGAACTACACACTATCACACTCAAAACAATCAAAATCAAAAGCCATTCCAAAAATCAAAACTTTCATCTTAATCTTTGTATTCAAACCATAATTCTTTACAAAGGGAGGAGGTGTGTGTTAAGGTCACAACCACCTCTTTATATACTAACCCAAAAGAAACAAGTCAAGAACCTTCCAAAAGTTATCCTTCACATAATTAATCATAAGGAAACAAAATCACATGTTTCCCCATGAGATTCCACATTTAATTAATCTCAAGGAAACAAATCAAGAAACTTCCAAAAGATATCCTTCACATAATTTATCATAAGGAAACAAAATCACATGTTTCCCCATGAGATTCTACATTTAATTAATCCAAAGGAAAAAAATTCACATGGTTCCCCATATGATTCCACATTTAATTACAAGGAATGACATCACATGGTGCACATGCACCATGACTATTTAACTTACCCCTTTTAACAAATTACCAAAGTAATTATGAAATTACCCATCAAGTTACAAAACCTTCGCATTCAGATTTCCCCAAAAATTTACTTGTTAAGGTTTTAGGTACACCAGTTCTCACATTTGTCATAATAGTCAGTTATCATACATTGGTTTACTGAAACATCATTTGATTTTTTCAATTAAAGTTAAATTATGAATTGATGAAATAAATTGAACTTGTAAATTTATTAGTTTTTCAATTGAATTGCGAGAAAGAACATATAATTTATCAAAGAGTTTGAATGAAGATTAAGCAAGGTCAAATTGAAATCTTCAATGTGGAAGTGTTGCAAACAAATAAAAATAATAAGATGCAAAGAAGAGGATAGAGAAAAGAGAAGTTAAAAAAAAAAAAAAAAGAACTATCTTCAACACACTCATTTCCCTTGGAGCAGATGGAGGAAGCATAACATTAGAGGAGGAACAACAACAACAACAACAATGGTGGTATAAGAGCAGCGGCAATGCTGGATGAGCAAGAGCACATCAAAGAAATGTGAGCCTACAATGCTGGATGAGCAAGAGCACATCAAAGAAATGTGAGCCTACAGATTCAACAAGGGTTTTTTATGCAAGCCAAGGGCCAGGACAATTTTGCCACTTGGTTGCAATCCATAGTTTGACCTAAACCCTAACCCTAGTGCCACCACTCAAGATGAATTATAAATTATTGACATGTTTTACATCTACTTACTTGTGATGCCCTGAAAGGTTCTCAGCAATGACGGTTCTCACTGCCCCGTGAATCCCTGGATCTCAAATATTCTTAGTTCTCATTTGAAAGTGAGGATCTTTCAAACATTGGTAAACCATCTCAAATTTTGGTGCATTACAAACACATATCATGATAGCTTCCTATTACATAATGGCAGTTTGGGGTCTGCTAATCAACCCATTTTTATAAGCCACTTCCACAATATGCTAGCCACATGACACACTTTATTTCTAGTTAACTTTCCTTTTCTATTCCTATTTCCATTTGAATTTCTGAGAATTTAATTCATGTAATTTTCTTCTATAATGATTTACTCTTCAACAACCAAGAGGCTGAAAAAGGCTGGTTTTGGAAAGGATTCTATCATCATGGTTGTTAAAGGGCTTGAAAAGTGGCCTTGGAATAATACAAAATGGACCCCGGCCCCCAGCCGCAATGTGCGGGATATAACACACCCCATCACGAAATATGTGCACCACTTGTTTCAAGATAAGCACAAAAAAAGTGCACAGTTTCAAGCCTCCTGTTTCTCACATCATATTTTGGAAATCTCATTATTTTGTCAAAATTTTGGAGTAAAGTCTTTTATATGTTGAAGGTAAAAATCTGCAAATATAAATTCTTCTATTATGTTGGATTTTGTGGGAAATTATTGACCAGAAGTATCTTTTGAGGTTTGAAGTATGGAAGTTGGTTGTTGATCTATTAGTTCTTAGTTTGGCTCACTTGTTTGATGAACCCCCTGTGGAACAAAATAAGGCAAAGAAAGTCAAAAGCATGTTAAATGAATATATTTTCTTTTAAGGTGTTCTGAAATTTCAAGATATGCATCATTCACTTTGGATTATAGAAAAACATGTTTGAAGCATAAGGTAGCCTAGTTGTTGACATAAACACAAAACCTAACAAAAACTTATTCAGTTACACAATAAGTTCACACATAAACAATCATGTTTTTGCTCCATTTAAATGTCTAAGTACCCAATGTTGTTGCAACAAAAGCCATGCAAATTGTATTTTAACCCAAAAAGGGGTATGGCCACTAGTGATATAAGCAAAACTCTCACATTACTTGAGCATATTAGCACATAACAATGTAGGATTTAGGTTTCCTTTTGGTGGATAATGATGGAAAAATGCAAATGCTGATATAAATTTGATTCAATTTTGCACTTTTAAATCAACTTTTTAGAATTTATTGAAAGAATTTTGAATACTTTTTCTTTCCCAATGTTTCAACTTTTAATTAACTGATTCTACAAAATCTAGATAATCCTTTAAATATATTTAATCTTTCAGTAAAATTACATGTTACAATAAGTATTACAAAAATCCCAATGATCAATATTTTGAGAAAAACAAATTTATGTTACAAATGTTGAATAAACTACTATATTGATTAAATGAATTTCAAATGTTTTTGGATATGTGTATGTGCTACTAATAATCCGTATTTTTTTGTTGATGTAAAACCCATGTGAGATTTTTGTAGTGTATTTGGAGGACACATGAATTTTCCCATTGCGTTTGGGGGCATTTTGAAAATCGACATAGGAATGCTGACATGTCTTTTCATTTAAGAGATGTCTTTTGTGGATGCAAGCCTCCTATGAAAACCACCTTAGTGGGGCACTAAGGCGATGTGAAAGTTAGGCTAAAATTGACTCTGTGAGGTTCGAGGAATCAGGAAACATTTGGACCTGGAGGTTCAGATGGGCTAAGGCGGAGCTCAAGCTTTGCCAGCCAAAGAAGGCGACTGGTGATTGTCTTTAGGACTATGGTGTGAGGCACCATCCCCTTAAAACTTTCAGCGAGATTAAGTGTTGTCTTGAACCACCCCAAGAGGGGGCAAGTTCGTTAAAATGCTAGGGATGATTAGGAACTATCCCTTTAAAGCTTCAAGGCCCAAACCTTGAGAGAGGGTTGGCCCAGGGACAACTCAAGTCGTCCCAACTTAAGTCTTTTAGACCAACTTTGGGAGGTGGTCCTGGAAGGTCCTTGAGTTTGGTCACGTGGTCCAACTCTAAGAGTTGAACCTGGGCCGGCTCAAAGTTAGACTAAGACTTAGCCTTGATAACAGGGTCTAGTGAATTTTAGTAAAAAGTCTGAGTCTGTCCTGAACGGTCAGAACTTTTGGACTAACCATGTGTGCCCTGGGATGTGCAGATAGTTAGGAGTTAAAAGAATATTTTAAAACTCTAAAATCTAAATTAAATCTAAACTTTGTTTTGGAATTTTAAATGGATGTGAATCATGAACATTTAAATATTATCCATTTTATTTTTGTAAGTTGTGTTAGGTTTTGTAAGAGGTTTTAGATGCTATGTTGACTACACATTGCCAAATGGATTTGGTGAGGTTCAGATCAAATGAAGGTACACATAATTGGGGGGGCCTCCAACTAGTAATCTAGCCCACACTCATGAGTGCACTAATGAAGGGGATGTGGATCACAAGTGGGTAGTAGGAAGGAAGCTGGGTCCAAAAACTCATTTATGGGTTGAGTTGAAAGGTTTAACATTGAGAGCATCTTGGATTCGTTTTGAAGTTGTTGCCCATTTTCAAAATTCTTCAAATCATACAAATTGCAAGGCTTTGCTCTTATTTGTCGAAGAAGTGCATTGTGTTGTAAAGTACTCCCACTGAAGTCATTTTTTCAAATAAATTATGAAACACGTGTCATAATATGATTTTTTGCTATGCTATGAATAATAAATTGGATTAAAATTGAGAATATTTTAAATATATTCTCAGAATCCAATGCTAAGCACCTTACTTATATTTAAGTAAATTATAAATTACTCAATAAGTTGGCAATTGGCACTCTATGTTTTTGCATGCTATTTGAAAAAAAATGGAAATAACTTCCCCCAATGTGTACATTTTGAATATTTGACATTGTCATTATGAGTGCATTATTGGGATGCATGTGTTAATGTCATGTCATATGTCCCTTGAGCTTTGGGCTCACCCCGTAAGCATCTTGCACTGGGCGAGTAGGGTGCTATCAAGGGCAGGCTGCGCCATCGACTACTTGGCATAAAGTTTCATTGGTAGGAGTGTTTCAATTTTGAAATGTAAAGATAGTTGCCATGACGACCATCTAGAAGAAAATTTAGCCAAATTTGGCTGTAAACCCAATATGAAAATATTTTGAAAAAAAGGGATCCCGTGTCTATTCTTGGCTACATACCATAACCAACTCTCAAAGTATGGCAATTTGGATTTTTCTCTGGAAATATGGTGAACTTTGGTCTTTTTATTCATGAAAAGTTCTTTATGTAGGTTGAGATCATATTTTTCAGTTAAAAAAAGGCCAAGAAATTCACCCAGAAAGGATCACTACCACTGAGTAGGTGAGCAAGATGGCAAAAGCCTGGTGCAGTTCCAAATTCCAGATTTTGTATTAGGAGAATATATTCCTATGAAAAGAGAGAAAGGCTTTACAGAAAAAAACAGTTAAGGCACTTTTACTCCCATTGTTTTGTACTGAAGATTCGAGAATGGGCCATGTGGGACCGGTTATGCAAGACGGAATACTGCGCTGGTTGAATGGGGCCCATATTTAAAAGTTAAAGTGCAGTGGCCGAATCGGCTGGGCTGGGCCTGCCCCAATTCTTTGAGGGGAAGAAGTCCAGTCTAATCAGTGCCTTAAAGAACATGAAGAAAGAAATTTCATACTGTAGTTGGCGGGCCCTCAATAACATAGTACCTTGATGGTTCCACAATGGTGTGTTGAATTGTTTATTGGCCTTGCCTACCAAGACAAGGATGTTGTGTTTAGATTCAATAAGACCATTTGCTTAAGGGATTTGGGCCCCTAGGTATGAGGTTTATTTTTATATAAGGATTTTTGAAAGATGATATTTTGGCTTGTGTTGAAACTTGAGATTAGTTACAAAGTTTTAACATCTTGAAGGATTTTGGTTTCTTTTAGAGGGATTTTTTGAAGATTATATTTTTGCATTCTGAAATATTTGAGTTTCCATAATTCTTCTTTTGCCTTAATGCAGTTTGACTAGTGTTGTTGTTTTAAGGCAAAAGTTCAGAGTGCAATGACAGAAACAAAACAAGTGCAATAGGATTCTTTTGGAAAAAGATGTGCCAAAGTTGTTGGAAATAAATTTCAGAAGTCAGCATATTTAGACACGGCATATTAAGACACAATCTTTTCGCTAAATATTTTCAGCTTGCATTTTAAATATTTAATATTTTGACATGAATGAAGTTGTTAATAATTTTTTCATTCCTTTTGATAAAAATCATCAATGGCATTACATTGTTTGATTCTCACATTTCCATTTGCTTTTAGTCCCATTACCTACAAGGTACAATGGGCTAGGTCTTCATGTGTCTACACAATCTAACCATTGTTTAAAATCCACATGCCCACTGTGCAGGCAAATCATGAAAACCATGTTATTGGGAGCAGGCAAATTCCTGGTAGGTACTCACAAGGCACACCATGGCCTCCTGGCCAATGGACACATTCCATAATTTTAAAAATAGTCTCCAGGTACAAAGGCAGAAATATGACACAAGATGATGATTAAACCCTGCCAATCATAAATAAACCAAAGCACTCAAAAAAAAGGGGGAAATACAAAGAAGAAAATGGAAGGACCCACGTCCAAGAAGACAAAAGAACCACCCAAGAAGGTGAATCACATGAGGAACATCAAGTTCCCAAACCCCCTCCCCTTGCAAGAAGCACATCAAAGAAGGAAAGGGGGAGACACAAGAGGATCTTAACAACCAAAGAAGACATGTCCGAAACTGGTGAACTTACATTCAACCTGCTATAATGCATTTTTATTTTTTCAATTTTGTGATGTAGCCACCATTGGCCTATCATCCACAAGTGGAATTAGCCGAATTTGGCTAAAGGTCTAATTTGGCTACAGGAATGAGAGGAAAGTAAAAGCGTTCCTGCTATATTTTTTGGCGACCTGCTCCAACCTACTGTCTGTCTAAATATGGCGATCTCAGAAAACAGTGCCTGAAAATCTGGAGACTTTGGGACATTTTTTCAAAATCTGGATTTGTTTTTGTCGTCAAGTGGCAAAACTTCGCCCCAAAGAAAAAAATAAAATGCGCTTGCAGTTATAGGCAGGGTTTTAATTTTTGGTTGCAATTTTGTGATTTCCGAAGTGTGGCGATTGTTTTTTCCATTTTTTTAACAAATCCTTTCGAATTTAAACTACAAGCGCAAAAGTTTCCAAAAATAGTTCACAAATCCCCTAAAACAAAAAAACTGGAAAAGTTTGGAAATTTTCATTTTTGTGGGTTTAAATTGTAGGTGTCTGTTTTCTTCTCTTGTTCCCTTGCCCGGTGTATTTCCTTTATTTATTTACTTATTTATTAAAACCGTAGAAGTGTAGTTATGGAACTAGCTTCTGAGAAGAAGGGGGTTTGTCTTTTTCGTTGCAATTTTATGGTTTTAAAAGTTTGGCGATTTTTTTTCATTTGTAAAATCTAAAATGCTTTTTAATTAACCTACAAAAGTGAACATTTCCAAGATTGGTTTACAAATCCCACCAAAAAAAAAAAAAAAAAACACTGGAATTGTTTTTGGAAATTCTCGTTTTTGTAATTTAAATTGTAGGTACCTATTAAAATGCAGCAGTGCAGTTATGCGGCCACCTTCCGAGAAGAAGGCGCAAGAGGTGCTTGCACAGTCCTTGCAGCTTTTCTCCTTCAATTGACAGCTTCTCACAACTCCGCTGCAGGAGGAGGAAGAGGAGGTCACTCGACCGTCCTCCGTTAATTCTTGTAGCTCCTCCTCCACTGCCTCCTGCTCGGCGGATGCCGGCTAGACCCACAGAAAGCAAGCACGCCTCAGGAAGGACAACCTTCAGCAGTCTGAGAGCTGATTTTCTTTTCTTTTCTTTTGTTTCATTTCCCTTTCTTTGGCAACTGACTGCAACAGCAATTTTTGTTCCAGTCTGAGCGCTTGGAACGGAGTCATGGGAGGTAGCCAGTCGAGTACGAGTCGGACACATTTATCTCATCGCTCCACTTCCAGCCATTACGTGGTAGAAGAAGAGCATTGTGCGCAGCAGCAATGTTTGCCTTCTCCTTCTTCTTCTTCTGCGGCTTATAGCCAAGCTCCAGTTTATCCACATGCTTCTGCTTATACCCAGGCTCCAGTTTATTCACGTGCACCTCCGGCGCGGAAACTGGGAAAGCGGCTCTCGCGAAAATACTCTCACATCACTGATCAGTTCACCAGTGTTGAGCAGGTACCTATGCGTTTCTACATCTTTCTTGGTTGCTTGCGTTGTGCTATGAGAATTTTGACTTTGGATTGAAGTACAGGCTGTTGTTTGAGCCCTAATAATCGGAGAACTCCATCTCCAACTCAAACCTAATCTCGGAGAACAGATTGGATACCTCATGCTGAGTGGTTTTTTGTCTATTTGCTGGATGTGGAAGATGGGATTTCATGGTGGTGGTGTTCATAGCTTTTTCTGGTTGGTTTGGGAATTGTTGTGCAGGTGCAGCAGGCACTTTCGCAAGCAGGTTTGGAGTCATCAAACTTGATAGTTGGGATTGATTTCACCAAGAGCAATGAATGGACAGGTTTGAAACCGTTTTTTCTCTTTACCTTGTTTGATATTATATTGGAGTTGGCAGGTCAAAGTTCCGGTAATACTTCTTTCTTGTTGAGAGAACACTGATGGTGGTTGGAGTATGTGCCCAGGAGAAGGATGGAATACACCCAAAGGGCACTTACCTGCAGGTTGTCAGGTGGCAGCTTTGGCTCTATTCCATCCTTCTCATAGACCTCCTTGTGACATCATGTAATCATTAGCAGGTCATTGTTCTCTAGAGTGAGTGACAGGTTAGTCAAGGTGCTGAGACATCTCTGTTTTGGCCAATTTATCCATTTGGACTGATGCAATAGGGAATAGTATTGAAATCCTGGTTATGGATTCTCTGCGTGTGTGAGCCCCTGTAAAACAATTTGGGAATGGTGATGATTTGTGACAATTTGCAGCTGGGTATTTGCAGGAAAGGTTTCGTTTAATAGGCGCAGTTTGCATGCAATTGGCAATGAGACCAACCCATATGAGCAAGCACTTAATATTATTGGCCAGACTCTTTCACCTTTTGATGAGGATAATCTGATCCCTTGTTTTGGATTTGGAGATGGTGTGTCATCTTCCTTGCAGCAATTGGAGAGCTTGTCCATACAGTCAGAGAGTTTGAAGCACTTTCTTTTTAAGAATGGCCTCTGTATATTGCAAGCAGCTGACAGTTGTGGATGTATTCTGGTTATGGTTACATATGCTAGTAGTCATATATACTGCAGTTTGGCAGAAGGCAGCTCATAAGCTTTGTAACCTGCAAGAATTTGAACTTGTTTTGTTTCATAAAGACAAGAGGATCAAACTGCTGCTGAACTGCTAATGTGGTGCAGCCTCAACCCATGATCAAAAAGTATTCAGCTTCTTTGCAGACCATAGACCATGTGCAGGCTTTGAAGAAGCTCTGTCTCGCTACAGGACAATTGTTCCCAAACTTAGGCTTGCTGGTAAGTTGCATATCCTTCAGCTGTTTATTAGGGTTCAATTGTTAGAATGCTGTAAATTTTTTGTTGACTAATCATTTCAATTTTTTGAGAGACAGGAGATGGTGGTGCCCTACTCTCCAGTTTTTGGATTTTTTACCTCTTTTTGATGGTGCATGGCAGGGCCCACATCCTTTGCCCCAATAATCAATGCAGCTGTAGATATTGTTGAGGAGAGTGGTGGCCAATACCATGTGCTCATCATAATTGCAGATGGGCAGGTTTTTATGCAGCTTGTCTCACCTTGTTATGGATGTAGTTGTTGGCCTTGGTTGCTTAACTATATTGTTCTCATCTCAATTCAACCCATGTTGCTTGTGGACTTTCAATTATCATATCTAAATACTTTGTCCAGCTGATAAGCAATGGGATAAACTCACTTGAATTCTCATCATCTTGTGTATGATATTGTGATTACACAGGTCACAAGGAGCATTGACACTGCACCTGAGAACCTTAGTCCACAGGAGAGGATGACCATTGATGCAATTGTAGCTGCCAGGTAATCTCCAGCCTCTCCTACACTCACTAGCTTTAAATGTCATTTTCTAGTTAGCTGTTGTGACCAGTGTAATGGTGGTGATGTACTTCATCACTCTTTTTGGATGTTGATTGCTGATAACTTTGTATCTTGTTGGGTGTGCAGTGCTTATCCTCTATCAATTGTGCTAGTGGGTGTGGGTGATGGTCCTTGGGATATGATGCAACAGTTTGATGATAATATTCCAGCTCGTAGCTTCGACAACTTTCAGGTGATTCACAATCCGAAGTTCAACCTAACATAGATCATTAATGAGTTCTGGAAACTGTTATTTGTACTGGATTTCAGTTGTGTGTTTTGTTTTGCTTTTATAGCTGAATGTAAGAGGTGTGACCAGTAATGGATACAAAAGAGCTTACTTCTTGTCAACTTGTGGTTGTAGTTTGTGAACTTCTCTAAGATTATGGAGAAGAAGTTGCCTTCACAACAAAAGGAGGCATTGTTTGCATTGTCAGCACTGATGGAGATTCCTCAGCAGTACAAGGCAACAATAGAGCTTGGCATTCTGGGGTATGAACCATGTTCTTAGTGATTGCCACCACTGTGCATGTATTGTAGAGTTATTGTTGCGTGGCATACTCTTGTCCTTGGTCAGCTGTTTTATCTAGGTGAATGCAATTGCCAAACAAACTTCTGTTGTGTTTCTGATTGTTGTATCAGACATTCTGAAAGAGGCATAGCCCACAGTTGTCATGATATTTTTGGCCTTGAATTGATTTGAGATTATGTTTGTGGATATAGTGGGCTGATGAGATGATGTGGTTGTGGGACAGACAACAGAGAGGAGAGTCACCAGGAATGAAGCCCCTTCCACCACCAAATGCTGTGCTACAAGCTGATGCAGGTGCCTATGGTCATTCCAGACCATCAAGCCATGGATCCACTCGTGGCCTCAATGTTGGAAGTTCATATTTGCCTGATTATAATAAGCCCCAGTCCTATCCTCAATCTGGTTATCCACTGGCAAACGTACCTCCACAGTATGGTGGTTGGGGTCCCTACGGCTATGCACCATATGGAGCAGCATCACCCCTGTATGGTTATCCACCATCTGAGCCAGAGTCACCCTGTACTGCTCCAGCATTTGGGGATGAGACCCCACCACCGAGATCAGGCACAGATGGACAGGTGTGTTTTAACTTCTGTGGTGCTCTTATAGAGAAAGGTGCTCTTAAAATCTGGACAAGGCAGCCAAACCCAAGCATGTAGACACTCACTTCAATGATAAAAGCATCTCCAAACCTGATCTGGTACAGTGAAGAGCAGAGAGTTGCTCACAACCTTAGCAGAGTACCAACAGGTTTGTCTTTGTTTAATTGAGAGAATTTGTTAATCAAGGGTTAGCAGATATAATCTCTGCACAGTTGTTAAATGTTTCTATCAGCTAATTTCAAAGATCATAAGCAAAGGAAGTATAGTGTTGAGTCAAAGTGGAATGAGGAGATTTCACTTCCACCCTTCTATACTCTCAAATTATTTACTGGGATGCATATGCAAACCATTGAGAATGATTGGGTTCTTCCATGGTAAATGAGATGAAATTTAAGACTTAGCTATAATGATGTATAACATCCAGATTGTATTGGTGATCACTTTACCAGTTTAGACAAACTGAGCTGCAGAACCTGAGCAAAAGGAATGAGGTGGATTGGGGACTTTTGTTCCAGTTTTACTAGCTTCGGTGATATGGAACATGACTGGGTTCTCTTACTGTCATGCTACCTGTTTAATTAGTTGTGGATTGAAGCAATTTTCCTTTTCTGCCGTGGACTAAATGTTGATGGTGGACATGAAATTCTGCAGACCTGCCCAGTTTGTCTAATAGAGAAGAAGGACATGGCCTTCAATTGTGGCCATCAGGTACAATCAATTCCAGCTTGAGAACATGTGCTCTTTACATTACTTTCAAGAGTTATGAAAATCTTGGATCTTCTGAGTCACTGAAACCTGTTCCCATCTTGATGTGGTGTGTTTTTGCTGATATGACTGTCTGCAATGGATGCTCTACAGACCTGTCGGGAATGTGGAGCACATCTATCAACCTGTCCAATATGCCGACAGAGCATTACTACAAAGATCCGTCTTTACTAGGCATGGTGTGAAATCAGTGATTGCTATTTTACAACTTTCAATTGGGGGTAGAAGATGCTTTATAGTCCTGTGCAACTTTAGGCAGATGTTCCATGTACATTATTGTACTCAATGGCTCAATGGCAATAGCTACATTTGTAAGAGTAGTTAGAGGTGCAGATTGTAGAGGTTCTGGTGGATTTTTTGACACTAGTTTTAATAAGGCTCAGTCCATGTAGTCAGACACTGTAAGGACATTGGAGCATTTCAGTGTTACAAAGAAGGATCTTATTGTTTTGCTTAGGCTGTAATGTTTTCCTGACTCACAGGTCCCAGCACATCAGGATGATGCTCTTGAGTCTGTGTTTCTGTTTTTGGTCACCTTCCAAGCAATGGAAAAAAAGAACAGGAAATACACTGTTAGGGATTAGCTGGAAATTTGTCTTTGCCTTCACATTTGATAGTGGAGGGTGGGAAAAAAGCAGATATTGAGGAAAGGGTTCATTCACTTAGATGTTTTTGCAATAATGTAGTTCCATGATTTGAAACTTCTGACTTGGGTTTGGTAGAAACAGTGTGCATTTGCTTTTGGGGCCATCTCCTCTAAGCTTAGAAATCATGACAAAGGACTTTTGAACATGGTGGTTCAATTCCACATTCTCTTGAATTTTGATTACTCAAAATTCAATATCTATTGTGCCTTACATCTTAAAATTGTAAAATCATCTCCATAAAAACTTACACATTGAGAACTTTCCAACAATAACAAGAGTGCATCCCAATTCCCCTAATTTTTTTTGCTTTGATTATCTTGAATTATATTGTCCAATATTCAATAACTCATGCACCATAAGTCTAGACATCTGAAACCATCTCGGTGCACCCCAAGTCATTGAGGGCTTTCCAACAGTACCAAGTGTGGGGTGAGGGGCCACATAGTTTGAGAGATCATAGCATGACAAACAAACAACCAACCTTCCATAATATAGATGTTGGTCATCATCCTTTGGTAGGGGCCAGGGTTGAATTCCTTCTTCCATCTCAAGTGGATTCATTCCTTTGGAAGCACATGTAATTCTCAATAATATTTTGTATATGAACAAAAATAAGCTTCAACAACAGAAGTGCAAAGTCATCATAGTCAACAAATTATTGAAGATGATTAGTATTGATTCCTATGTGAGGATTTGCAATGCTATCATGATTGTCTCGCTCATCCTTGTTGAATGCTTCCTTTCTTAACCTTTTTCCCCAAACAAACTACCCAAGCTTCTTTGCTTTAAGTAAAATATTCATTTCGAATTTTGACCTTGAGAAATTCTCCTTAAATAATTTCTTCAATGTCATAGTATGACTTGAATGCCCATGAAGGCCGAATACCATTAGTGATTCCTTTTGACAAATTGATCATTGCTTTTGACTCAAAAACTCTTTCAATAAAACATTACAAGACTTTGCACAACACAAAACAAGCCCATAACCTTTTGAATCCCAAGAGATAGCTTAACAATTTTACAATAGACAAAAGCAACATCCACATGTTGGAGACATGAAGACTCATTCCTACAATGAATACTTTGGTAAATGTGCAAGTACACAAATTATGTAAACTTGGCTAATGAGTCCACCCATAATTACATTGTTGTATGTTAATGTTAACATCACACAAGTGATCTTTCAAACATTAAGGATTGAACTTATATTCATGTCCCTATCCTTAATTAACTTCTTCTATTGACCAATTGTTACTAACAACCTCTTGTCCCATTACCTTAAAGTAGAGTACTTATAATTTGTTTATTGCATGGACTACCTAATATATGCTATTTGTGGAAAATGATCACATGGGTCCAACACACCTTGGACACAAATGACACAATTTGATCCCTTAGAACCTTCAACTTATTGATCTTCAACTTCAACTTTCAAAAGCTTTAACTACGAGTTGGGTTATATCTTATGTTCATGATTGAGTCCAAAATATTGGAAACAAGGTTATACTTTGGGACTTTTTCATCCAATTCCTTTTATCTCTTTTTAGTATCTTTAAGAAGATTAGAAAATTTCTTTTCTTGGAAGTGCTAAAAGAGAATTTTGATTAGTTCTACAACTCATTTTCATCTTTGAGGACGAGCTTCTCCTTTTGTGTCTGCTCAACATAGAGTTCCAATTAATATGAGCAAGAGTGACAAACTCTCCACCAACTACCACATCTTTTTCATTCTCAACTACCATTAGTTTTTGTCTTATTTGATTCAATGGTTCATGATCATTTGTGGGCATGTCTTAATTCTCCGACATCAATATCCTTGTTCTAAATGTTGAGAGGATAAACAATACATGGAGAAATTTCTTGAACACTATTGTGGAAAGGATAGCTTTGGAGTTCACATGACTTGACACTCTTGGCTATGCTGAAATCATGGCTTGCCAACAATATTTCTTCAAAAAGTGGTGTTGGTGCAAAAATAGGCATTTCATTATGTAGAAATAGACAACATTAGAGTATTCTTAATGAACTCCAAAACCCCATGCATAACCTTACTTGGTGCACTAGTTCTACACAAAATGTGACATCATTGGTACAAAAAGAAAGAGGAAGATCTTAAACTAACTTACTATGTTGAAATAGATATGAACTACAAATACTATAATTATCTGTTAATAAAAAATCATTATTTTTCTTATTCTTTTTTTTTATATTAACTCAAACATGACTCTTACTTCTACAAAATGGGGTTTGCTCAATGGTTTGGTTAGTCTTTTTGTTATTTGGTCATGTGAACAAATGAATTCCAACTATCTATTATTTCCTTTCTAATGTAGTCATAGATGAAATGACATTGAGCTTTAATGTGTTTATTGCACACATGGAGGATAGTTTCCTTGCCATTTTTATGCATGATTAATTATCACAAGAAATGGTAATTGGTGCATTTAATATCATGCCCATTTCACAAAGTAAATGTCTTCTAGCCACTATGATTCTTTTGTAGTTTTAGTAAAGGTGTGATATTTAATACATAATGATGATTGGGCAAAGTATTTCGTTTGATGTTACTACTCCAAAATAATAGTCCATTCCCAACCCGATCACATGCCCTTTTATACACTCGTGCTACACCTCCACTCATGTGAATCCTCCCTAATGACATGTTAATTAGGGTACCATGCAGGACAGGGTTGTTCCTGAAAAGATGGGCAAAAATGATGACAAAACCCTGGCAAACTTCATTAAACAAAGCACCCAACAAAGGATAGAAAAGAAGGAACAAAGAGAGAGGAACCAAGTTGGAGCCAGAAGAGCAAAACCCAAAGTGACAAGAAGGCCAGATGATTACACAGGCCTCTAATTTTTGGAACACCTTACACAAAGTAAAGGCCGCCATACCGCACGGATGATAGACCCTCCTAAAATGTGGAGCCTTATGGTCATGCCTCAGTGCCGGCAGTGGTAGTGACTAGTGACTTGCATGGAAGCCTCTATCTGTGAAAGCAGAAACCTTATAGGTCCACCTCAGCAGTGGCACTATTCTTTGTCACCGCCAAAATGGCAGCTAATTGTAGGAATGTTTTGGGTGAAATGGTGTGGGTCGCATAAAATGAAACTGTCAGGATTTAATAAGACTCTTTACTAGGAGCAAATTTGTAGTGTCTGTGGAGGGCACCTTATATCTATGAATTTCCCTCTTAGAAATTGGGTGGATATTATGCCTACTCCTCAAGGATGGGAGGGAAATTATGCCTCCTTATAGGTGTAAGAACCCTCCTCACTATTGAGGAGTAGGCATAAGAACCTTCCCACTATTGGGGAGTAGGCATAAGAACCCTCCCATTCATACCCTCATGATCTACATAGGTTTGGTTCATGATAAATTTTGCCTTGTGCTTTACAATAGGTAAAGCCTATGGGTGGGGGACATTCCCAAAATGCGGGGCCAAACTTGGCTATCACCTCATCATAGGACCCTTATTTTGAGAATGCCCCCACCCTAGGGCTTTAACCTACACTTTCTGACAGTGCCTCATTTCAACAGGTCTGGGTGAGCTACCATCAAGTTTGAAGTTGGGAACAAAAGAAAAAGCCTAAATTTGTGCACCTTGATTTTTACAAAATGTAGGCACTTCTGTCAGCTGTCAGTGCCTTCCCGCCTGTACCTCGGGCTCTGCCCTCTGACCATGGGGCAGAAGACTGTGATAGCAGAGCCTCCCCCACCATACAAAAATCTTGGCTGCAGTACAAAATCAACAAATGTAGCAAAATGGCCTAGTCCCATTCAGCTAGGCAGAGTACATCGAAATTCTGCTTGAAGACAACATGTTCAGAGGCTGCTTGGAAAAACATCTGAAGCTTTCAAGGAACCTTTACTGACAACCTTGCCACAAACCTTCTGTGTGCAAAAATGTATTGATTTTGTTTTTGCACACGGTATAAAAAAGCAGATGCAGATGTTGCAGAAAACCAAACTGAAACAGAAATACAGATTGTAAGCTCAATTATCAGTTCCTCAAGAAAACAGTTGCTCATTGCATTGGAGACTGATTATGAATGCAATAAATGTTGTGTATTACACACTCTCTGCACATGGTTTCTGTCAACCTCAACATCCAGTCTTTTTCTCCATTGAAGAAACCTTAGAACTATGCTCCTAAACCTTTAGAAACACTCCTGTAACAGTTGGGATTTTGTTTAAGTGCTTCAAAGCCTTTTCAGCAAGCTGCCTTGTGGCATTGTTTCCATGTTGGAAGGCATCAACAACAGCAGTTTGAGAATCAGTGTCTACCATAATCCGTTGAGCAAGGTCTCCGTTGCGGAGAATTCGCTCCATCATCCACATTGCCCTCTCCCTCAACACCTCTGTCTGGTGCTCTAGCAATATATTCAGTATGGGTTGTATTGCACCTGCAACTAGCAGGACCTGCCATGTCCAAGTTCATGAGTAACGTTCATGAATCAAAACCATGTTTGACATCAATAAGCACCTCCCTGGTGCTTGCAAGCACATTGAAAAAACACTTTACCAGTAAACCCTCAACCCTAAAAACCCTGGGCTAGAACTCAAATTGACAGTGAAGTCCTTGGCTATCTGCAGATACACTGTGTGCTCGTTGTCTGTGGGATACGGTATCACAGAACTTAAGAAACTTATACTCTCGTGGGTTTGAGATACACCAAAGACACAATATCAATTTTAAGGCCTGCTTTCAAGACACCTGATCCCAAGTTCCAAAAACATTTCTGTGCACTTTGTAGGACAGAAAAAAACAAACCTGTGAACCCTGCTCAACATCAACTGTATCCATGATGAGGGTCGACAGAGCGCCTAGTGCAGCCTCAACAATATCCAGATCGTTGTGGTCAAGGAGGGAAACCAGAGGGACTACAGCATTTGCCTCTCGGAGACAAAATGTCTCTGTTGCTGAGCATATACCTCCATGCACAGGGCACAGCCCTGGGGGGAGGCTTGGACGCTTCACACACCCCAGCCAGTCTAGAAGCACTCCCTTTGATTGGGGTAAATCTGGGAATTCAGATAGGTCCTTTGACTTCCTTGAAAGATTTTCCAAGGCTACTGCTGCCCACCTCTCTACATCATCCAAACCTGCTGATTGTACAAGTGATGTGAAGAATGGTGTGAACTTGTAACCTGTTGCCAGGGCTTGAATCTCCTTGTCATCTAAAGCATATGTGAAGCGAGAGAGTATAGCCACCAACCGACTTTGTAAAGGGGCCATGTAGCGGCCAGAGCCAATGGAGCTAATCCCCCTTCGAACATCCTGGATTCGATTGATGAGGACATTCAAGGCCCCCTCATCTAGCAAGGCATGTGTGAGTTCAAGATCCTGCACAGGTAAGTTTGCAAGCAGGCCAGCTGCAGCTGCCTGTTCTGCTATCTCATTGTCAGATCTCAGAAGCCTCAACAATGTGCTAAGCTGGTGAGTTGTCACTCGGAGACCATCAGCTAGCTCCTCCCCCATATGAGTAGAGAGAAGAAACAAAAGTTTCACTGATGTCACCCGCAGTTCTGGATGGGGAGCTTCCAGAAATTGGATAAGGCTCACAGTTGCTCCTGCACTCCTAATGTGTGAAACTACTTTTCCAATTTCTTGAGGTGATGATGCCAATCCAACCAACACCTGCAGCACAACATGAAGGCAAAGGGCTTGATTGGTTTCTGTAAAGCCTTCTGATGTTCTAAATGCAAAGAACAGTGTCCCAAAGAGGGCAGAGATTCAGTGTTTGTTTATTTCATGCATCAAGTTGGCAACTTGAGATTGTGAACAGCACACATGTTTTGATATATGGAAGTCATTTGCAAGACTCGCCTGCAAAAGCTTGGCTTCAATTGCTGGGCCTGTGTTGCTTATCAACTGCAGAAAGTTGTGGACAACAGACTTTGATGTCAGTGTGTTTCCATCTGCATCAATGGGAATAGTTTCCCAGTTCCCACTTGAATTCACAATGTTGGCAAGTGTACTTGCTGAAACCTCCTTGAGCTTTCTTGAGACCTGGTTGGGTCCCACCAGAAAGAGATCATGCATCAGTGGGGTTAAAACACCAGCCTCAATCAAGTAACTGCCATTGCTCTCAAGAGTTGAGAGACTACAGAGTGCCTTCAATGCTGCTGCCCGTGCTGCTGGGCTGCTGCTTCCAAGCATCTCCACTAGTGTCATTGTCACAGTCTTTGCAGCTTTGGCTTTGTCTTCACTAGTCAGTGGCACAGTTGCAAGGTCTTCTGCCATTTCTATGCGTAAGTCATCAGATCCTGTCCAAAATCATCACAAACTCACAATGCATAAACACATATTTGATTACAGCTCCAACATAAGAGCACATGTGTGCACAAGCTGCCAAAATAGCTACCTTCAACCAGGCGAGTGAGGAGTGGCTGAATCCGTCCATTCTCTGCCATTTGTCGGACACATTTAACACAGCACTCCAGATTGTTCAGGGTCTGCTCAGCATAGCAAATTGCCTCCAAATTCTGAGAGCGGTTGCTGAGCATCCCCACTAGAAGAAGAATAGCACCATTGGTTGCTCCAATCTTTTCACAGAGTGGATATGATTTCGAAAGTTCAGACAACAGTGCTACTGCTGCCTCCTGCTCCTGTGGCAAATCCCTTGACAGGCACTTGATTGCAAGACGTATCAAATCTGTCTCCCCTACAACATCCTGCAAGATGAATTCATATTATTCATGAACCCAAGTATCCTGTCAAGCTATCCAACTGTGTTCTGATGTGTAAAATACTAGAAATGAATTGCTGACAATAAACAATAGTAGTGCTTCACAGGAATTTGTTGGCACACAGTAAAGTCATCACCTTGTTATCATCATCATCTTCCACAAGTAAGCGGAGAGTGGCAAGTGAAGTGCATCGTACTTCCACCCCATTTTCAGCCCCATTCTTCAACCGGTCCTCTATCACAGGTATAAGACCTGAACTGCGTATGCAGTACTTATTGAATCTATTTTTGCGACACAGGGCTTGCAAATCATTCAAACCAAACAACACATCCTCCTTAGAACTGTCAGCTGCACTGATAAGTTGCCCTGCAATGTCAACCCGAGACTGTTCATTCCGGCTTGTCCACTCATCAATGGTGTTCCGAAGAGCAAGGCTGGGTTTCAGTATTGTTTGGACCTGCTGACCAGTTATTGGACAAACTGTAGGTCTTCCATTTTCAAGGCACTCCTGAAACCATCGGTTGATTGCGGATCGTTCATAGGTTTGCCCACTATCTATTGTCACAGGGTCCTGCATCAGTTGCTTGGTCAGTGGACAAATGAAGGTGTCATAGAGAGGCTCTAGACGCTTGTGAGAAGGATGTAAAGTCTGAGTATCATCTGGTAGGCTTGGCTGTGCATTTGACTGCAGCCAAATCTCAAACATGTTTCCTATCAAATCCATCATATGCAAGTCCTCATCGTTCTGTGACTCCTCCACATCCTGTCTTAAGAGCTCAAGTTCACTCCTGAATGCAGATGGGTCCTGAGACAGGTCCTCAATCCCAACTGTGCGTGCAATGTCCATCAAAATGCCTGTCTGTACCGCAGGGTAACTCAAAATGCCTTCATTCTCTCTTTCTAGGGTTTGGCATAGGCGTGCTTCATTCTCTTTGACTGGGTAAAGATAATGTTCCATCTCTTGAGCTAGTGAGTCAATTGACCCCTTTGTGTCCTTGCCACCCTCCTGAATGAAGGACACAGGAACTTGGCTTAAACTCCGGCCCATACCACGAGTGACCTCTTCCAGCTGCATTGCAACCTGCCGACAATGCAGCAGAAGATAGATACGACTCTTGTTGGTGCAGAAGGTGATGAGCTCCTGTGCTCTCTCTACAGGCTCAACTAATGACTGCAACAGGTCTTCCAGCACATGTGACGTGTCATCACCATTCTGCAGCTCAAAAGCAACTGTCTTTACAACATCCAAGAAGTCCCCTAGCAGCTGGAAATTCTCCTGTTCCACCACCACCTTGCCTGCTGCCCTGGACAACTCTGACACCTTGTCAATGAGGACCTGGGTGTCAGGCTCCGTCATTGCTTGATGCATCCTGCGCATACACAATTCTCACAAGATCAATCATGGACAAAAAACCCATGTCACTAGTGCCAGAACACTTGGTATCTTCCTAATTCCTCGAAGAAAGTAATCATGTGTTGCATGCCCTAAAAATTGGTGAACCTGCTGCATGGACCAGAGATAGATAAATAAAATTGCTCACCATTCACATGGCAAAAGAATAGTTGTTCCAAATCATGCTTGTCCATGATGCAACTTGACATCATGGACAAATACATGGTGCTTCTGCATTCCTTTGGGTCAACTACAAACTGCTTTATGAAGTTCAGGTGGGATGAGGTGAATGCAGCATGCTTACTTGGAAATGGCTCAAATGATAAGTGACCTAAAACAAGCTTTATGGATGAATTTTTGCAATATGATTGCTCACAGAAACCCTAGAAGATGGAAAACTCAAGAAGAAATTTGCTGCTAATGTGTGCCAAAAAGCATGGACTAAGTGTGCCTTAGCCTAGTGCTTCTATAGGCTAATGAATTCAAGAACCTCTTGTGTGCGAGAAATAGCAATCCAGAATCAAGGAACAGAGACGAGACATAAATTTTGGGAGCTCTCTCTGACCTGGTATCCTGCAGTCATCTGAAACTGGGAAGAGCAAAAAAAAAAAAAAAAAAAAAAAAAAACCATCAACAATTCCCGAAAAGTCCTTCAAAAACCGCTTGCTTGCACTACTAGAAACCACACAAAAATCCAACAAAACAAAAGTTTGAAAATGTTATAAACTCTCCGGACTGGGGGGGGGAATGGATTACCTCTGAGCTTAGCTAGTTAGCTTATCCGACTGTTCTAAGAACTCAAAAAAACACTCCGCCAACACTTCCAAACCCAAATTCTCACAATGAACCAAAAACAGAAAGCAAAACTCACATGGTAATAACATCCAGAAAGTACGCAACTCCCGTTCAACAGCGGCCTCAGCAGCAGCAGCAGCAGCTCAGCTTGCAGTAACGATCTCTCAAGAACATAGTGTCTACAATACAAGGACACAAAAAAGGCAATAGAAGAAGCCACAGTCACCAGCAGCACGTGAAGACCAAATTCTACCAAAAGGAACTGTTGGGTTGCAGATGATGACGATTGCCCAAGTACTGAATACAACTGTGATAGGTGCCCCTTGCCAAATCGCACAGTGCACATAGAAAAAGAAGTGCGCTTCTTCTGACATCCATCAAATTAATTATTCGGCGGATAAAGAAATGTCGAGAAAATCAGGAGAGATGGAGAAAGAAAATTCATATACGTTATGATTTGACGAAGCTGTTTTCCGACTCCTCCACACGAAATTTCGCACCGACGAATCAAAAGGACGAAGCGACGGCGAGCGGCACACAAGATTCACAATGCCGTAGCTGGAGGCAAGGAAAGCTGCTGCCCGTAAAACAACCAGCAGCGAGCACCAGCATGAAGGATGGATGGTAAGTGGTCAGGAAACAATTTTCTGTTGGGTTTCAGTTCACCAGTTAACCGTGTGGGGTTACCTCAGTTGATTTGTTTCCTACCTACGTAGTGACTGGTGAGCTTTTGGCTGTGTTAGACCCACTTTAGATGGGTCCAGGGCCCAATTTTTTAGGAACCAATTTGACCTCATTTGAAGCAAATTGAATCCTTTGACTTGGACCTTGCCTTGGACCCTAGCTTGCATCTTGGTTCTTCAAATCATGAGCTCACCTATGAGCTCTTTTTCATCAAAACCTATTTATTTATTCATTTATTTTCTTATCCCTTTGTACATTTTCCTAATCTACGGCCTATCTATAGATAAAGTTTTACAGGGTTGCATCCATCAATTGATTTTCCCTTCAAAATGGTGGCATGTCGGTTTAGCCTCAATTTGCAACTTCTTGTCGGTCTTGGATCCTCATCAAATGGTTATGGGACCAATTTATGACTCCAAGCCAATAGGATTGCTCTATTTCAGTGGACCTTCAACTGCTGTACTTTTCTACTTATTTATGTTTTAAAATTGTTTTTATTCGGTTGTAAAGTAAAATTGCATGAAATTCCCACTGCTGAAAGGAAATCTTGATACTTATCAAAATGTAACATTTTCATAAAGTAAAAAAAAGGCAGAAAAGAAAGGAGAAAACATTCACTGGAAAGACAAATCTCAAAAACGATATCTGGGAAGTAATCTGAATGCCAGGCTAACCATGATTTTATGTACAGCAGAAGGTGCTGCTATTAATGCTTTCCTTTGCATAATGATCAAGACTTATATGCACTTACACAAACTTTCCTTGCACAACAACAATGGTTTAAATTAGTTTATAAAAAAAGTTCTTGTTTTTTTTACAAGAAATCTCCTGCTTTAGGCTGGTGAGAAAATTGTGCCTTGTAAAGTGCCTTGAAAATACACAATGCATGTTTGTGGAGATCCTTACATAGGCGGATTGTGTATCAGGATTTGGCAAGCATCCATAAAGATGCACATCCTTGGGGAACCCTAAAGAAAAAACTTTGGGGAATGTTGTGATGTTTAATAATGTAAATTAGCACTTCACAAAGAAAAGGACCAGTTCGTTAATTTCACAAGAACAATGAAATAATTAATTTCACATGAAATGAAATAATTTGATAGTTCCTCATCCCTGTTTCTGTGAAAGTGGTGAACTTTTGCTGAGAAAACACCTTGTACAGAAAAGAAAAACATGTTTTCCCAAAAACAATTCCCAGTGTTTTCACAAATCACCGAATACCACATATCAAAGGATGCTGTATAATCTGTATGCTGTAATGAGGCTGAAATCCAAGCCTCCATAGTATCCAAGCAAGTTGAAGGTGGTTCTTGATGGCAGTTTGTTGTGTGTCTCACAAATCAGGTCACTTGTTGGTATTAGATATATTTCTTCCCAAACCCTTGTGAGGTTGAGCCAAATGATACACCACTTTTCATTGCAGCCACAAATTGTCGTTCTCCATTCAAATGACTCACCTAACAATAGTATATTATAGTAAAAGTAAATATTTCAAATGTCCTTGTACGCAATGGATGTGTGTTGTGCCATGAATAAATGAACAAATATTTAATTAATTCCAGACTTTGAAAAAGTCCACAACACAAAAAAAAACAATGAATTTTGAGAGTTTAAAGATAACTAGAATAACATCTTCAACTTGGTGGGCACCAAACAAAGTGTTAGAAATGACAAAATTTGCATAATAATTTTTTTCCATCATAAGGACAATTAACATTCATGACAATAGATAAAACTGGTGGCCACTAGATTTGAAGAACTAGAAGACCATAAAAGAGGGGTGCAAAACTAAAACATTGCATATCATTATGAAGTAAACAATTCAGTGGCAAAATCAAAAAACACAATTTGAAATATCCACTAAATTTTATGTCATTGAATTTTGCAAAGTGTCAACAAAAGAATTTTAAATACCTAAAGTTATTGTATCTCACAAATTGTTGGTGGACCATTCAACAAAAAAACTTGTAAGACAGTGCACAATTGAAAATATTTATGTATTAGAAAATAAAATCATTTGGTGGCCGTCGATGGGTACAATAAACCTAGTTAGAAATGTGCTAAGACATATACATTCAACATGTAACCTTGAGTGGAAAGAATTTACTTATTATGAAATATGAATTTCACCCATTGGAGTTGACAACCAAAATAAATCTCAAGTGCACAAAAAACAATGATTATCAATTTATTGATTTCATACAAATACATTAAGTATCAAAAACTATATCGCCATCCCTATAGGATTTTGGAATATTAGCCACTGAAACTGAAATTCCATTCTACAAGCAATCAAAAATCGAGGAACCGTCTAACCTTTTAGACCAATAATCAAATATGCAACTACATCTTTAGCCTTTCTAAAAAAAGAACCTAATCAATAACATGATTTTCTACTAGTTAGAACTATATATGCCTTTGCGTGGTCTATAAATTAAAATGAATAATTGAAATTTTTGCAAAACTACAAACATCGGACAAAATAAAATAAAATAATTCAACGAATGTGAAATGAAAGATATGGAAAACATAACTAAAATAAGGATGGGTTTAGGGTTTACTTAGAAAGTCACCTAAAGGACGTTGAAATATCACCAGATGCCCACTTGAACTTCCTTGAAACTACTTGAACTAAAAATAAGACGAACATTAACAACTGAACAACAACCACGAAAATTGCATAATGACACCGAAATGGGCATACACTGTCTTTGCACAAGGTGAACCTTTCAATGGTAGCTACAACCAAGATTCAAGGTCTAACTAGTGTACCTTGTTCTTGGATAACTCATGTCCTTTAAATGGCTCAACGTGACATAGGCTTTGACAATCCCAACCGTGTGCCAAAGGTGCAAACAAGATACAAAGAACTCGCATGATTACTTTAGAAAAGGATTGTATGTTTTTTTTTCCAAATTTTTTTTTTTATATGAATGAATTTTGGAACAATGTTTTTTGCAACTTGTTGTAATAAATTGCTTACAATTGTCCGAATACATGAAATGTTTTTTTCTTCATCATTTTTGAATAAATATGAATTTTTGAAAGTGTTTTGATTCCTTGTAAATTCAGTGTTTCATCTTTAAAATTAATAATAATTTCAAATCATAACCAATTTAGTTTTCTTAACATTTTTATTGTATAATAAACTACAATTTTTGTTAACACATCATGTACACTTTACTCTATTTATGTGCAGCAAAGGACTTAAATTCAAATTCTAAAATTCTAGATCAATTTTGAAAAGTTTTTTGATTTTAAAAATAATAATAATTCCACATATTTTAGGGTCTTGAGTATTTTTTTAATGTGGCTAATAGGTCTTTAGCCTCTTAATTTTTTTCTCATCAATTATGTTTTATTATATGAGTCCTTTTGATAGTCCTTTGCAAAATTGACTCATGTCTAACACCATAGGTGTTCACTTTTAGAGGTCTTGAATCAAAACTTAAACTTACAATTTCATCAAATGTATTTTTGGTTTGAATTCCTTGACATCCCCGCCCCCACCTCATAATTGCCATTTGTTGGATTTCTAAAAACCGGACCTGCCCAATTCTTTAAATAAATTGAAAATCAAAGAACCAGACCTGCTCGGTTCTTTAAAAAACAAAATTCTAAAACCTGAACCTGGCTGTTATGAGAAAAATCAAATACCTGCCCCATACTAGTATATATCAAATTCCAGCTAGGTATATTCTTCTTACTAAGGAATATTTTATAAGGTATTATTACACATGCAATAATAGGGCCAGCTACTTTTATGTCCACCTTCCTTCACATTAAGTTTGATCAAATTGTTAATGTGGTGGAAATGTTCAAAATTCGGGATTTTCTTTGAATTCAGGTGACTGCAAAAGGTAGCCCACATTTTCAACTACATTTGGACCATTATCCACAAGTGGATGTAAGGCAAAACCTTTAGGTCAGTTCTTTCTTTTTCAATTGACTTCACAAAAGTGGCAAATTCTTTGCTAAAAAAAAATTCACACTGAAAAACCACATTTATGCAAGCATTCCTTTTTTGAAAATCGCAGAATTTGAACAGTCATCGCAAAAAAAAATCGCTGCTTTAGATTCTCCACCTTGTTAGTTGCAAAGAGAGTCCCAGACATGTTTTGATGCTGCTTTTAGTCTTGAGGTGTGTTACAATCTTTCCTCTTGTAAGCCTCAAATTTGATGACTTGTGATCCTGTGAGATATAGTGTTTTCTGATCTTCTAAACTCTTAGAGCAGTTCCACTGGCAGAGGTAGAATGGCATGTAAACCGTACTTTTGGATCCAGACGACCTTCAAATAGCGTGAAAATGAGTTTGGAGTTTGGACCTGTAAATTTGTGCTCTTACAGTGGTCTGCACAAGGCCCAGTAAAAGAAAATTACAGCTTCTGTTCGGCCCAGATGATATCATTAAATCATTACCAGTCTATGCTGGCCTTGATAAACAATTGAATAATAATATCACTCATAAGTCTCAAGAAATCTCCATGTTCACAATTAAGAACCAAGACCTGGCAAAAAACTTTTCCTTATAAGTTGGAAAAAACTCCCCCAGACAAGGAGTCAGGACTGAAGAACCAAGAAGAAGAAATACATATAAGGGAAGAACTAGGACAAAATGAGCATATAAACCACCAGTGGAATAATACTGAGGCATGTACTTGCTGACAGTCAAAACCCTGTCAAACATAAGGGGTGGTAATCCACCAAATTAGTGCATACATGCTTCGGACAGGACTTTTCAAGTGTCAAATGCTTCAGCAACTTGTTACAATATGATTTGACGTCATGGCAACATAGCAGAGAATACAACAGACCATTAAGACCAAGACAAACAAAACAGTGTGAGGAGTATAAGTGTCAATCTTTTAAAGACCTCTAATCCACAACATTCTCCAACAGGAGAGGATGATGTTTGATTTCAATGACAAACTAAAAAGTCTCATGAAACATAAATCCCCATCTTCCTAATCCTTACAATTCCATTTGAAACCCTGGAACATGACCTGGCTATTTTGTGTATGAAGCTTGCCAGGAGAAGTTCTAAGACAAAGGGTGTCATACTTGTCAGTGGCCACGACTGTCGGCACAATGGCATATCAAAATTTATACCCAATGATCAGATGCAGCTCCTCCTTTCATAATTCAGATCAATTTTAACCCTTCATGCCTACAATGGACATCTTAACAAAAGGTTTTCTATGTCCAAATGTCACAATGTCTCCTAAAGAGCTTACTTCAATAACAAAAAAATTTGAAGGGAACCACCTCACAGTGAAGGGTAGAGAAACACAAGATCTGCTGTTACCCCATCAATGAGCAATATCAAGTCGTCATATCATCTCTCCACAGTATATTTTGCACAACTCATGTTCCCAGCCAATTCTCCCTGTATGCCAGCAGCTCTGCTCAGGATTTAATGTTACCAAGTCTGGTGCAAATCTTCATAACTCCTGTCAAACACAGGATCATTCCCATTCAAATCTCATTCCACCATTGGCTCTATTGACTCCTTAGGTTTAGCTGCAGCTTTTTCAGGCACATCTTGCTTTTCCTCTACTATCCCCTCAGTGTTTCCTGTTTCCTTAACTTGTGTTTTTAATTCTGGCTCTGCAACCACATTGGGTCTTGTATTTTCTTCAGCTTCAGCTTCTAATGTTGGTGTAGGCTCTGGTACTGGTTTTGGTCTTGTTCCAGCTTCCACTACCATGTCTGCCACTTCCTCAGTGACCACTGTTTCCACTTCTGGTGCTGCTCCTGCATTTGATGCTTCTGCTTCCACTTTTGGTGCTGCCTCTGCCTCCACCTCTGCTTCAATCTCTGGCTTTTCTTCCTGCTCTGGTTCTGGATTTCCCTCTGGTTCTTTTTGTTTTGGTTTTGCCTGTAGTTCTGTAACTGCTTCTGCTTCTGTTTCAATCTCTGATTCTGGTTCTGGTTCACCTTCATCCATTTCAGCATCTGCTCCTGGATCTGGTTCTCCTTCAGCTTCTCCTTGGGACCCTGCTCCTGTTTCTGGTTCATCATCCCCATCATCTGCAAGCTTGTTGATTTCTTCCTTGATCAGCTTCTTCACATGTGACTTGTGCTCAGTCAAACTTACACCAAATTTCCCCTCTGTAATCCACAACAGAGGCTATCAGATGCTGGATCCATAGAGTATTTGATAAAACTGGAAGCATCTGTGCTGTTTGTTTGCAGACATCAACAGATCAATATTTAAACCAATAATGCAGCCCAGATATCACCAAGTGGTGGTAGATGTAGCACTCGTTTACCAAACATTACTTGGAATCACTTCTCACAAAGGAGGTCAAGTAGATGTGAAGGTAAAAATAATCCATCCTCCCAAATTAAACCTCAGACTACTAGGGCCTGCTACAAGGCATGAATTGCAACAATGGATTCCAAGCGAACAGTGCTTACCAAGCTGGGTTATGACATCTGTGAAAGTGACCTGCACAATACCCACAGAAGAAAGACAAAAAACAACCAGATTATCACAAACTCAGTGCTTACAAAACCTAGAAGAGACTATTCAACATAGCAGGTGATGGTCGCTGCATGTAGTGTCTCCCACACATAAAATCAGAAGCCATCAACATATGATTGCACAAGCTATTAGATTACACACTCAAGCTTAACACCTGTTTTGAGAGCACCCACTCACCTTACTGAAGTCTGCATCTTTGAGAAGCTCTCTAATCTCAGACTGCAACTCATCATCAGATGGGACCTTTTTGCTTTTTCTTGGTTTGCTACCCTTCATCGTATCTGATTTCTTCCCCTGTGCTAGATCTGCCATAGATGCAACAGTAAAGAGATCCAAAGTAGTGTAATTTAGACCTTGGCAGAAAAATTTGGCTGATCAAATTATTATCTGGAACAGAAATTGTACTTCAATGGTGAGAAACAGTGAAGAACTGAAATATCTATGAGATTGCAGGGAAAACTCCACAATAACCGTTGAACTTTTCCCAGTTGTGAGCATCTTGACAAAGAGAAATAAATAGCTGGTAGGAGAAAAAGCATGGAATAAAGTTAACTAAAAACTTGTGAAATGCAGAAACATATCACTAAACTTTGTCCGATACTTACCCTTGTCCTTAGCTGCTGATTTTGGGGACTTGGTCTTCATCCCAACTGACTTTCCAGGAGTCACATCTGACTTTCTGGGTCTTCCTGGCCCACGTCTTGGTGTTGATTTCTCTCTCCCTTTTTCTTTCTCCTTTGTTTCCTTTTCATTTTCCCTTTGCTTTCTCTCTTTCGCCTTCTTCTCCTTCTCCTTCTCCTTCTCCTTCTCCTTCTCCTGTTTTCTTGCATTTTTAGTATACACCTTTTCAACTGGCTTTGAGGACACATTAGGAGGACTGTTGGGGGCAGATATCTTGGCTGGAGTTTTCTTCCTGGACTTCTTTGGTGGTGCCTCCTCTGATTCACTTTTCTCTTCTTCCTCTTGCTCAGACTCCACCTCCTTAATTTCTGGCTGCTGCTTGGGGAAAAGAAATAGTACACACTAACATTCAGAGATGTAAACACAGACATCAAAATGACATACTGTTATGTAAGCTTCATAAAAACAGCAAGCATCATCCTACTCTGAAGCCCCTTCTCCCTCCTTTACACTAACTTGGTGCACTTCATTGCTGCCAGAATTGTGGATAAATGCAATAAATGTATAGGCAGATTGAAAATGTAGAGGGCAATTTAAAAATTCTTGATGCCCAAACAACCCAAACAAGCAAAATCTATTGACATTTGATGTCTCTACATGTGGCACATAGTTTAAGACACATCAACATTGACAACATTTGTGCAAAATCAAGGTAACACAGAGGAGACTTGCACCAACCTTGCTGCTCTTTTTGGAAGATGTGTTTGATGACTTCTTTGCAGATTTTTTCTTTTCCTTTTCCTCCTCATCAGAATCTTCATCCTCTTCCTTGAATGTGAAACGTTTTTTCTCAACCTCCTCTTCCTCCTCCTCTTCTAGGGAATCATTGTCCTCACTCTTTGCTGATTCACCATCATCGCTTTCCTCAGCAGCCTTCCTCCTCCCTCTTTTTGTTGAGGATCCACCATCAATTTTACTCTTCTGAAAAAAAAAGAAACCATGAGTAACAACTCAGGAATCCATAACAGCTATGCAGGCCCTCCCTAAGTACACAAAATCCAGCTGCATACATATCATGAGCTATATCAATGAAAACAAATTGGATGCCTTCAGTTTGCAACAGAACCCTTGTTTGAGTGAAACTAGTTTGAACCCTGTGCCTAATGCACAGGTGTGTGTGTGTATTTGATGGTACATATTACAAAATTACAACTACAAACTACATTTCCAAAACCTCTCTATATACCACATTCCACATGTATCCATCGGGACCCTGGCCGCTGAAAATCTTGATGTTTGCACTGCTTGTGACCTGTGAGATAGCAACATACAGCTGACCATGGGAAAAGACCAGAGATGGCAAATATATGTTGGGTTTGTTGCTGATATTGATATCAAAATCTTGGGGGTGCCCCCCCTGGGGCCGGGCATGCCTTTCCTAGACAGCGACACATGCGCAGAGGGGGGGGTTATTTATTTCTGCCAGGGTTTTCTTCCCTGTATGATGCCATCCATGGATGGATGACTGGACGGATGGATGGAAAGCTTCACAAAAAACGACCACGACGTCCTTTACTATATGTAATACTGATTGGTCACCCCAAAGTTGTAACACACATCCCTGCCAAAAATGACGTACAATTCACTAGGCAAGACTCATTATAAAATCATGCCAACACATCACATTATGTATACTTGTCACGCCTATCTGCCTGGCTTTCCCACAACCACATATGTATCTCAATCCATAGGCATTTGCCACAAAAAACTCTTTGGTTCCTTCCCATTCAAGCCTATTGTGTTGTGTTTTGATGGTTGGCATCCTTGAGGTGTGCACCAACAACTTTGGCAACCAAACACATGCGTCACTTGCTGCACAAAGGTCTGACCCTGTTTCCCATAGGACACAAAAGCCAAACTAACCTTTGGTGACCTTCCTGGTGTTTTCTTTCCACCTGACCTCTTCCTTGCACTTTTTAGTTGCTTCTCCTGCAAATCCAGATTTTGACATTGGACATAATCAGTCAATCAGCAGACCTCTGTGATTCTAAGATAAGTTTGATCATTAAATCCTCATTATTAGATTGCAGAGAACAATGCAAATAGCTGATCCTTGAGCTGCTAACCAGGAATCTCATCCTGTGGGAAGTTCAATGTGGGAGGGTGATGGATGATCCAACTAGAGTAATGATTCACATCACTTCTGCTCCTCACAAGCTCCTAGATGACCTGTATCCACATTGGGTAACCCCATACCTGTTCTTTCTCTTCCAATAAGATATCTGTTGTCTTGTGTGGTTTTTCAAGAAATTCCAACACTTTGCCCACTAGCTCTTCCTGCAGGAAGATGCAGCCATCCTCAAAAAACTCAGAACAAAATCAAATGCACTTTCAATTACCAAAACATTTTGAAGAACTGCTCAAAGATCTGGAGTAATAACAAGAAAATCAATCTCAATGGCAAACCTCTGTAAGGCACTCAGACAAGATAAAGGCCAATTCTCATTCTGTAACGAAGTAAAATGGATTCTAAGACGTTTTCAGCTCTGCATCTCACTTCCATGAAGGCCACTTGCAATAAAATAAATTACCAGCAGATTACACAATCCTAGAAACATTGATCTCATATGAATGTGAACTGGAAAAATGTCAGTGTATAGTAAGAGAAGCCTGAGATTCCAGCCTGACACAATTGTGTCCAAGGAGAAATTTCACCTTTTTCCCAGTCCTTGGCAGATGAAGGTCCAGAACATCAATGAGCAGAACCAATCCCTCCTTGGTATACCGTTCCAGCTTCTCTTTGACTCTTGCTCTTTCCTTCTCCTGCTCATGACAGAAAAGACACAGCATACAAGTCTTCAGTGCACACACAAAAATTACTACAAAAAGCTATTGCTACTTTAACACAAGCAAGGATAATAAGGTTTCCACTGTCCACCAGTTGCAATCGCAGGCAAGTCATCATGCTGATGATGAAGTACCACACCAAAACAAACCCAGTCCAAGTCAAATAACCTCATTCTTCACAAAGATCCTTGCCTCCACTAAAACCACAACACAGAATGAGAAAACGGTGAACACAACACATACCTGGTTCTCAGTCCAAACATATCCTGAGAATTGCAAGATACGTTGCTTCAAAACTGCAGCCTGCACATGAGCGGAGTGTCACATGATTGACCAGTCTACTGACAAAACAACTGCCGTAAGCTTCCAACATCATACCAACCCTAACAGAAAATTCTTTTCCAAAGACCAAATTGCACATGCGTCTTGAGCCCATTGAGATACAATCCAACATGAGTAGATTTCTGTTCTTAGTTTTGAAATGTTGTGGATTAATCCACAATAATGGTTTTTTGTCATCTGTAGCAAAATTTTACACAACCAGTGAGACAACCATTAGAATTACAGAGTGGCATCTGAGGATGTTTCTGAGATTTTCTTGCACTCATCTATAACTCCTTCCTTCAACCCAATCCCTAGTGCTTTTGTAAAGTACTGTAAAATTCCATGGTGACCCACTGACCAAGGATGTCACATATCAGGCACAGACCCAATGGTGAGAAACTCAAGTACACTAGAGACAAGTTCATGTTTCAGCTTTTCCAGCCTCGCTATAATTAATAGTTTTGAAGCAATGAAGAAAATGCGAACAGTCTTTGCAAGTGTATCACATCTTCATGAGAGTGTGTGTACACAGCCATCCCAAATGGCAATACAGAGAGAGGGTCGAGCACCTCAGTTCCCAGCAGATATGCAACAGGATGTCCAAAGGGGGCGTATGGGGAAAAAATAACTGGAACAAAGAAAAGATATATAAGGGACGAAATGTGTGTGAACCTTTCCCCGCTTGTTGAAGAGGAGGGAGTGAAGCATGCTCAAAATGTCATCATTCTTGCTTATCTTGCTCAGCTTGTATGCAACTGCAAAAGAGCCACAGTCAGTCAGTGAGTAAAAACTTGAGAAGTCCAGTATCCCAGTTAGCACTTCATTATCATTGAGACTGAATGTGGAGCTAACAATGATAAGATCCCAATACATAATCCAGCAAAAAGATGCAGAGGGGTAGAACTCTCCTTATGAAAAAGTATGTTAGAACTGCATAATTTACCCTAGATTCTCACCTTTGCACATTCTAACAAGAGTGCACTACTATCTTTACACATCAAATGCCTTCAGAGTAGTACTCACAACTCAAAGGTACCCCTACATGTTTGCATGAGAAGAAAGAATGTGTAAAAATAGTTTAGCTGCTCACCATTTGGAATATCCTTGAAGGGAGTTCCTTCACCCTGTGTACAAAGAAACCAAACAGCTGTTAATTGTTTCTTTTCTTTTCCGGCAGAAATAAAAGGATCGAGCATTTTATTTTTTAGTATGAAAAGAAACAGAACCATGGCATTGGTTGACAAGGTTCTTCCATTGAGCCATCAAGCTAATAAGAGAATCAATGCAGATCTCATGTGATGGAGAAAGAAAAACTGTACGTGGAGATAAAAGAAAACAACACATTTTCAGAAAAAAGCTTGTTCCAACAAAACGAAACGAGGGGTCGGGGGGAAAAAGGCATGCAAAAGAAGAAGCTCTGAGTGGAAGAAATATGTGTTTGTTCAGCTGCTTGTTGATAACTCTTCTGAGACAAGCCCTTTGGTGAGCATTTCTTTCAGCGCGTTATATTATATACCTTCTTAATCTGAACTTCCTTATTGGTGTCCTTCTCCACAAAAGCAATGAAGCGCTCTATCGACTTGCGCTCGCGCGTGGGCCTATCTGTGAAAAACGGGAATGACTCTTTTCTCTGTCCCTGCCGTTTCCCGCTGCTCCCTCGCGGCGTGCTTATCTCTTCGGATTTTGTTCTCCCTTTTTTCACCCTTCCGGGTCGCTTCTTTGTCGACACAGGCGTCCCATTCTCCTCCTCCTCCCTCTCCTCTTCCTCTTCGTCCTCTTTCTCCTCCTCCTCTTTCCCTTTCTCTTTCTCCTCCTCTTCTTCCTCTTTCTCTGTCTTCTCCTCCTCTTTTCCCTCCTCCACCTGAACCAACTCATCTTTCGCTCCCTCTAACTCCTTGCCCTCCGCCTTCTCATTCTCCTTCGTTCCTATTCCTCCCTCCAATTTTCCCTTTTCTTCAATATCCATCGCATCACCTTTCACGTACTCGACAACAGCCACCTCCTGCTCCTTCCCTGTTTGGTGATTCTCCACGGCTTTTCCCTCCGTTTGCTCTGCATTCTCCACTATTTCCATCGCCGTTTGATCCTCCCGTTCCTCGGCCATAACCTGCTCCTTGTTGTTGCTCTTCCTCGGCACCCACAACTTGCTCGCGGGGCAGGGGGGAGCCTCAGTAGTGCCCACTACTGTCGAGCTGCGCCACGGCGTAGGTGCAACGACGGGCTAGTTTCGGGGGGAAGACAACAACATTCTTCTGAGAGCTGGAGCCCGCCATCAGCGCGGTACACCGCGCGGTCTGCAGCCCCAGACAGTGAGCAGGCAGATGGCATCCAATGTTGGATTTTTCATTCAATTAGGCGTCGACCTGTTTGTGGACGAAACTCAATAAGTGGCCTACAACTGACCTCTAACTGACCCGGTGTCCCCTGGGACCACCCGGATTCAGGTTAGTTTAAAGTACAATGATGCAAGATTCTGCACACACATCGAGGGGGTTAAGTCCATATTACGTCGGGTAATTTGGAACCAAGTACCTAGGTACCCTTTTTCTTTTATCTCACCAGCAAAGTTTTCTTTTGTAACAGCTTTCTGGTTTGGACATCATTTGGATCTAACCCAGTGTTTTTTTTTTTGGGCGAAATTTCGCCAAATTTCGACTTGAAAAATATGACTTCGACTTCGACCTATACAAAGGATTTTCCATGGAAAAAAATGGCCCAAATTCGTCAGATTTCGAAAAAAGATAGCTTCCAAATCTCCAGATTTTTATGATAAGTTCCAGTAGGTAGCCAAGAATATAGAAGGATTCTGAATTTTTTTGTTATTTCATATCTAGTCTGTAGCCAGATCTGGCTAAATCATCTTATGGATGATCGCCATTTCAGCTACATCACAAAATTGGAAAAAAATAACCCCCTAATCTAACCATGAGATCTCAGGCAAAACAGCATTTTATCTCAGTTAAAATGAACCACACAAGGTCGATTTCTAATATGGGTTCTTTAGGAGGGTTGACATTTTGCCAATTTTGTTCAGTGAGAATCAAAAGCTAGTTCGTATGAATAGGGTTTCAGTTATTTGGAGTTCATGGATTATTTTTCAAAGTTTGTGATGGAAGGGCCATTGATTTGAAGTAATAGAAAAATGGTTATGGTGGAACATGACTCACTTTGTGTGAAAGAGTCTGTAGGTAGAGTGTTTCACACAATTGAAAAACATCTCAGTGTGAGACCACCACAACAATAAGAAGAAAATCTACATCATTTCAGACATTCCTTTTCAGTTAACTAACCAAAGGAGTGATGTTCGGCGGGCATCATCTATCTTCTATAACCCATGACAATAGCCCAAAGGGACCAAAGGGGTTAGAACTGAAGTGTAGAAATTGGAAGTCAACTTGCAATGTGAAATGAAACAACCAAGTTCTAAATATAAAAGCACTTGGAGAAATGAAGTGTATTTAGAGGGCAACTTATATCCATGAACATCCCTCCTAGAAAAGAGGCAAGATCTTACACCTATTCATTTTATGAGTGAGAGAGAACGAATGCCCACTTCTAGGTTTAAGGTCACTTTCACTCTTAAATAGTAGGTGTAAGAACCCTTGCTCTCCTAAAGCCTCATGATTTAGGCATGTTTAAGTTCATGATAATGTTTGCCTTGTTCTTTACATGGGTGAAGCCAAAGGGGCACAGTCCTTAAATGCAAGACTGGACTCTACTAGGTACTGCCTCCTCCTAGGCTTCCTCTTTAGGGAATGGCCTCTCCCCCTCACCTTGGGGCTTTACCCTCCACCAAAATCCCAAGCAGAGTATTTCATCATTCATCCAACAATGGTAGACCTGTCACATGTAAGTATGGATGCTTTGTTTCAAATGGTCAATTCAAATTCTCTGACTGCTCCCCCTTCCCCCCTACAAATTTTGTTTGAATCCAAAGGCTCTCATTGTAAGTGTCACTCATTAAGAAGGAGAAAAATGAGTGACCAACTTTGAATACAAGGAACTCTTTACGTATGTCAGGTTTGATATGTATAAAAAAAAAGTCCTCTTAACAAAGGGACTTCCTAGAGTGAGGTCCCACCCTACAAGGGCAAGAGCCCCAGGAGGGAGGCTCAAATCCAGAAAGTCCCTTTGGAGAAGGCCTTGCCCTGGACAAATTTCACTCCTATATTTGTCTCTTTTCTTTTTCTTTCCAGATCAACAGTGTTAACCATGTAAGGCAAAGCTCCAGGGTGGGCACAGTCCCCAAATAAGGGACCTAGGATGGGGTGGTGATGGAGGCTACCCTCACATTTTGGGAAGATGCTTATTGTAAGTGTAAGAACTAGGATCCCTCCCACTCTCAAGGGGTAGGCACAATATCCCTCCTCTCTTTTAGGGGTGATATCAAGGATATAAGTAGAAATGCACAAAATTTCTCTGAGTGCTGTATGTCTTACCTAAACTCCTTAGGGTCAAAACTTTATGGTCCTTGAAAGGGTCTAACATGAAAGGTGTAGCAGGCCCCAATTATGGGTCCAAATTCAGAACCCATTCTTGAAATTTGTAGAGGGTAGGTAAAATATGAGCTGAGGAGGGGGCCCAATTCTGCTAAAGCCTTCCAGCCAAGGAGGGCTTTAGCAAAACTTATTTGTTTTCTTTATTTTCTCCCTGTGATAGCCAGGGAGTATCACCAACAAAACAAAAAAGAATTTACAAACGGTCTGTTTTTCAAAACACCCCCCCAAACAACAGACCAAAAAAACATTCTGGGTAAACTGGCCCTCAAATTGGACTAAAAACATGGGAGCAGCTCTTTACAGAGACAGAAGGCTGCTTAGTAGCTTACTTACGTCTTCAGGAGGAACAAAAAGCCTTGCTTTACGCAGGTTTCATAAATGCACAAATACCTCCTCTCCTCTCCTCTCCTCTCAATAATTGGGGTATAATATGGGGATCATGATTCTGCTATTTGAAGGTTATAGCATACATTGAATACAGCAACCACGCATGCACTACAAAAAGAGCTTTATACCACTGCTGCTCCCTGGGACATCAATTCTTCAATTCCTTAGTGTATGTTGATTTGTTTGTTTGTTGGCATCGCCTACCAGCCAGGATATTGCGTTTAGATTCATTATAGAGCATAGTAGCTTAATGGATTTTGGCCCCTAGGTAAGAGGTCTATTTTTATATGAGGATTTTTGAAAGATGATATTTTGGCTTGTGTTGAAACTTGAGATTAGTTATAGAGTTACAATAGCTTGAAGGATTTTGGTTTCTTTTAGAGGATTTTTTGAAGGTTGTATTTTTGCATGGTGAAATATTTGAGTTTCCATAATTCTTCTTTGCCTTAAGATATGTTTTAATGTAACAGGTCCAAGGCCACAGTGTGACACACCCCTTGTTTTTGTCTGTTTCTTCTTGTTTTCATTGTGTTCAAAGTATTCCCCAACAAATTGTTTTTCAACAATGGAAATATATGTGCCACTTAGCAGACTTGGTTGTTTTCAATTTTGGATGAATGTGTAAGTGGCGAAATAAAAGGCCTCGATCACCTGGGGATTGAATACACGTGGATTGAACATGTGATCACATGGCATAACCTAGCTTGGCATGGAAAGTTATCAAATTTGAAGAATTTGTGTGTTGTACATAGCAACAACAACTAGTTGCAAATGAAGGAATTGTGAACCTTTCTTTTCAAGAAAGAAACAAACTAAATCAACATTCATCTTTAATGAAACCTAGAACATGAATCTGCCCACTTCAAGTACTTTGGAAAAGAATGAAACAACAGTTGTGATGCATGGATAACTTGTCACATACATGTGAAGGGATGGGTTTAGCCTTGTCAAATGCAAGCATCATTATTTCAGCCACAGCTTGAACAGATTTGGACATCATTCCATTTAACCTAAAAAGACATGGTTAAGCACTTATGCAAATGTTGCATTCAAGTTTCATTAGTTGTACCACTTATGCAAATGTTCCTTCTGTGAGTGGTAGCATGTTGCTTGTCTTCAAACAAGCTACACCCCCAAGGAAACCAAATCTTTTCACCATTGAAACAAATGCAAGGGCCAACCAAGCTAATAGGAGCTAATGGTGCCTCCTTAGGAGAGCCCTTTTAACCAATGGGTTAGTCAAATTGATGTGGCAAAATAGGATTGGTTATTCAAATGGAATATTTTTAAATCCATGAATTATAAGTCTACATAAGACTTGTTTTGATTCTTATGATCCAAAAAAACACATTATAGTATGATATTGTGAAAAGGTGAAGCTAATGTACTTTCCAAGAATTCTTATGTCATTTTCATATTCATTTCAAGTCCTTTGGGATAAGGATATTAAGTAGCAAATACACTAATTAGATGGCCCCAAAAGCGTTTTCGGAGACCCTATTCACGTTTTATTTATTTCAAATTTATTCAAATATCTGGATAGTATATTTTTAACATTGTGGTATAAATGCATCAAAATCTTGACATTACCATTTGAAACATTTTGGAATTAAGTAGTAGTTACACCAAAAGTGGCAAATCAATTGAATCTAATGAATATGGAATACCAAAAATATTTTTAAAATAATGTAATTAATGTCCTTCACTGCTTAAAGGATTTTAAATGATTTGAAAATGAAAATTTATATAAGTAAACCTTACATAATCATATAATGTAACACCTTTATGGGGATTTGTAAAAATGTTTAAAAATTTGTGTCAATTTGTACATCGTGATTCTCTAAATATTTTTAACTAAATAACTAATTTTTTTAACACATTAATTTGACTAATTAATCCATCGCTTATAATTGGTTATACAAGTTCATCAAGAAAATTCAATATCAATTTGAAATTCTCAATTTTGGTGTCCTTAGATGATTACAAGGTAGAATGATTCATTTTTTGTGTCACAATGCAATTTTTTGCAAAGTGATGCATTTACATGTTATTAACATGTTGTAAAATCAATAATATTGTAAAAAAAATTATTAAAGTTATGTTTTCAAGTTGATATATATATATATATGCACTAAATATATAGTAATGAACTTTTGAAATTGAAAAATATGGACTTTTTTTTTTTTTTTTGCATTTATGTACATGCATTTTTGTGTGTGCTTTTTATTTGAAATATCTTACAAGGACTCAATATATGATATATTAAAGCAATACGAACATAGATGTAAAACAATTACTCAAAAAACCTTGACAAAAAAAAGTTTTGGAATTTTGAATGGCTTCAAATGGGCCACATTTCTATACATCCATATCATAATGAGTTTTTGGTGAATTTCAATTTTTTTTCTTTTAAATTTTGTGTTAAAAGTTCGCCTAAAATGGCTTATCTTGGTATGGATTTTTTTAATTCATTAACTACCATGCAACTTTCAATTTAATCAATGATATGATAATAGACTACCATTTTAACATTGTCGTATAGATTTTTAAGGAGAGGTGTATCTATTGAAAATGAATCACCCTAATTTGCAACCACTCCTTTGGTTTTTTGTATTATGATTACATCTTAAAACACTTGTAGGTTCAAATAACAAATGGATGTCAAAGAGAAGGCCCAAATTAGTCTACCAATTTCATATTGTACATAAAAACCAAAATGAAACAACATTACACGTGATGCAAACCAATGTTGGCAAGCTTTTAATTTTAGGTAGGTTCAATTTCTTTAGGTTAGTTTCTAGGGTATCCAAACAGTAGGTTCAATATTTTATTACAATTGTGATTGGAACCAAATTGGGCAATTGGACAATTAATTGGGGTTAGGGGGGTGTTATCTTTTTTTTAATAGGTTTAAGTTTTCTAGGTAAATAAGTACAACTTTTCAAAAAAACTAAAATTTTAAACCTATTGTTTATTAATGAAAGCACAATAGGATGGATCAAAATTTGGCAATTAAAAGTTCATTTTGAAAGTCCATATCCATTGTATTAAATTGAACTTAATGAAAACGGGCTCTTAATCAAAACATTTAAGTGATGTTAAAGTTAATATTTTATTCTATGTCCAAGTTCAAATCACTCTAATTTAAGAAAAATAAAACATCTTTATAAATATGGTCTCAAAAAACTAAATTTAGATATCAAAATGGATTTTACAAAATTTCATGTTTTTAAGGTTTTCAATTTGAGTCTTAAAAAAAGTGAGAAACATTTTGCTACTTGATTTGTCCATCTTAGATGTTATAAGCCTTCAAAGTAAAATCTTTCAAAGTTGTGAGCACATTCTCCAATTCCAATAAAAGAAAAAATCCATAACCACATTTTTTTTGAATTGTGACATTGGATATAAAATCCATAGATCATTGAATATTGATATTGTTGGTGTAATTTTTCCAGAGTTGGAAGCATTCAAATTTCAATTTCAATTTTTCATTTCATTTTATTAAAATTTTCAAACATATTTGAGTTATATACAACAAGGCTTGACTAACTTGAAAAACCTACCATTGTAATTACTTCCATAAAAATACATTGTAATGTATATTTACCCTTATGCAAGTAGTTACCTTTAATTAGTTGTACAAAATTAATTATACATAATTTTATCTTGAACTATGTGGATTTGTCAAATAAACTCATATTGTAAAAATGAATTCATGTTTAGTTGTGTGTATAAGAAATTGGTTTAAATCTAATTTAAAATCACATCAGCCTTCAATTTTGTTAAGAAAAACCAAAACTTGAGGTCTTATAAAATCCAAGAAACTAGTTTTAGATTTGGACCAAAGGTTCCATCAAAAAATTCAAAAGTTTAGAAATCATAATTGAAGGTTCCTTTTAAAATCTAAAATCAAACAACATTGGTGCAAACAATAAAAAACAACAAGCACAAAACATACCATAGCCCTCATTTCGGCCATTCACCTTGAATTTAAATCAATTTACATCATTGCAAGCAAAGGTTGTCATTTTCCCATGATTTTAAAAAAAAATTGCAACATAAACTTTCATCTAATTTTAACATTTCTGACAATTTTGTTTCTTTGCTTCTATGATTTTTTTTTTTTAAATTAAATCTTCAAATGCCTTTTTAGTGAGCAATTAAAATAGCCTTACAAGGTCATTATGAGAGGCTCAATCCTACTAATAAGGATAAAATCAAACAAGGATTAAATTAGCAAATCAATCCTATTAATAACAAAATGGACGCCCATACAAAAAGGTAGCAATGTATCTTTGATTTATTTTGTGACTTTTGTTTTGCCCTTTTCAATTGCATTCACTCCATTTGCACCAAAACACAAAAAGGTCCAAATACATTATTAAAGCATGTGAATTTGTTAATCATGTTCACCAAATAAAAGTAGATTTTGCACTTTTGTTTGTTATGCTTTCTATTATTGGGATTATTATTGGGATTTATAAGCGTTATTTATTTCAAGTCTATTACTTCAACTAATATTGTACATTTTTCAAATTAAACAAGTTAAATGATGTTTCATTAACATTTGGGCCTTCATGAACCTTAATACACATTTTTTGGAACTTCAATTTTTAAATCGATATGGCAATCTGAAGTTCCTTCAAAATAAGTTATCATTTTAAAAGGATGCAAAATATTATTTCATATGTATGTAAAATGCATTTTGTGTTTGTACGTTGCTAAAATATTCCTTAACAAATTATTAAATGCACCATATGTTTGATTTCATAAATTATTCACTACTATAAAAATGGGTGCAATTCATTAGCCTAAATCATTATGGGATCTTAAAAGATAAATAAGTTCATTGCATTCGAGTGATTTCACCCTGGTTAAACTTATTTCACTTTAATATCACTATGTGAACATCGTGTTTCAATACTAATTGACATAATTCACTATTATAATTTATTGTAATAAATAAGTTTATTTCTATGTTGTTTTAAACACTTTATATATGTTACTTTATCATATACCCTATATTATTTTAAGTTACTTTTGTTATTCTAACTTATACCTTATATTATTATAAATTTTCAAGTTATTTAAAATTAGATTATTTAATTTTTCTTAAACTATACTTTAGGTTATTTTATTTTAAGTTAATATATGTTATTTCAAATTATATTTTATGTTATTCAATGTCATTATACTTTATGTTATTATAAATTATTTTATCCCTAAATATAATCATTTTAAATAAAATATATTGACCTAAGGTAAAATAACATAAAATAGCTAATAATAGCTTATGAAAAATAATTTAAAATAGCCTACAATAGAATAATTACAAATAAACTATGATAACATAGCCTAAAATATCCAACAATAATTTATAATAAAATAATCATCAATAGTCGTAATATAACATAGAATAATCAACAATAATTTATGAAAATAACCACCAATAAAATAACCATTAATAACCACCAATAAAATATCCACCAATAGCCATTAATAAAATAATCACCAATAAAATGGTCATCGATAAAATAACCATTAATAACCAGCAATATCCACCAATAAAATATCCACCAATAGCCATTAATAAAATAATCACCAATAAAATGGTCATCGATAAAATAACCATTAATAACCAGCAATATCCACCAATAAAATATCCACCAATAGCCATTAATAAAATAATCACCAATAAAATGGTCATCGATAAAATAACCATTAATAACCAGCAATATCCACCAATAAAATATCCACCAATAGCCATTAATAAAATAATCACCAATAAAATAACCATTAATAACCACCAATATCCACCAATAACCATTAATAATTTATGGTAACTCAACCTAGAATAAATAGTAACAACATAATTATTATTGGCCATTAATAAAATATTCATGAATAACCATTAATAAATTAACCACAAATAACCATTAAGATATAAACCACAAATAATCATAATAAAATAACCACAAATGGCCATTAATAGAATAAACACGAATATCCATTAATAGAATAACCATTAATGATCATCAATAAAATATCCAGTAATAGCCACAATGTAATAATTACCAATAGCCACCAATAACCATATATTAGAATTGTTTAAAATTGCCAAAAATAATCAAAGGTGAAATAATCTACAATAGACAAAAATAAATTAAGGTGAAATAACCTATAATAGCCTAAAATTGCCAATAATAACATAAATTGAAATAATTAAAAATAATTAAAAATAATCATCAATAGCCAAAAGATGAACAATACTTCCACATAGTTAAAAATAACCTAAGATGAAATAATTTAAAATAACCAAAAGTAATTTATAATAGCTATAAATAACCTAAAGTGAAATAATTTAAAATAGCCAAAAATAACATAAAATAACCAAATTTTTTACAATAGCCGAAAATAACCTAAAGTGAAATAAACTAAAATAGCCAAAAAACATGAAGTAGCCAAAAGTAATTTAGAATAACCATAAATAACCAAAAGTAGCTTAAGGTGAAATAACTTAGAATAACCAAAAGTAATTGAAAATAACCATAAATAATGTAGGGTGAAATAATTTAAATTAATGAAAAGTAACCCTATAATAGTTGAAAATAGCTTAGCATAAGTAATAATATTATATTAACAAAAATCTTATCCAATTATTAAACATTTTTTTTTTCAAAAAAATGGTCATTGAAATGTTATTAAATTATGTTGAATTTATTTTTTGTTCAAATGATTTTACATTTTCAAATGGAAATAAATGTAATTATGTAAATATTGAATTAAAAAATAAATAAACTCAAATCATTTCATTTGGACAAAATTTCAATAAGATATGAATTTTCAATGTTTATATGTTTATAATGTTTTAAATGAAATATTTGATAAATAAAATGCAAGGTAATATATTTTCACAACAAGTAGGGTGCCTTGATGGTAGGGGTGTTTGCCTCCATTCTAAAGGTCAAGGGATCAAACCTTACAAGTGGTGTGTGCATGGTCAACAATGATAATTGATCGAATATTCTCCTATCTAATTCACTATAGTAGGTGCTTGGTTTCTGTTCATTAGGAGGTTGACTAATTTCACCATGGTAAAAATGTCCAAATTCACTCAAAATCTAATGAAACCCAAAGTGAACTAACACCCATTTTGGTATAATGATTTTTCATGAATGTGGAAATGATTTTTGTGAAATACAGACAATAACACAAATTTGAAATTTAAAAAAAAATAAAAATTTGATGCAACATTTTTAATTTCTAAAAATTTATCCATGTCACAATGAATAAATTCATGTGTAAACATCACTTACTTTTTGATGTCCCTTTGTAGATAATTATGTTTTTTTTTAAATTTATTTGAGGATTTTTTTTTCTTTTGCCTACTTTAGCATGGTTAGACCCAAAAGCTTCTTGGACAAATCCTAATCCTTAATTAGCCCCCTTCAACATTGCATTCATTAGTGACTTTAATTCAATGATGTTATTAAAATTTACTTTACCACTACCTTTTCAACCAAAAAAAAAGGTAATGTGATTTAAAAATTGACCACATAAACATGTACACATAGATATTTGAAACCCATTGTTAATGGCTAAAACTTTGTTATTGCAAAATAAACTTACTAAGTAAATTATATGGCATGCATAGTGGCCACGTATTGTACTTAAACTTGTACATGGTTCATTCATCAAAGATTTAATCAACCACATCAAAGCAATGCATTTTTGAATTGTTGGGGACCCCTAAGCTACTAAAAATTTCTTAGAAAGATTCATGTTCAAACATTGGGCGACCATGGATAAAAATGTGAAACAAACTTTTCATTTGATCCACTTTCCATTTTTCCTAACCTATAAGTATATTTACTTGGACCAAAGTTAAGATTTCTTTAAAGATAAAACTTCAAGCATTTAAAACATATTTCCCACCCTTTCCCACTCCAAGCTTAAGCAAGTCATACACTATGATCCTATGATCTTGATCTTTAATTTAAGTACCCCATGTATATCTAATAATATTGTCCTTGTTTCAATCAAAGATTAAACCTTGCACTTCATAATATATGGATAAATTCATTTCTAACACATTGTGCACCCATGGCCAATAATTAGCTAGTTGAATTCAAAACTTTTGTGTGTTGTCATGTGATTTTTTATGTTTATTCTCATCCAAATCCTTTTCCTTCTTGAACCTTTGAGTTAAATTTTTAACTAAACAACTTAACAATATACTGAAAGTTTATAGCCTCATGAGAGACTTCATCCACATCAATATTGGAAGGAGGTATGGGCACAAATGTATTGAACATATCCATGTCATCACTATTCAATGTTGAAAATGGACCAACATCTAAATTAGATTTTTGAGTTCACCATGCTTTCCATCTTTATTGTACCACTAGGTTTGTCAAGTGATATTGTGGTAAAGAACCTGCGTAATTCTCAATTTCACAATGAAATGCAAACCCAACAGTTGTTACTTAATCCACAACAAAAGAAACATGTGGGGGTTGAAGGATGAGATTGTGATAAGCTTTAAAATTGAATTCATGAATGTGTTAAACAAAATAAACAAAACAAAAAAGTATCCCGAAAACAATGATGCATATTAAAGGTTTAGGGAAAATCTCAATGATGAAAACACATTCAATGAACATGAAAAACTCTATCAAAACATTCAATGTACATTCATATCAAGGGCACCAAACCAATTCCTTCACAATTTTAAAGCAATTCCAAGTATTTCATGTAACTTTTTTTTCAATCTTCATAAACTAATGTCAAATCCATTAACATAAAAGTGTTTTGTAAAACTATAAATACATGCTTTCAAAATTTAAAATTATTAGCAATAATGATTGAAAATGAGTGTGCCAAACAAAATTGGTATGTTAAATGTTTTAATAAACTAACTTAAATTGCACATTAATCAAGGACCTAATGTCCTCATTGCAATACCTTTTTTTTTGTTTATTTTATTTTTCTTTCACTTTAAAATCATTCACAAGATTGAAAAGATATTGGATATAAACACATTTGGCAAATAAGCATGGAACAAGTGCAAGGTTCCTTGACAAATTAATGTATTGAGAAATGGAAGAAAACATAAATAAGGGGTTGTAAACATGAACAAAGATTAAGTAGATTAAAATAACAAAGGAACCCATTCATCTACAAATCATCCAAGTTAGTAAAAACAATGCATCAACCAACATAATGCAATAAATAAATCCTAAACATGATGGTTAATGTTAATGTGGGTCATGCAAAATTTGAGTGACCTTTATACATAACCTAATAGAGTTTCCTCTATCTGAATTCAAAGTACACAATAAACATATACAAAAGAAAACTAACTATTTATCCTTAGCTCTTCAATACCATTGATGTCTAAATCTCTTTGACAATTCCAAAAAACATCCCTTAAATTACAATACACACCACTACTCTTGAATATTGATTTATTACCCCCTTGTAAAATAAATCTTGGTTTATGAGATACCCCAATGACTTTAAACTACATCAAAACTTTCTATCCTCCATGAATAACCCAGGTAACCTATGATATAAAATAAGTGATCTAAGGTGAACATCACAATTAGTAGCCTATGAAGGAATCTAGCATGCTTAGTAATGTAAGGTTTTGTGGAAAATCATCATTAACCTAGGGTTTTGACTCTCCCCACTTTATTTGCCCTATGCAAAACTACCTTTTTCATAAATTTTCTTAATTTTAAATAACAATTCCAATTCAACATTATATCATTGTTGTCCATTGTCTCATCCCTAATCTTCATGTCATACATCTCTTTTAGGAGTTGATCAATTCCACAAACCTTCTTTCCCACCTATTAAGCTTGTGTTAATAATAATGGCCATTGTGAATTCATTTCCACCAAAATATTTGCCACCCTATGTAAAATCATGCAAAATTATCAATTCCATAAACATTCATAAGTTGAAAAATAGTTCTTAATTCCCAAACAAGTCCAAGGTGCATAGAAGAACAAAGGAATCACACTTGCCACTTAGGGTGACTTTTAAAAAAATAATGGGTTTGCATGCAAAGATAATGTGACAAACTAGGAATGATTAAAGAAAAAGATTGATTATAAATCCATGATCACATTGAAAGTTCATCCATGTGTATTTTTTGTTCAATTTAATCCTTTCTTGGCGGAAGGGTTACAATCTTTGAAATTTGTGAAGTAAATTAATTATTGTGCCATTCACACAAAGGAGATTGATAAAAAAAAATGATGGGGCTACTTTAACCTTGCATTAAGTTATTCACCCTGGATGGGAAAGATGTGGTGCAATAATTTGAAAGTAAATGTATAAACTTTGCCTTTCCTTTTTTAGGACATTGAGTTTGTCTTTGTCCCTTCCCACTTGTTCTATTACTCCTTCATTGTCTTTCTCTATTACCTATTTGCATGTGCAAATGCTTCTCAATGAACTATTATTTTATGAAGCAAAATCAATAAATTTCAAGGTGTACTTAATTAGGGATTTTCTTCTTCATTGGTAAAATTTCTACAATGTGATCAAGTTTGCAAGTAATTAGTACGTATCAATTTTTGTTACCAGAAGGCAATTTGGTGTTCATTGTTGTTAACATTTGAACACAATTTAGCAAACTTGCATTCACTTTCATGGACACCTTTCAACACCTCTCTCTTTTAAAACTATTGAACTAGCATTGAACAAGAACCCACCAATATGAGGAAGATACAATTGCATACATTTTCATAAGGTGTATTTACAAAAGTTCAAAAGATCTTAGCTAGTTTTGGTCAGAAAATGATTTATTTCTAAGTTATGCCTTTTGTTTTCAATCAAAATTTTTGGAGCTACTGACTTACATGCAAAGATTAGGTGCACACAAAACATTATATAGATAGTGGCTAGTAAAAATATACTCGCCATCAAAAAACAACATAATGGAATATGGATTTAAATCTACATTGATGATGAATACACATATTTTTGGTTGGAAGTTAAGCCTTAGATTCTAAAGCTATTTTTTCTTGAAAAGGCCATAACAAATGGATGTAATGTTAATGACATGGAGGAAAGGCCACCAACTAGCCCAATATGCATTTAAAATAAACAACCATTGATTTTGCCAAGATCCTAGGGTTTTGGATTAGGACTAACCAAGTAGTGGATGTGATGGGGCAATGGCTTCCCAATTGCTAATCCTCGTTGCTTTGCATGATCACCCACATTGGATGAAGTTCACATCCAATGAACCCTTTCGCTATCACACACTGAAGCTCGACACCTTGTAACCATATCTCCACCCACTTACAAATTTTCATCACTCACATGGCATCAAAACTTTGCGTTTATGTCATCACCTCTCTCTTACATTCATAAAGTTTGGGTTGTTGCCTTTCCATATTTTCTTAAAAAATTAGGGGTTGTTATTGAGGTCTATTTGTATTTCAACTTGTTGAAGTTTGTTTCTAGTTCAACTTGGTGGTGATGACCTTGAGTTGCGCAAGAGAGGTCTGTTGCTTGATGAGTTTCGTTGGTAGTTACAATTGTTGACGTGAGGAAGAACAATTAACTTTCAATGTTGTGTATAAATAATCTTTTAATTTTGTAAGTTTCAATAGTCTGAAGCTTTTTACAAGTTCACAAGCTATAGCATTTTGATTATGATTCAACTTTGTAGCTGCTTCTTTCTTCCACTTTTCGCAAGTTTGTTGAAGCTGTTTTTTTCAAGATTTGATTTTCTTAAGTTTTTGCAAGTTTGTCAAAGTTGCTTATTTCATTTGTTCTTGTTCAATTTTTGCAAGTCCATTTAGTTCAAGTTTTGATTTAATCACACCATGGCACCTTTGCAGTTGCTGAATGGGTTCAAATACGAGTTTTTTTTCTCTACTAACATCCTTAATGTCATCAAGGTTAGTTCTTCGAATGGAGGTGGTGGTGGTGGTATTGTTTGTAGTGCATCCGAATGCACTACATTTGAAGTTAATGTTGGTGTAGAGAATGTTGTTACAAAATGTGGTGATGTGTCTAACATTAACCCCATGGAGAAAGAAAAAAAAAAGGTGAGGGAGTGGGAAATTAATTAGGTTTTTTAGGATGTTTGGGCAGCAAAGCTTCCATGGGCGGAAGTTGTGCTTGTGATAGATGGGAAAGTAAACATGGTTAGGTGTCATGTTTGCTCATAGATTGAAAGCAAAGAGAAGCTTTTGGTTCCCAAATTTGACAACCTCCAAAAGCATGTTGGGAGGTGCAAGTGCAAGGTTACAAAACCAAATTGTAAAGTGGGGCAATATTACATGTTTGCTGAATCACAACATGCAAAGAATGAGCGACTCTTTTATAGGAGGGGAAGAGACATAATGGATAACATGGTTATTATGGGGGATGTGGTTGGGGAGAAAGAAAGGAAATTTATACATTTTGTTACAATGTTTTGGCTTTTGAAATAAGGTCATCTTATGATTAACTTTGAAGCAATGATTTTATTTATTTATTTATTTTTAAGGTGAAGCACACTCCAAAAAAAATGACAATGATAGTTGGGATATTACAAAATATATGCATAATATTGTTTTCATTGTAATTAAAGTGGTTGTTCATGTGCAACCAAATATTTTGTTGTTAGATGAAGTGATGACAATTGATAATCAATCATGAATTAACATTCATACCATTCATCCATTAGTTATAACACCATTGATAACTTGACCAATGTGATCCTAAAGTCATTGATGGTTGATGGGGGCTTGACCATGGAGGAGATCACCAACAAGTTGATTTATTTTGGTTATGATGAAGTTGTTGTGTTCACATTGGTGTGACAACACAAATCACTAGAAAAGCAACCACTTTCATGTTTGTTGTCCATTGTGTTGCACACCAGACAACCTAGCCATGTAAACACTTTCCATGTAACCCTTGGTGCATACGCTTGAAGGTTTCTTGCAAGCCACATACACTTATTTTTCCTTTTCACCCAAGAGACATTTGGAGCAATGCAAGCTTGCACAATTGCTAGAAACAAAAGGGAACAAATTGCTATGCAATGTGAATTCTAAGTGGATATCTATGTTGTCTCTTGCTAATAGGGTGCTTGCACAGTACAAATCCTAAGTGGTAAGAATGCATGATTGAAGTTGCAAGACCCATTATTAAGTTTTTGTGTGATGCTGAAGTTGTCATGGGCCTCATGTACATCATGCCCATGTTGGAGGTTATCAATGACCTAATAAAAATTGCCCAAAGTTGTGATACATTTGTGGGGGTAGTGAAGATGTGTTTTGAAGATTTGCACACATTGTACTATGATCCAAAGAAGAAGTACACTAATGAACAGTTCAAAGGTTTTGTAAATCTAATCAATTGCAACAATGATTGGATGTTCACAACTTGGTGGATTGATGCAACCACTATCATTGAATATGCTATTTTTTACTTCCAAGCCCAATAGTACCAAATCCATTCCAAGTGCCCCTTATCACTGCTTTGTGTTATGTGCATTCATGATGCTTGGGTTGTTGCTATAAAAGGAGTGAAGGAGCAATGTTCAGTTGCAGCTGCTAGTTTCATTACAGAGTTGGCTTGGAGATTTCCCAACTAGGAGTTCATGAATGCTATTTGGATTGTATATCCTTAATATTGCTTGAACTTTGAAGTAGAGAATACGTTCCTTGCCCATTTAGCCTTGTTAAAGGCACAATATTGTTTTGAGAAGGAAACTGGTGTTGAAGGCTTGAAGGTACCTACCCAATTCAATGACTAGAAACTTGACATGAGAGCTTCCCTTTTCAAGGTCACTATGTGGTCAAATTGCAAACATGTTCTCGAACTTCCTATGAATTGTAATCCTATGATGACCTGTGGTCCAATCTGGCCTTTAGTGCTGTGCTACAACACCGACTGTCAAAATACTTCAAGTTAGTGGAAATTTTTGTAGTGATGGTATTAGGAAGTGTGGAAGACAAATGATGCTTCTCAACTTTGTCCTTCATGAAATCTAAGCTTAGAAATTGGCTCACAACTCATCTTTATTAGATTGTCAGAATGTTTGCTTAGGATCATTACTCCACGAGCACTTTCCCACTTGGAGATGCCATCAAGGAGTGTTAGGATAGGAAACATAAGTATGTAATGGATGCATAGATGATTCTAAAGGTCTTAGTGTTGCAATACATTAGGAGTTTTTGCACACTATTTTGAGCTCAAGTTGCAGCTTGCATGTAGGCACTAAGCAACAACGAAGACAAATTTTGTATTACAGCCACATTTTTCCTAGTTGGTGTGATGTGTTATTTGAGTGCCCAGGATGTAAACCTAAACCTACAAGTTCTTTAAGTTACTTCAAATGTTGGCTTGTTGCTGATTTGAGCTGTTTTGACATGTACATTGCTTTCTATTTTGTTTACTATTTTCTTGAGCTAATGTGGGACTGTAGGGAAGGTTTTAATCTGTGCTACTTGTGCAGATCTGACTTGGGCTGCAATGGGCAGGATCTGAGAGGATTGCAGTGCTATCCCTCCTCAGGCCTTCAAAATTTGAAGCAAAAATTCTTGATAATTGCTTGTTGTTAGTACAAAGTTTTGCACATGTACAAGTTGTTTGCAAATTGTTGCTGTTGGCACCCAGATGTTGAAAGGATCACCAGGTTTTGCATACTAATGTTGAAATACTTGCCAGTTGTCTTACACATAAAAACACATTGTAACCATTCTACCTTTCTTCAAAAAAATTGTATCACAATTTTTGGCTATATAGTACTTTCCTTGGATGCCACATTTTGACTTAGTTTTTACAGGTTGCTAAATGTTTATACAAAAAATCCAGGTCTGCCTCCAAGGGCTGATGTTTTGTAGCCAACTAGGATACCTCGAGCAAATAGAAAAAAAAACACTGGATGGATGGTGGAACTCTCATCCTGGTTCCACAGCTGTATATTTGAGTCTCATGTGTCATTCATTCATTAATGAGCTTGCATTCCCCAAAGTTGAACTCCGCATTTAATTCTAATGCTACTTGCATCACAATAAAAGTTTGAGACTAGAAATCCTGCACGCTTGGAAGCCATTGATGCTCACTTTCTTACCTACGCATGCAAGCCTTTTATGGAAAGGAATAAACAATCAATACCCAAGCATTCAAGCCTCTTGGGGAGAGAGAATTGGGGACGAAAACAACCACTAGTATGCATCCTAACCTTTTGGAATAAAGGATTTGGAATAAAACAACCTCCAATACAGAGCAACCCAAGACCAAGGAAGACTCTTCCTCCTCCTTAGTTGCTTCCCAAAGGCTTTAGAGGCCGGTAGTACACTTGGGACACCTTCCAGTTGTCAATGGGAGTCTTAAACAACTGGTCAGGTCCATCATCATCAGTACCAAAATAGCGATCTCCAAATTCACCCATTCCTGGCACCACACGGTACTCATCATTCAACCCTGCATCTATCTCTGAAGTGACAATCTTCAGAAGTGGGAACCGCTTACACACCATATGAATTCCTTCAGGTGCCTGTGTGCATCAAAGACTATTCCTTAGCATGATATAAATGAGATTGCAGGGAGAAACTCAACAATAAAACTTTTGAAGGTTTAACTATTATGTCAGATACCAAAGCCAGTACTAATGTAACAGGAATGGGTGGAGTCATAACCTTGAAACATTCACTCACAAAGTATCAGACCATCATCACATTTATCACAAATGGCAATGACTAGCTGCTATGACTTGACACTGACCACATCTGCTTCTGAAAGTGGGTATAAAGATCTGCTGGAAATCTCAGCAGAACTTTACACATGCATCCTGGTCCCATTTCCAGAAGCAACAGGAATGAAGATGAGTCATGATTTCAGCTTGGCATGACAGTACCAATGAAGAATACAAGTGGCTACATGTATTCCATGAGCACAATAACAGAATCCCTGTTAAAGTGGTCCATGTATACCTTAATCCAAAGACCACAAGACAGATTGTAATCAAGCAACTTAAGACTGCACTTTGACTTGGCATTCTGGTCACAGAATCTTTACCCAAAGTAGGATAATACAAAACACAACAGGTCAGAGGGTGGTCTTAACCCTGTGACTCTTGTTCACAAACTATCAGACCTCCCAACTTCACCAGACAAGGCATGCATATGCTCCTGTCACTCCCAACTTCAAATGCAGAAGGGGATTACTTGGGCATAACACTGCAGAAACAGTTTCTTGCAGTGTTTCCTCTGAGGAATCTGGAAATCGCAAGAAAACTTGGCCACAATGTCAGCTAGCATTCAAGGAACAAATGAGAAAATATTGAATCCATTCTCACACATGGCACATCAAGCCTGTGAGGTTGATTGTCATTTCCACCTTACCTTTCTGCTGGAACAAGCAAACATAGAAGAAAAGTACCTCGGAGAAGTCTGCATCTTCCCATTAGTTTTTTTGAGGTTTCAAAATACAGCTCAGCTGTGACAAATATGAGTTAGAAAGAAATTTAGTAATGTACAGGAAGAAACTCACTGAGATGAGGTTCAAGAAGATGATGTGAGATTCTGGAACTCCTTTCTGTATTAGCAACTCGATAGCTTGGACTGCAGAGTTCCCTGAAACATTGTGCATCTTCCGACCCATTTAACTCATCCTCAACCTGATCAGACCGTAATGATATTGCGTGTCACAAATTCATTGTACTACACGTCCTGGCCCACAGCTTAACATGCCAAGTGTTCAGTGATCTATATTGGAAACTAGACAATTCCTCAATAATCTTTATGTGGTCATTAGTCCTAAAGGCTGTTCACTAGGATTCCAGATACAGCACAAAAGAAGTCAGGGATGGCAGAGAAATCAACCTGTTGCAAGAACTGGATCCAAAAGCAAAACATGGCGATTTGCAATGTCACGGGGCAGCTTTTCATAGATCAACTACACCACACAAGCGTCACCATATTAAAAACTGCCCTATACCATCTTTAGCAAATTTCTGTTCCTCAATAGCTGAAACATTCTATTCTGATCTTCACATGCTCTTGTGAAGGCAAAAAAGCAGGGTCCTTTGATAAAACCCACCACCCCAATAAGACCTGTGTGCTGCAAACATTTTCCCTTCAGATCTGTGCAAAGAAGCAATTGAATTATATGGCAGTACACAAAACCCAGTAGAGAGGAGAAAGCTACCTGTTTACCATTGTCCCCTTCTCGATGTATCAAAATCTTCCCAATCTTGATACCTTTGCAACATGCACGCAGTGCATTCTCCATGCTCTCACCACTATTAAAACAACAGCAACCAAGCATTGCAGTTCAAAGGACTGAATCACCCTCTAAGAAAAAGAATTAAATTTGGCTCATATGTATGACAATAGCTGCACAGCAAGGCAAAACAAAATGGATCAAACACAGTGAGGCAATGTTCTGACAAATCATTCATGCCTGATTCTACCATTACACATTCCAGCACTAACAGTAGATACATTCTGTGAAGGAGACCTAGCTCTACCTGCCTTCTACCATCTAAAATTCATAGCATCTGTTCATCTCACCTACGTATGATGGAGACACCACAAAGTTGCTTGCAAAAATCCACCCCAACATAGACAGAGCCTGCAACAACAATCAAAGTGAGAACAAGGCAATCCAAAGTTTCAGAACACATCTATGCAAAAATCTAGAAAAACAAATGGTACCTGTGGGTGTAATGACTTGCTTTTCTGTAAATGGCAAATGCCCAAGGCCATGTTCCACCACCTGCAAGTATTTGCATTGCAATTGCGTCATGAGCCTTTTCTACTTATGGCAGATTCAATTCAACAATAGACAATCAATCTTTAACCTGTTAGTATATAAATGTCAATGCAAAATAACACAAACAAGGTGATGTGAAATAAATCAATTGCATGCAAATGGATTGAAAAATGCAGTTTACATACCAGGCGTATAAGGCGGTCAGAGTAGAAGACAAAATCATGCTTTGTGGTTTCCTGATCTCGAATGAGTGTATGCATACCTCGGATCTGCAAGGGAACTTATAGACTCATTTACAAGGACTTGCCAATCACATAACAAACTAGTGCATTTAGGACGTTACAAAGAAAACTCCAAAATTACACAATGAAGGTAATCATTATGTCAGTCCTTGTGAAACAAACGCAGCAAGAATAAGTGCAGTCATAACCTTGTGAGTGTCACTCACTAGGCATCAGACCATTACCTTCAACATGATGGCAGTGACTAGCTGCTCTTAGTCCTCACTGACTTCATCAGCTCCTGACAATGGGTGTAGATAACTATGCAACAATCTGCTCAAAATTTCAAGCGAACAATTGTACAAAAATCCTCATCCTGCAGTTCTGTCACAAATTCCACAAGCAACAAGAAGACTGAGTCATGATGTTTGGCTGGCACTGAAGAGACATAGCGAACTTGCTGCGCAGTATAACTTCTAGTGAAGAAAGCACACAATAGAGTATCCAGCTCTTGTATTATGCATGTGAATGCAGACCACAGAAAGCATGAACGAACCTGGAAGGTGGATTGAATCACATAAACATTTGGATAGATTTTGCGAAGATCATGTTGACCAAGCTTTGTGCGAATATGCTGAACTATCAGATCAATTGCAACATGATTATCTCCTCCCCGAGGCAAAATTACATCAGCATACTTCTTTGTTGGTAAAACGAAATCATCGAAGGCTGGTTTCACAAACTTCGCATACTGCAACACAGTACCAGAGACCATAAATAACATGTCTAAAAGAGCAGACATGCAGCTGTCAAACTTAAGCCTAGATACTCCATCACAAGTTTTCATCTTCAAAAGCAAAAGAAAGACAACAAGGGCGAACTTTTGACAACTTTATAATACCTATCTTCTCTGGAGGTTCACAAACTCTGTACTGGAAATTTTGAGGTAGAGGGTAGAAGGATCCACAAGGCTAGAATCTAAATACATCAGGATTGTGGGAACAGACAGCCATGCCTGCTCAATCACACCATTCACATCTCTGCCTCTCTCCAAGGTATCCCTCCTTATCCGTCTGGCAAGCCTGACATCAGCATCTGCACCATATGATGGAAGTGAAGACAAAGTTCCACACAATCAGCAAGGTAGTAACATTGTAGAGACTGTCAAAGTAGCAGGAGATCATATACTGAAAGAGAATACGAGCACAAAGTAGGCCACTGAACAGTAACACTATCTCTTAAAGCATCTAGTTATATATCACAAGGTCATGAAGATGATTTGCAGTACAACCCATCAACCAATTAACCAACAACCAGATCATTCTCCATAATTGCAGGACACGAGGGGAAAGTTGAGATGATATTTCTCATTGGTGATGCTCTAGAGTCAGCTTAAGACAATTTGACATCTGTAAGAAGGAACATGTATCCAGTACATGAGTTTTGACCTTGCAGCTAAATTGATTCAATAACACGAAGCCAAAACTAGTTTGAGCAAACAGCCCCACTACTGTGGGTTACATGTTATCATACCCACACAGTTTATGATAGGGTATCTATACACAATGACAAAACAGATAAAGAGTGGAGAAATATCCACAACAGACAAACCTGTGTCAACAAATATCTTCATGTTCATGAGTCCACGCACACAAGCATCATGGAAGACCAAAATGCCCTCAACGATTATTACATCTGCTGCATTCACCTGTATTTGCATAAGATTTTTTGTCAATTGTGTACAACACATGTCGTAAGATTAATTCAGTCAACAACATTCAATTTTCACAATTCTGAGACCAACTTTGATATGGGAAATAGTGATCTTGCAAACAGTGTCAGTAGAAAAGAAACCTTCCGAACAGTGTCTGTAGATCGTTGATGTCGCTTGAAATCATACACAGGTATCTGGATTGGTAGACATCTCTTCAGTTTCTCCAGGCAATCTAGAAGCTGCTCTGTATCAAATGCATCTGCATTATCCAGGAAAGCAAAACAAGAACTGAATCATTTTTCTCATCTGGGTAAGCAGAGTCAAGAATTATAAGGTATGTTGCTTAGACTTCCTCTGACTTTCTTTCCTCACCCTTAAACCTGCAAGTTAATTAAGCTTATACCAGCCACCTGGAACATTTGCAATAAAGTGTTGCCCTAGTGCCATTAATAGTGAGAGTTTGGGACCAAGACAAGCACAATTGCTTGACAAATGCAAGACTATCTAGACAAGCAAAGAAGCTCATCCTTCTTTACAGTCAAATATGGCATGACTTCACACTAGAAAATCCTCCAAACAGAAATTCTGCAGCTGATGGCATTGGACCTGGCATTCTTCTCAACAAAAGTGTGAGTGGCTGGAGAAGTTGGCAACATTTTAACCAAAGGGAAGCATAAGTAGTTCACCTGGATGATCAAAATTATACTCTCCCACATTCTCCAATTCTTCAGGGGTTAAACCTCGATAGAAGGAATCCTGTCACACCAAGGAATCCTTTCACATTATATTGCTTTGTCCTTGTCCAACAACAACATCATGTTTTCAATCAGATCCCTGTCTGCCTTTCTTGAACATATCTACCATCACAAGCTCCTCATAAATGCTGTCATCAGCTATCAAGAAATGGTATGAAGCTGCCTGCAATGCTTGACTTCCTAACCTTCCAATCTCATTGCAAAGCAGGTTTGCTACAAACAGGAGAACAAACTAAAGATCTACCCAGAGAATTGCTCCAACATGGACTATCCTTAGGTTACTAAAATGATTGATCTGCAAGGACAGAAGGGTAGATGAGGCCAGATGCATGAAGGAAATAGAATGGTATGCCTGATTGACAAGCACAACACGATGATCATGGAGTTGTTGAATGATCATATCACAGACGGTGGACTTCCCAGAAGCTGTGCCCCCTCCAACACCTGCTCCCACACAGAATCCATGAATAGAAGCAACATCTATTATAAGCATAAACGCCTTATACAAAATGATATAAAAAGGGTACACAGTCATTGGTCCCTCACCAATAACAAATGGCTGCTTAGCTTCTCCTTTGGGTTGTGGCACTGCAAGTCCATCATCCTCAAACCTCACACTCCCAGCTTGGGCAGTTGGAGCAGCTGCCATACCTTCCTCTCACTCCAGCAATACAGTGAAATTCCACCAGATGGGATCTCTTCAGGTTCTACGCAAGGAAGAAACTGAATCACATTCTCCCTTCACGAATGACCTCAATAGTGACCATTCTGGCAAAAAAGATAGTTGCCAAAACCCGAAAGTCCCTTTAATGTCACCAACTTCCACAGGAATCAGGCATATAAAAAACCCCTGACAGAGACCCCCCCAAAAGAAAAGCTACTAGAGTTTTCAAGGTAGAATGTAAACCCATCTGACATGCTCCAAATTGCAATTCGACGATATGAGCTATAATGCAGTTGTAGTGTTTCGAATCCCATCAAAGCACATCGATGATTCATCAATGATCCTTCACTTTCGAGTTCTTCCAAAAGCAAGTTCATTACATGACCCAATCTCACACACGCATTTGAGAAGTTGAAAACATCAGTAACGAAGCTCTCCCTGTCGCACATAAAATACCAGGAATTTGCTGCGCATCTGCTGAATAAATAAAATCCTGCCAAAAGCTGGAAGATAAAAAATGGACGAATGTATGCTTACAGCTTACGGTGTACCTTGCAGCATGCCAGGCCCAGAATGTGCGTTTCCTTCTTTATTGACCCCCCTGTGTTCTCAAGAGATGGGATGATAGTAGGTGTCCATGATCAGAAAACTCTTATCTTGACCTAAGGGCCGCTCCAGACCACGATCCAGCCTCTCTCCCTCTACCCTTCTCTTTATTTTGATCAATCGAGAGCCTGGCCTCATTCCCCTCTCTGTATTCCAAAAAGATAGAAGTGCCCCTGACAGACACACGAATTGAGAACGGCAAACAAAAGATGACACAGAAAGGTATTATTAAGTATTAACTTATGCTCCGCAGTATTTATCTCTCTTCCAACAAGAGATTTGATCGCTGATGCTGTCGAGCTTATCGGCTGAAGTTCGGATGAATTCTTTTCCGACTGTAAATGTGCTGATGAGGATGTAGCTCCTACAGCGAATCTCGGCGTGTGCTGTTGTTTGACGATGGGCAATGGCTATTGACAGTAAGGGATGGTGGGTGTGGGATGAATGCTGGAGATCTGGGGATGAATTGCCATCCGCTTAATGTGTCCATCTCCATGCCCTAAGAAGCAAGCATCTGTGAATTGCTGCTCCATGTTGCATTCCTAAGTCAAAATTGCCACTAATTACCAATCCTCATTCTATTGTCCCGGGAACAAAACCTTTATGTATCCACCTTTAGAATATGATACTATCAGTGGATGAAAAAAGCTCTCTGGGTCTGATACAGTGAGGGTCTGATACAGTGAGGAGCTGAAACCATGGTTTTCAGTTAGAGCTTGACAAAGCTCTGTGAGTAGATGGTGAACCTTCGGTAATGGAGCAACAATGGTTGAAATATCTGGCTTTGATAGTAACAGCACAATCCACTCAGGCACTTAGTCTGATTAAGCAAAGAAAGACAGAAGAGAAAGTATGAGTCCTTGCAAATGCTTGTGGAACCTCAAGCTCAAGAGATAGAAGACAATTGATTGATCCTGCATCAGCATTTCAACTTGCAGCAAGGATAGGAGAAACACCCTTGTTTATTGGCAAAGTTCACCAAATTTAGTGGGTGTACAGTACACAACTATGATTCATGAACAGGTGCAGTAAATCATGGCCATTAAGTACCTGTAGTGAACATCATCAGCAAATAACCTCCAGACGGTAGAATAGAGGCTGGCAGCATGGAAGACTATTATTTCTAAAATTGCACTTCTTCAAAGATTCTCCACCCTGCCACTAGCTTACCTCAAGTACACTGCCACCAATAAGTGACTACCATTGAGAATGTTTCACAGAGATTCATTAGCTTGTACATCAGAAATAGCGGGCCCTTACCTGACACCAAGGTCTATGACAATTGAGATGGCACATTCAATTCTGACTCAACAGCACCAATTTGCTGTTGTAGTTTCATGTGCAAGTGCTGTTGGCACATCGGAGCTTGATGATAAAGCTAGCAATGCATTAACCACCAAGCAATTTCCAGCTCCACTGAGGTTCATGATTGATGCAGGCAATGCCAGGAACTGCAGATAAGTTGCCAATTGGTTACTTTCTGTGTTAAGTGGGATGTCAAGGTTCAACCTATCATTTGTCTTTTGTTTCATGGTTTATTGTGGCCACATATTGCTATTCTTGTGTGTTCTCCTGCATGTATCACTATTTGACAAACAGGGTCTTTTCACAAGCAGAAACTCGTTCATTTTCCAGTTATAACAGCTGAAGCTGCTGCTGGGAAGGCACAGTTTGAATCATAACGGTTTACACCAGACAGCAATGCTAACAGCAAGGGCAAAATATGTGTTAGCTGCAGAAACTAAAAGTGGTTCCCATGTGTTATCATGCTAAGAGACTGATTCAACCCCAAAACTGATTCAAGTTCCAAAATATACAGCACTGACATCAGGAGAAGACCAGTTGCCCCTAGTTTGGTAGGAATGAGACCACAAGGCTGCAATGACACACCACTTCACTTCTCAATTAGAAGCAGCAAAAATCTTTCAGGGTAGTGCCATAATTGGATTCATACCTCAGGGATTATGAAAAAGAGATATGATCAATTGACTGAGCAAAGCACAGCCCCATAACTAGCAAGGGTTTTTAAATGTCTTAATTCCCAGATTATGGCAGAAGGCTCAGTAATGCCCATATGTACACCTCTACTCTCTGTGAAGAGTCTTCCCTCTTGCACCATTTGGGTGAGGAGATTTTTCCACTGCTAGTTCAGCCTCATTAGGTGATGCATAAGTCATCCACACCACGAACAGCCCAGTTAACCCCACAAAACTCAGTGGCAGAAGAGAAAGCCCCTAAGCCACACCATCAGAACATCAATTTAATTCACAATCCAATTCACTTCCTCTTTCTCACAAACTTGGGATCTTCTTCAACATATAAAGGCTCAAACTTTGATGCTAGCCAACATACTTGCAGCAGCTTAAGAAATGTTAGCTTTTGTTGTTATGATTCCACCTAGTATAACAAAGCAGACAATGTCTGCACAAGTAAGTAAGGTAAAATCAAACTGGCATACTACCCTGGACTTTGCCATTCCTCCCACCAAGTCAGTGACAGAAGCTGAGTATCTTTCAGTCATATTGTCAGTTTCATCACATTTCCTGCACTAGGAATTTTATACTAACCACCTTCTACTGACCTGTCAGAGATTTCACACAGTATTAGGAGGGCACCTTAAATCCATAAGATTCCCACCTCACAGAGGAGGTGAGCTTATGTTTCTGGGCGGGCTCTTACATTTCATAAGGGCCCACCATTTTTTCTTTGCACATTAGATATGCAATCAAAAGCTGAACAGTCATTACACATCATAAGGCCCTTGGAAAGGTGCATTACCAGAATTTGGGACTACCCTCCGCTGCCATATCAGGTGGGTATTCTGGTAACACCCCTCTCCATGGACCTCTCTAGCACTACCAGATATTCAGCCATGTGCAAGCTTAATCCTTGGGCATCTTCAAAGCCACAAAGAGCAGATCTATTCCAAAAATATGCTTACATGTGCATAGAGCCAGCAAAAGTGCTGGACATCAATTGCCATCCAGCATGAAGATAGGCACATTCTTGGTACCTTCTGCAAATCAAAGGATTAAAACAGAAGGCAAATGCTCCTCCTGTTGTCATCATTCTACACTGCTGATGTTACCAATCCCAAGAGCTCTGGCTTCATATGAGGCAATGTTAAACAGTAACATTATAGCATTGTATCAGTATGATAGAAGGTGCAGACAGCTCACTGACTTGCAACTCAAGCAGAGGTCTAGCCACAAAACCAGCCAGGACTCAGTGCTCACATTGCAATCGTGGCCGAAAAACAGCTGAAGCACCTTCCCAGTCAATGATTGCAGACACAACAGGTCTTGTTGCAATGCCACCACACCTACCCACCTCTTTTCAGCACACCTTTACACATGTAGATCCCAAGTGAGATTCTTTTGTATGGCTTCTGCAGCTGCTCCTCTCACACTGATTTGACAGCTTCTATAACTAGCTCAAAAAAGAGAGCAATTTCATATCAGACATTTTCACATGTATTGAAGACTTCTTGGAATGTTTCATCTACAACTCACCCAGAGTGGTGGGAGGAACATAGAGTTGACAACTGATCTGTTAGTGACAGCCCCAAGTGATTCTCAGTGAGAAGGCAGAAATACGTTATATATGCAAATCACAGATCCAACCGTGCCCAGTAAGCTTTAATTGAGAAGACAGATGAAGATGGATCCTCGCAAGACAAATAGATACGATAGGCTGCAACAGAAACAATCAACCTACAATATCCTCAGCAAAAACACTGATGTGCAAATGGATGAGTCACATAGGGGATGGCCTAAACCTCTTGATGGGTACAAAAGACACAATCAACACAACTACTACACGTTGTCCTCCACAGGGAGACAAAATGTTCAACTACATTGCTAATTTGTGTTCCCCAGGTTCCCGATTCAGTGAAGGAAAAAAGAGAGCAAGCTACCTGTGAGTACGACGCTTAACCGACGTCGCGAAGCTTCTTCACTAGAGAAAAAGACGATGAAGGACCCGACCTTTGTTGCCTCATCACAATTTCTTGGGCACCCTTCGAAACCAAAGTTTCATCTTGGTGCAAAGTGAGCACCATCAAAGAGAACAAGCTAACATCTACCTCTTGCTGCACATTATTATATCAAGCTCCAATGAAATCAACCAACGCGTCGTAAGACAGCAAACAAGGTCGGAAAACGCAAGCGATGGAGCTGCTGCATGGAGAACACAAGATCAGCTTCACAAGAAACAACGGAGCCTCCAAACCTAATCACAATCACCGAACAGAAATGCCTCTTGGTAGGTGGTAGCCGTCCAAATGCATCTTGGTACATCTTTACCGTCCAAATCCATTTACATTGTAACCGTCCGAAAGCTTCTTGGTACATTGTAGCCGTCCAAATACATCTTGGGTACATCGCTACCGTCCAAATCCATTTACATTGTAACCGTCGGAACGACTGTTGACACGTTGTAGCCATCCAAGTGCATTTGGTACATCGTAACCGTCCTAACCCTCCCCTTGGTACATTTTTGCCGTCCAAAATGCATCTTGTTACATCGTAACCGTCCAAAAGGACAGGCTCACAGCATAACCGGTAGTAACACCAGGTATGAATGGATCGTACGTGGCTTTCAAGCAAAGAGATCCACGCCTAGAAAATTAGACTTATCTTGGGCCCATGGGCAAGGAAAAGAGAATAAAATTTTAGAGACTATGATAATTGGAATTGGTTTAGGTGAAACATGTATAGAGTCCATTAGTGATTATCACCATGACAATCTTGAATGTTATTCGCTTGACAATTATGAATATATTTTATAATTTTCTTTTCATCTCTTTCATGTGATAATTATCCAACTGTTTCATTCTTTTCACCAACTCACTTACATGGATATGAAAAAAATAATTCACATGTGTCTTCATATAATTAAATTGTCATAATTTGGTTGAATTCAACTAAAAAAAGAAGAAAATAATTTGAATTTAATTCAATTGAATTGAAATTTCAATGAGAACACTAACCATGTTGAATTCAATTCATTTCAGTTTATAACTTTAATTTAATTTTAATTTTAATTTAATTTAATCTAAATTTTGTTAGATTTCTTTCAAATTATATTGAGTTGCATTCAATTCAAGTTGCATTATGCTAATTTATTCAATATTAAATCATTCAAATGAAACTTAAGTTTTACAAAATAACCCACCTTTTTCATCAATTCATCATAGTGGTTATGTGTAACGGCATGGAGCCCAAGTAAAAAATAAATAAGAATTTAAATGATACTTACCTAGAGGCTAAGGGAAAAAGAATAATAGTGGTGATTGTTGCATATGGAATGCAATGTTGGATCCTTAATATTTTTGTAGCATGGAATGCGCTATATCACAAGAATAACTGGAAAAAGTGACGACCACCCATCTACCTCTCACGTCATGAAACGTCCAACCCCCTATTAGCCACCTCCCCAAATAGTTGAGCTAAGCTTTTCACGAGCACATTTCTTCCAGCCACAAATCCAACCTGTCCAACCATTTCTTAAGATTTTCATCAAACAAGATTTCCTCCCCATCAATCTGGCTACTGGGGTACACACCCCAATAATAATTTTTAAACGTAGTAATAAACAGCTGCAGTCCATCACCATAATGCCTTTGGCTGGTTATTTAACACTAACAAGAGTTGGTCTTATTATCTATAAAGTAGAATTTCCCTCCCCAGAGGCAAGAGGGAATTTCATTTTGTCATTGGGAATTTCATTTTATCAGGGGATGTTTCAATTTATTGTCGCACATTTCACTAAGTCGTCATTGCTTCATCTGGGAATTCATAATTTCATCAAGCAGTTCAAGGGCAACTTTATCCGCCAGGGATTACATTGGGTAACTCCCTCCCAGTGGCGAGTCCCCCAAATAACCACTCTCAACTCCAAGGCATTTAACGTACACATAAAGCCCTGGCTGTTTTTCCCAGTATGAAGGGTTAAGGCCACACCTCTGGAAGGTGCCTCCACACCTAGACACATGACCGCTACATGATCTTCACATCCATCATGGCCTTGTGGTCTACAATCTTTAATCCATTATTTGCCCCATGCTTTATGTCAGCTTAACATCTATGGGTGAGAGTATTCTTCAAATGCAAGGCTAGTCGTGGCTTCACCAAAACACAATATGCAAGCATGATTTAAACCATATTACACTAATTTAGATCTTGTGGTTGTAAAAGGTAATTGTTTTTCCAATCCTGAATGATTTCAAGTTTCTGAAATTGAAATTTATTTCTATTCTTGCGCATATCTTAGTTGAGGGTTAGTTCCATCATTAAATAATCCTTTGAATATTGAAATGAATTATTGTGAAAACATGACAATTTCAGGTGATGAAAATTATCATAATTATGGCAAGATACAATATGAATATTTAAACTATTTATATGACTAAAAAAATTTTATTAAAAAAAGATTATTTTAAATCACAAAAGTATAATATTTTCAATGTTAAAAAGGAATTTTTTTTGAAAGGTGTACCCTATGTAGAATGCATTTCATTTTGGGAGAAAAATAGTTGTTGATGGAGTTTCAAATTGTTGATGTTGCTATTGATGTTGTTTCTTTTGGTTCAAGAGTTGGTGTTCATCTTGCCCATGATGGCTTTGCTACTACTATATTAAGTTTTAGAGTTACTAGATATAATAAAAATTGTGTTGTTCCTTTTGATGGCAATGTGTCTATTGGTTCTATTTTTATGGATCAAAAGAAAACCATGATTAGAGTTGTTTTTAATGTTGTTTCTATGGATTGGAATTATAATGTTGTAAAAGTACCAAAATCAATGAAGATGATGAAAATGATAATGTTCTTTCTTTACATGTCCTTGAAGTTAATGATGGTGATTATTTTTTCATGAAGATGATGACAATGTTTGTTCCATTGTACAAGTAATTAAGATCAAGTGAATTTATCTTCAATCTTGAAAAGTTTTTTTGGAATAACTTGTTCGAAAAGGAATTTTTTAAGTACAAAGGCAAGTTGGTTGCCATTTGTACTCCTTAACTACCTCTTTGAAATTATCAATGTCAATAGTGTTTTTAGCCATATCTTTAATAACCTTTAAAACTATTGTATTATTATCGCACATGTTGTTATGGACCGGCTATAAACAAGTGGAGAATTACAAGATATGACAATATTAGAGAATTGAGAGTTTTATTAATCCATAAACTGGTGTTCGTCTGTTGGAGGGTTGTTCCCCAGACTATTTCTTTTTATAACCCTAAACCATACTAGTCCCAAAATATCCTAGGCCATGACATTATTCCCTCCTCAAGCGACATCTTCCAGATGGAGCCGGTTTGTTAGGATACCGTTGGTGAAATCGATTAACTAAGTCTTGGGCATGAACTAGGTTTCCAGCAGGCTCCTAAGTAGTTTCAGAAGGAGGATAACCTCGCCAAAAGACAAGGTACAGGAGCTTTCCACGAATCTTCTTGGAGTCCAGGACCTCCTGAACTTCAAACTCTTCTTGGCCTTCAATTTCGACTAGAGCTGGGGGTTCTTGAGGACGTTCTGGGATCGGGTTTTCATGATAGGGCTCAAGCAAGGAGACATGGAAAACATTGTGGATTTTGAACTGGGGTGGAAGCTCCAACTGGCAAGCCACTAGACCAACAAATTTGGTGATTTTGAAAGGTCCGAGGCGCTTGTAATCCAACTTGGCACATGGGCGAGTGGTAGCAATGTTCTTTCTAAGAAGCTAGACCTTGTCTCCAACCTTGAAGTTTGGATGGTCTTTGCGTCGGCGGTCTGCTTGCTTTTTTTGCCACTCTTGTGTCAGCTTGAGTTCTGCCATAAGGTTCTACTGAACCTGTCCAAGTCTCGTGGCCCTTTATTCAGCTGAGGGGTTTACGGAGTCCCCAAGAATTTCAAGGCTGAACCTGGGATGAAAACCGTAATTGGCAAAGAATGGATTGATCCCAGTCGATGCATGCGTTGTGTTGTTATAAGCAAACTATGCTTGAGATAATAGGGCCCGCCAGTCGTCCAGTTGGTAGTTCATAGTGCAACGAAGGTATTGTTCGAGTGTCTGGTTTGTCCGTTAAGTTTGTCCATTTGTCTCGGGGTGGAAAGCTGAAGATAGTCGAATGTCAACTCCAAGAAGCTTGAATAGGCGATGCTAGAACTTGGATGCAAATTGAGGACCTCTATTAGACATAATTTCCTCGGGAGTCCATGTAGTCGGACGATCTCGTCCAGAATTAACTGAGCTGTTTCTTTTGCCGTGATTGATTTGGAATAAGGGGTGAAATGGGCCATTTTGGTGAGTCGATCGACCACAACCAGTATTGAATTCTTGGGTCTAACAGTAGGGAGGTTCGTGATGAAGTCCATTGCAATAGATCCCCAAGGTCGGCTAGGAATTGGCAGGGGCTGTAGGAGTCCAAACGAGCGATGCCTGGGAGCATTGGATCGAGCACATGTATCACAAGACTTGACATACTCCCGTAGAAGCTTGTTCATTTTGGGCCACCAATAATTCCTTAACACTAGTTCGTGAGTTCGTGCCATTCCAAAGTGACCAGCCAGGGTGTTGTCGTGGCATTCTCTCAGGATTTTTAGGCGTATAGGTCCTTTGCGTACATGAATAAGGTTATTTCGAAGGAAAAGTCCCTCTTGCTGCTCAAATTGATCCAGATCATCACGATTTGGGTTCCTTGGTCATTCCCATAGTTCCTTCTTGATGTTGGTAGCCCAGGTGTCTTCCTCAGTTGCCATCTTGATGTCCCTGACAAGGTATGGGAGGGTGTTGATTATTGCTGCAATTTGAAATTGCTCGGGGTTGAGTAAAGTTTGGTTCTGCTGAACGTAGGCCTCATCCCCCGCTCGAAGTTCATATTCTGAATGACGAGATAGCGCGTCAGCTTTCCCTTGCTAGGTGCCAGGTTGATACTAAATCTCAAAGTCGAGATTAATTAGGAAGATAGACAAGCGTGCCTGGCGACAATTCAAGGTCCGAGTAGTTGTGAAATAAAGGAGATTCTTGTGATCTGTTAGAACTTGGACTCGATGTTGAGCTCCGGCAAGATACGGTCTCCACTATTCGAATGCCGTGATGATTACCAGGAGTTCTTTATCGTAGATCTGGTAGTTGATTTCAGCACTGGTTAGCTTCCGTGAATAAAAATCAACTTGATGCAACAACCCATCTATTCCAAATTGAGATAGAATAGCTCCCAAGGCAAAATTTGAAGCGTCCATTTCCACAATGAATGGTTTGGCAGGGTCGGGATGTATCAGGATGGGTGCAGAGGTGAATGCCATCTTGAGAGTATCAAAAGCAGCCTGGGCCGTTGGATTCCATGAGAAGGGCTTGTCTTTGCAAGTCAGGGTTGTTAATGATGTTGTGATCTTGGAGTAACCTTTGATAAACCGACGATAAAAGTTGGCAAACCCCAGAAAACGTTGAACGTCCTTGATCGACAATGGAGTAGCCCAACACTGGATGGTCTCGACCTTTGACTTGTCCATGAAAATGCCATATGGAGAGATCACGTAGCTAAGGAATGCCACTGAAGATTTGTTGAATTCACATTTTTCTAGCTTGGCGTATAAGCCATGTTCTCGGAACGTCGCAAACACTAATCATACATGTTTGTCGTGGTTTTCCTGGTCCTTGGAAAAGATTAAAATGTCATCCAAATAGACCACGACAAATTCGTCCATGTACTCCCGGAAGATATCATTCATCAGATGTTGAAAGACTACGGGTGCATTGGTGAGGCCGAAGGGCATGACTGTGTATTCAAAGTGGCCATAGCGTGTGCGGAAGGCTGTCTTCCATTCATCACCGGGGCGAATCCTGAGTAAGTTGTAGGCTCCACGGAGGTCAAGCTTGGTGAAAATCTTCCCGGTACGTAGTTGATCCAGGAGGCCTGAAATCAAGGGCAAGGGATATCAATTCTTTTTTGTTATTTTGTTGAGTCCATGATAATCCACACAGAGTCGAAGGGAGCCATCCTTCTTCTTGACAAACAGAATTGGGGCGCTGACTGGAGACTTGGAATGCTGAACGAACCCCTTGGCAAGGTTTTCAGTAAGGTAATCACGTAGGGCTTGGAGTTCCGGTTCTAATAGGCCAGAGATAGGACCAAAGGGTGGTGAGTGTCCTTCTTCTAAATCAATCGGGCAGTCATATGGACGATGGGTGGGGAGTTGATCAACATTATTCTTTTCAAAAACATCAACAAAATCCTTGTACTTCTCAGGAAGTTTGATAGGTGTTGGTTCTGATTGGGGGTTTATGTTGTTGGTTGGGTTGACATGGATGGCGAAGACTTGAAGATTCTTAGCAGCCCGATAGAAAGGGACAGCTCCATCAACGAAGATCCGGACAGGGTTGGTTTTCTGGGCAGGTTTCTTGACAAGATTCTTAACAGGACAAGGTTTAGTTCTGGCCATTGGGGGGTTCTTGACTGCAGGACTTGACATAACAGACTTGAGAAAACTAGAATTGATTTCAACTTTCTTTGGGTTCTTGACCACATGGTTCTTGGCAGGACTAGACAAAGTGTTTGTCTAAGCTTGGGGTTCTTGAGAGGTGCATTGTTGTGCGCTAAAGGTGAAGGTTATAGATCGCCAATCAATGATAGGGTTGTGCGCTTCTAGCTAAGGCAGACCAAGGATGATGGGATGGTGAAGGGTGGAGATGATGTTGAGAACAATCTTCTCCATGTGCTTGCCGATATAGAGTTCTAAAGGGGTTGTCTTGTGTGTGATTGCACCAGAAGCGATGGTTCTCCCATCAATAACCTCTACCGGAATAGGGGTTAATTTTTTGACCACATGGATGTTGTGTTGGGCGACAAATGTTTGGTCAATGAAAAAAGAGGTGGTGCTAGAGTCCACCAATGTTGACACTTGTGGTATGTCTTCTGGAATACGAATGATGTCCACATACTAAGTGAAACTGGGACTGGGACCAACAGCGGAATAGGAGCCTTTGCAAAGGTGGTGTTGGGTGAGATCCAGTCACACGGCTCCTACTGTGACTGGATGTTTTTGTTTTCCAACTCTTGGGGAGTTTTCATAGCTTATACTTGAAGTTTGACAAGCTTTTGAGGGCATTGGCGAGCTATGTGCCCTGGGTTGCCATAGTAAAGACACAAGTTGTTTGTCCTTCGGCGAAATTTCTCGGCTTCAGTCAAAGGTTTAAACTTAGCTGCGTCAATCTACATCGGGGCAGGTCCAAAAGAGGCAGGTCAAGCTATTGGTGTTGTTTAGGGAACTAAGGGGAGCGTAGTAGGCCGACTGTTCCAAAACTGGGCGTTGGAGGTGACTTTCTTTTCCTAACGACGTTCGAACAAACGATTATCACACCGAATTGCATGGGTGATGGTTTCACTAAAGGAAGAAGGGTATGCGAGTGTCAACAAAAGATCTTGAACATCATCACGAAACCCACAACGAAACTAATCAATCAAGGCAACTTTTCCCTAATTGATGTCGCATGCAAGTTGTCTGAATTCTGAGGCGTAGACAATGGCCGAACGTGTCCCTTGTTGGAGGCGACGCAGCTTGTTGCCTGAAGTCCTGGCCTTATCACTGTCCCCAAACACTACTTCAAATTCCGCCATAAAGGCGTTGAAATCTTGTAGGAGAGGGGATGATGTTTCCAGGATGGGAGCAAACCATACTGTAGCTGTCCCAGTGAGTAGGGTTCCAACGAATCCTACACGAGTGGTGTCATCAAAATAACGACGGGGGTGTAGTTGCATGATCAGGCGTACTTGGCTGACAAAACCTCGAAATTTGAGGCGCGTTCCATCAAACTTTTATGGCAGACTGATCTGGGGCTCTGGGGCGACCATTGCAAGAATAGGAGGTACTGGGGCAGGAGGTGGTGGCTGATTCTACAAGCGGGTCACTGAGTTTCTAAGCACGGCATTTTCTTGTTGAAGGTGCTGAAGGGTGGCGAGGATTTGAGTGAGATCGATGTTTGATTCTGAATTGTCCATGGTGGTAGTTCTCTAAAAAAAAACAGCGCAACAACAGCACCCAACAATTTTTTCCTAGCACATCATTCCTTCTTGAAAAACAACCTCTAATTACTTACTGAAACAACCAAACAAACTAACTAACTAAAACAAAACTATTATAAATCCTATTGTTGCTAGTGATGATGACGGTAACGGGCTACTGATTCTGAGCAGAAGGAGCACACCAAACTGTTATGGACTGGCTATAAACAAGTGGAGAATTACAAGACAAGACAAGACAAGATATGACAATACTAGAGAATTGAGAGTCTTATTGGTCCATCAACTGGTGTTGGTCTGCTGGAGGGTTGTTCCCCAGACTATCTCCTTTTATAACCCTGAACCATACTAATCCCAAAATATCCTAGGCCAAAAGTATCCTAGGCCATGACACATGTTGTGGATCCAAAAATTTGTTCCTACCTTAGCACCAACATAAGTAATCAATCTTGATGCAAATCGCAAGCATTTAATGAATTTTCATTAATATATTGATACTAAACCTCCATTGCACAAGTGTTTTTTTTTTGCTTTGTTTTAATGTATGCATAGTAAAGGTTTAAGGAATAATGTAGATATGATGAAAAATCAAAGAAAGTTTTGGATTTCATGAAGATGGTTTGGGTTTTGGGTTGAATTGTTGACAGAAGAATCCATATGGTGGGGAAGTTTTACAAGATTATTGGTGATGGTTGATGGGAGCCTAATTATGGAAAACTATGGGAGCATTGGTTTTTGGGGTTCGTATGTAGACATCTTTTGGAGATTTGTGAAAATTTGGGGATTTTGTTTTTGGAAAGAATTATTGTTGGGATTTTGATTTGGGTGGATGAAATCTACACACCTAAACATTGAAAGGTTTGATCCACTATTGTTTGTGCAAATGTATTTCATATGATAACTTGGAAATCAATAGGATTGATGTTTTCTTTTTTCACCTTGGTTTCTACTATATTGTTGTAAACATCACATGGTTTTAAAAGGAAATGACATGATCTAAAAAACATAATTTGTAACTAATCCACTAAGGATGTATTTAATTTGATTGTGACAATATGAGAAACTAAAGTTTTTAATTGAAGAATAGTGGTTTGTCACAACGAAATCAAGGTTAGTAATGATGGCATTAAATTATAATTATTCATCATCACAAACATCAATGACCTTTTAATTTTTCATAACTTGAATTAGTTCCATATCATCATGTTGTCTTTCTATCAATATGGGGGGGGGTTATATATATCACCAACTTCAAGGGGATCATCATTAAATAGTGTCAATTTATATTTATTTCCAAAAGGCACTTGAACATGTAGTTGACCAAACTAAATATCAATTAAACAAAAGTTTAAGTAATAAGATTGTGAATTATGAATGTTACAATTTGCAATTTGAATGTGTGAAGGATATTTGTTCTCCTATGGACAATTCTAACTTTTGAACATCTAATACTTCCCAATTTTCATTCCAACTCACATCTCCTCCATTACCATATTCACCAAAAATAATATTTTGAATAACTCAATGATAGGTTCCATCTTGGTTAATATCATAACTCATAACCACCTCCCATGAATGATGACCAATGTTTACCATCATAATTTCAATTGGAAACCCCGTCATGTTGAATCTAAATTGAAGTTGGTAACATGTCTTGTTTTATTTGTGTAATTACCTTTAGGAACACTAAAGACAACAAAATTCATTTTCTTCAACCATCCTGAAATGGTTTTCTCTCCAACACACTAATGTGTGTACCACATTTGATCTTTGCATCTTTGGTAGGTCAATAGTACATAGAAATAATGAAATCAAATTTTGATCAATAGGTCAACCTCTCTTTGGTGTAGGGTGATAATCATAAAAGGTTGCAAAAGTCGAGTACACATTACTCACATAACACTTGATTAAGCAATGAAATTTTTAGTTATTAACAATTAGTCATTACGATCTTCCAATTTTTTGTCCCAACATGCTCACAAAACCTAGTTACAAATATATATATATAACAAATGAATGTAAATGGTTGATGATGATAAAAGACATACATACCTCAATTTTTTTAATCATTTTTACTAATAATTAATTAATAATAAGTAAATTTTAAGTTCAAACTTACATAACAAGAAAATTGTATTCATTAGCACTAAAAGTGAAATCATATTCCTTTAAACATGGAATTCAACACCATCTTGCACAAAGAAATTCCATATGCAAAAGTAAGCCACTCTAAGTGAACACTTTTGAGAATTAGTTTGCCTTAAGTTGATAAATTAACACAGTACCTTCCTTAACATCTGTTAAAATTAAAATATTTTTTTACTTCAATTTGATACCATGTTTTCCTTCATGGATGTTTCACAAGCTAATTTCCTTTCGTAAACTATGGATCTTGATAGATGCAAAATGGTTCTTGAGTTTGATTGATTTTAATTTGTCATTGATTACATCTAGCATGAATGCATCTCCTTAATCTTTTAAAGAATGATCCTAATCTAGAAAAAAAAACACCTCTCAAAAAAACTTAAAGGTAAGAATAATTTCCAAGAAGATAGTACATAAAATTCATGGTAGTTATGGATAAGAGAACATGTTTCAACCGGATACATGGATCCATCCTTCTTTTGCCTCATTTGAAAAAATTGTGCCATTTGTTTAACAAGCCTTTTACAAGTTTATTTCAAACATGTTTTCAATTAGTGTTTGTGGAAATCCATGCAACTCTTGCCATAAGTTGAATTTGGTTTTGGCCCACTTGTTTTGATGACTCAAATTCAATTATCTTTTTGATTAATCTTTTCCAAATTATTTCCATTAATCTGTCTAAAGCTTTTAGACAATATAACTTGTTCTTCCATTGTAATGTTTTCCATTGAAAGTTCTTCACATTGATAAGTATGGTGAACTAATGGTTCACCATGAATATCAAGAATAAGTGTGTTAAATCCACAAGAATCAATGTGCAACTAAGGTAAAAGCACTATAAAATGTTATTATACCATGAATCAACACCTAGGGTGGGCTCCAAAAACCATGTGATGTTGTTTGCAAAATTGTGATTTCAAATGAGTCACGATTTTAGATTATCTTTGGTGTGATGGGATTGGCCCCACCATGTGATTCAAAGATATTATTTTTTTGGTAATCTAGACCCCACAATGTCATTTAAAGATAATATATTTTTCTTTGAAGGTGCACAATAACTTGAAATTAATACAATGTTGCATTAATGGGTGATTTTTGTTAAAATTTGAAATTATGATAACCAATCTTAAATATGCCCTCCAACTATTTAGGGTATATCTTCTAAATGGTTCTAAGATGTTGCAAAAACATTCCAAACATAACTAATCATGTAATCCTTCCTATGTTCTTTTAAATATTTTTTTGAAAATCTATTAACTTAAGCCATTCACTCATTTTGTGTCAACAATAATTTAAGCATCTTAAGTCATTTGCTCGGTTGCATTATGTGTTCTTTACATTATAGTTTTGTGTGTGGAACACAAATTTTAAATTTTATTTAAAGTTATTCCAAGCATGTGTGCTCCCAAATTTTGGTTTTTCCTTCTTCAAATTGGCATCCATATGTTATTCATTTAAAGAATGTTTACTATTTTGTTTGATATTTAATTTTTATTTAATGAAGCTTTAAATTCCAATTTTAACACATATAAACTTGGTTTGATGAAGTCATGTTGTTCATATGAGAGGTTCAATATCAAGATTTAATAGTCGTGAATCCCATTTCATAGTGTGGTCTATTGACAACATTGCGCTACCCTATTATAAATGTTTAAAAGTTCATAATAAAATTTTCTTAAATCCAAAAAAAATGATTCCACTTGGATGCACTTTTATTTAAAGCAACTTGTCTTTAAAAAAAAAAGTGCGGAATGAAACAAAACATTGTTTGAATCACACCACTTATTTGCACGATTTATAATGTTTCTACCTTATAGTTTTTTATTCCATCATTGTAAAGTGGGGGGAAATATCAAATTGACAAGCAATAACAAGAAGAGTTGAACAACAATGTAAGAGGAATTAATCAACACATATGGGAACTAGGTTAGAAAAGTACCTAAATTTGGAAAAGTCAAATAATTGTAAAAATTATTGAACATATCAACGCAAAATGACTGAACAACAATATAAGAAAACATGAACATCATCACAAAAGCAATGGAGTGGAACGACAATGTAAGAACTAAACAACAACACAAGAAAAATGAAGTAGCAATAAAAAAGGGGTTGAGCAACAACATAAGTAAAATGAGTAGCAACGAAAAAGAATTGAATACTAATGCATGAGGAATGAACAACAACTAACGATGAGTAGATCAACAATGCAAAAGGAGTGAAATAACAACACAAAAGGAGTCAAACAAGCCCAAAAAAAGAAACTTGAACTTCAAATATCACAAAGTTTAACCTCTAACCCAAAAAACAAATTGACTAACAAAAGTGAGGCCCAAATCTTTTAATGTTTTTTTGGAGAGTGAAGAAAAATGAAAATGAAACTTTAGCTTTCAACTCCCAAAGGCTATGGAACTGTTGATTGAAATTTGAAACCTTACAATTTGTTTATAAGAAACTTAGGATATCTAGTTGAAAACCATACCTTACTTTATTTAAATACCTTGTAAGTAATTCTTTTTTGAGATTTAAATAAAAGAGCAAGGTTTTAGGTGTCTATTTTCATCCTAATGAAACATGACGATTTCAATATCAACTTGAATATAATTATAAATGATGTTTGATAATTTTCCTAATGAAAATTAGCATAAACTCCTAACTAGTTTTTGATACTTGCCCATCATTATCCATGACCTAGCTATGTTTAAATGAATATTTAAAAAAATTTACAACCCCCTTCCTTGGGTGGTACCATTAGGAACCACTTCATTAAAAAAAAGACAACTTTTTTGCAAAAACCAAAAGTCACATACAAAATAATGAAATTTTTTTTTTTCAAATCTAAAATCCTAAAGTAAGATATTTTGAAATATGAAATTCACATGCTTTGTTTAAGGTCCTTTACCATTCCCTTGAAAGACATTTGTAATAGTTTTAAAAAATCTTGCATGTCGTTTTATAATTTAAATGCAAGTTTGATAAACATAAGAAATGGGATTATGTTCATGTCAAGCAAAAGCACAACTTGAAAATATATATATAGAAGGAGTTACCTTAGTCTTTTCATTAGTAATTTACTTTTCATTAATTTTTTTTTCATACATAAACAAACAACCAAATTTCAACTCACCACTAATAATTCATTGCTTCATTCAATCTCATAAGTATTTATCAATGTGGATATACCTACACATAACACTAAACCATAGACACAATTGGACAAAAATGAAAATAAAAAAACAAATTAACAAATCAAAACACAACCATAAATTTTAAATGATTCCAACACCTAGTTAGGTTTTTGGTTTATTTTTTTAATTAAAAAATCAATGGTAAATTTGTTCACAATTGGTTCCAATCAATAAGAATAATAGTAGCATACCATTAATCATCAATAGCTTTCCATTTAGGTTGAGACCATAAAAACAATGGGTGTGGACCAAGCTTGTCATAAGGCTAAAAATGGGATGATGACAAGAAATTCCTTGTAGGTTTCAATCCCATTAGCCATTAGATAATTAGTGGTAGCTTAATGTTAATTTGCAAAATGATGTGTAATGTCTCTCTTTCAGTTTTTGGAGACCCCTTGACAAATAACACTAATAGGTAATGAAACCAAAGTGACTTGATCAAAATTCATATTGTGGAATTCAAAACACTTTTTATTAAAAAAAATTACATATAGAAGTATCCAAATTTAATATTCAAACCAAATAGAAATTATGTGGTTAACACATTGCTTGTGCTAGCACCTTGCACTTTTCTTTAATGGAAAACACATCAAATATCTTAATGAACTTGCCAAGACCGATTGTTGAAGCTTGAAGAGTTGCTCTATCATTGACAACTTTAACATGGTGATACCTCATACCTAGGAAGATATTAAAAAATATTGCATGTGCTTTAATTGATTCCATTACATTATTTGCTACTTTTGTTTTATAAGCCTTCCAATTCCTTGTATCATAGTTTGGATGTTGCCAAAAAACCAAGTTAGAATATAAACAACATAATTGTTGCAAAAACATAAAGTAGTTAGAAGGAAACAATAACATTCATTACACAATTTTAAAACAAACACTATAGGTTTATGGTTTAAATGGGTTTAAGATGATGCAAAAAAAAGTTTTTGCAAACAAACAAAACCCAAAAAAAATATCAAAAAAAGAAAGAAGTACTTATTTAAAGTTTAAGGTTCAACATGATAATAAAACTCTAGAACATTGAAACATATTTTCAACAAACACACACACACACACACAATAAAAATATAAAGAGGATAACATGAAAGAGGATTTCCTATTTGGAAAATATATACTACCATCTTTTTTTGCAACTTGCAAAATAAAAAAGGATAACATTTTCACAAATTGTTAATGATTTATCTTCATATTTGAAAAAAATTAATGCTGTATTTGTTCATGTCATAGCCATGAAATGCCTTTCATTCATAGAAAAAATTCTTTACCTAAAGTTCAACATGTGTATTCATTCTTTGACCTCTTTATTCACATTGTTGATCTCTTTTTTCATCAATTTCAAGGAAATGAGATTTATAAAATTGGATTAACAAGAGATTCATGGTCACTCCCTTCAACAATATCAAACTCCTACAAAACGAAAATAGAAGCAAAGAAAATTTGCACACATGAAAAACAAACAAACATTTTTAAAAAATGAACAATGAGGGAAAAAAAATCATAAACAAAAGGAACGACAATAGAAGAACAATGGCAATGGAGAAGCAACAATAATAGAAAGAAATACTTGCAAACACCAATGGTGGTGAGGGATGAGTAGTCATAATGTAGGAAAAGTAAGTGAATGAAAGATGCACAAAAATCATATTGTTCAAAGGTGCCAACAACAAGAACAAAATGAATGACACCTCATATGATCACTATGATGCTAGAGCAACTCATAAAAGCATCCAGTGTGCAAAAAAAGAGAGGAGAGAGCCTGCATAAATGGAAGAACAACATGACCAGAGGAGAAGCATTGCAAAAACAAAAAAACAGAAACACACAAACATAAGTAGAGAAGAGGTGCAAAATGAGAGGTAACCAAACGAGAGACCCAAAATCATAAAGCTCAAAGGAGTAAAAAGCAAGATGAACAGATAATGTCACCTCATATGATCCAAGCACATACTGTAAGCAAAAAAACAAATGGCTAAAATTGGAAAGAAACAGCTAAAGAGAAAAAGAAGCTGAAAAAAATATGACAACGCTTTACATAGGAGAAGGGCGTACTTGTATACTTGTATTTTTGGTAGCCTATACATTACACACTCTACTTCATAAGTACTAATAGTGAGCTCCTAAAGGATATTAGCAGAGAGTAAAGCCCTAGGGTCTAGGGGCATTCCCAAAATAAAAGACCTATGATGAAGTGATAGCATGAGGTGAACATTATCATAAACCTTAAAACATTCTTAGATCATAAGGTGCAGTAGGAAGATGGATCTTTCACCTATAAGTATGCATGAATTTTCTCCCATGGTGAAGTGTATGAATGAGACTCATATTTTCTGAGAGGGATATTCATGATCATAAGGTGCCCTCGAAATACACTTTTTTTTCCTCCAAGTGCTTCAAGTAGGGTATATTGCTTCTTGTGCTCATTCTCTAACATGTAATCTATCTGGGCGGTTGTCCACCATGGCTCCTACATTGCATTCAATGTTGTGCAAAATGCTAGATGAACCCCCTAGATTGAGCATCACTCTAAGGGGCAAAAACAAGTATTCATTTTGGTTTCCTTCAGCTCTTCATCCTCCTTGAGCTACTGACAAAACCAAATTTCAAACATTAGCTTCAAACGAACCCTTGGGAACAACTATTTTGGCAACATTGAGAGGAACAAATTCTGGGATGCTAGGACCAATGTTGGTCAGTTATTGAATTTTGAGCTGGTTATCAAGTCAGTTATTAATAACCTACCAGTCAGTTCTTGATTTTTTATAATTGATTAAATAATCACTTGGCGTTGAATTTTCAAAATCTAATAACCTACCTAGATGACTCAATTATCATCCATTGAGTAGGTTATCAATCTTTAAATATTAATGCAACAAATTAAGAACAGAAGAAAAATTAATTAAAAAAAACCCTATAACTGGTGTATAACCAACAAGTTCACTGACCATTATGAATTGGTTATTTGATAAATCTACCCTTACGCATAACCAATGATTATTACCCAAATTTATTCAATAACATGCCTTGCACCCAATTATTTGATATTGATATTGATAACCTGTGAGAAACCAAAAATTTATTAAAAAAGAAAAAACCTCACTGGTGGTTATTTAAGAAAACCAATAACCGGCCAACACTGGTTAGGACTTAGGACCCAAACTTAGCAACAGAACAATGGGAACAGTTGTCGGATTGTTAATGGGTGGGCTGGGGAAATATGGGGAACAATCCATATATATAAAGTCACTTGTTGCGTGCGTGCGTCCAGGTCCTGAAACCCAGGTCCTGAGAGCCAAATGCAGCAACACGGCAGCAACAGAAGAAGAGAGTCGCGGCTCCTAATAGGACTTGCATGGCTTCTAAAATTAGAGATGATAGTGGATGTGGACACTGCAACACAAATTTTTAGGTTTTTTGGGGGATGGGTTTGGGGTGAAGGGTAGAGTGGGGGTTTGGGTTGTGGTTCTTTCACCTTCTTTTGTATCCCACCATCAATTCTTGCAACCCACTTAACTATGGTTTGAGTATATATGGGAGGAATAAAGATAATTACCCAATACAATTGAGTTACTTTGTTGCTTGAATTCTTGGAAATAATATAAAATATATGGGATTTTTAAGACCATCCAAGTGAAGGAAAAAAAAAAAGGGCAGGCACGGGCGGATTGTGTCCGACTGTCACGGGTACCCACTAGTTTATATATTAAGATCTGTGTTTTTTTGGAAAATTTTAAAATATGCACACACCTACCAAACCATGCAGCACCTGCTCCGCATTGGGTACTGCTGGAAAGTCCAGAAAGCCCTTGACAACCTGATGTGAATTCTGTTCTTCAACCAGTTTTGGACCAGTGGAACAAAAGTTACAGAATTTAGATTGATTTTCATCAAACTGGAAATCATATTAAATATTAATGTAGTATGGTAAATTTAATATGCTAAATTAATATTTAATATGATTAACAGTACGCTTTTCAGTGTATTTCTGAATTCTCTGGCATTCTTACAGTTTAAGCCCATTTTCATGGGAATTGTATTGGAATGCATGACCATACAGAATAAATAAAATAATAAAGGAAAAACATACAGAAGGTTTTATATACTTGGGCCAATGGCATTGAACTACTGAGTTAAAGAACTATTCAGATTATGCAAAACACCCAATAGGCAGAGCAAGACGCTAAATCCCCCCCCCCGCCAATCGACCACTGTCCGACGCAATTTCTGGGCCTGACAGTGCAGCCCTGCGGACGACTGTGTGGTTCTGCCGCAGGGTTTGGCTTTTTGACTATGGAAGTTATTCAAATAGAAAAGAAAGATCAGTTTTCTCAGTGCCTGAGTCTATGCCGGTGGGCTGTAGCATGTTCTATATTAGGTGGGAGGTTCACAATGGTTCTTACATCGCGTAAGTTCTCTTGCAGAATTAAAAAATAGTTTAGAACCATGCTGCGTGGTTTCATGCAGAACCATGCAGGGGCCAAGAACTTTGTGCAAGAAGACAAGTGAAAGAGTTCCCGAGTTCCTGATATGTTCCTCAAAGAGTTTCCAACAGCACTTCATCTTAGGCTTGGTAACCATGGGTGAACCAAACCCTAGTATTTTGACAATCTTCTGCCATTTTAAACTATCATATGACTAGTTAGTCTCCTCGCCTGGAGGCTCCTGATGCCAGGGAAGGAATGAGCCTCGTGAGAGACTTTCTGATCTAATGATGACTATTCAATGGTATCATCAGTCCCCCAAGTTGTGACCTGCCGGGCATTTTATGGTGACATGAAGGAATGAAAGAGAGGGCAACTGGAGTCTGGGAAGCCAGTTGTGAGCCAGTTGTTACTATCAGCCTTCAGGAATGTGACAGGCTTGATTGTAATGTTGTAGGGGAGGTTCCCATACGAGTGGGTTCTCCTGAGGGAGGGTCACATGAGGGCAGTAGCCTGAGGCCGTTCCCAACCGATGGAGATCACACGAGAATGGGAAACTCCACGTACTTATAAGTCTCTTCTTTTTCTTTCCTCCATTCTTTTCTTCTATTTTTTTGAATTTTCCTTCTCTGTCCCTTTCCTCCTTGTATTTTTGAATTTTCATGATCTGTCCCATCAAAATACTTTCCATGGGAACATAGAAATATAGTGGGATCTCTGGGGGGATCCCTCAAAATCCAAAGAGAAATAAAAAGAGAGGTTTTACGTGCAGTTGAAAATTTGTCTATACATGATCCCATAACAGCTCCCATGTGTGCGAGAGAGAGAGAGAGAGAGAGAGAGAGAGAGGACTTGGATAAACCAGCACCTACAATGGTACCATGGTAAATTTTTTTTTGAAAAAAGGGCAAAAACCAGTGTTGGCCGGGTATCTAGGTCCTGGCCGGGCATCAAACAGGGCGGGCATCTGGGTACGCGGTGCCCTGACAGACAGACAAAGGCTAACAAAAAAAATCAGGCTATACCCTACCTAGGTGAGCCTCTCTCCTTCCCCACACAGGCTGTAACCTTACCTGGGTGGGTTTGTGTTTTGCAAAGCCCTTGAGACGAGACGCCCTATTGGGTGAGCATCTCACATAGCAGACATGTGCAAGGCAATAGCGTTTAGGGATAGAAGTTTTAAGATTAGGTTTATTGAGATGCTTGGATTTGTATAATTTTGAAGCTTTTGAAAAACATCTTCATTACAAATGTCATTCTCATTCAATGCAAGAACAAACCCATATTTATCACAAAATTTGATATTTTATCAAGCTCCAAGCTCGTATTTGGGTGATTTTCACAACTAGCTTGTCATTGTAATAATGTAAAGTTATGCACTTTGAGAAAGTTTAATTATTTTGCCCATTTCCAATAATTGAATCTTAAGATATGAAAAGCACATTTTCCTCCTCTACCACAAGATTTTTCCCCTTCCTCACTCTTCCAATTTTTGCATCTTTGTGTCGCTATTATGCTAATAAGAAGGATTTCATGAAAGATGACAGTTTTTCTTCGACTAGGGATCACCTACCCACAGTAGAAATGCCAAGCTTGACATCATGCACTATGATTTGAAGCCTAACAATTTTTTTGCAATGTTGATTCCACAATTTACCAAGAAGAGGCAACATTGGGGTGGGGTTTCAATGAAACCCTTGATTGGGCTTGCCATGATGCTGGTTGCATGCCCTCTATAGGGTGTGGTGAGATGTTTTAAAGACATTACATTTATAACGTTAAAGCCCCCCAAAAAACTTTTGGTTTCCATTAATGTTCGAACTTGGTCTGTTATCAACTACAAAATACAAAAAGAGCCAGACTGGTATTATAAGTCTTAGTCATTCCTTTGTCTCAAGGTGGAACCCCAAGACCTATAAAATATTAAGCTTTTTAAAAAGGCAAGGACTTGGGTTTAGGGATATTAGTTCTGATACCTAAAGACTTGACATCCTAAGACATGATGTCTTTAAATGTCTAGGACTTTCCAATCTCAGGACATAAGACATGAATTTTTGAAAGGCCTAGGACATTATGCTTGTACAAGCTAAAAACATTAAGGCGAAGGCATATATGTTATAGGACATGAAGGTTTGAAGGCCTAGAACATTGGGCTTTAAACTCTCTCTATCCTTATGGCCTAGGACATGAGGCCTAGAGACATGAAGATCTTGACCATCCTTATTCCAAGGGCTTAGGACATGAGGCTTAAACACAAAAGCACATAAAGTTTTTTTTGTTTCGAATGCCTAGGACATGAGAGCCTAGGGACTTGAAAACAATTTACATTAAGGAAATGAAAGCATAGGATAAGGTGACCCCTGACTTTGATTCCCTATACTGTAACTTGAGGGCAACTTTAAAGTCTAGATCATCTCATGAATTAGATGACTACCCTTTCCATTGTCTGCAAAACATGCAAATGTGACAAGCAAGTCATTTTCTACCATGTGTAAATATTACACATTTACTGGAGAACAAACACCAGAAACCCTCTTATAAGGGAGGTACTTGTAGCCTCAGGTAGTGCCACATCCCGTATGGCTGTTTTCGTATTCCATAATCAACTATCAACCTTTGAACATACCAGCTTGGTCTTAGTATTGGTTACTTTTTACAATAATCATACTGCTTGTCTTGGTATTTGGGTCATCTTAAAACTTTCATACCAGGCTGACCCTGGTTTTGGGTACTTTCTATAATATTCATTCACCAGCCAAGTCCTAATATTGAGTACTTTGAAAAAAAAATTACACCAACATGATCATGGTATGGGGTCATGCAAGACTATCTTGAGGTTGGTATCTGGAAAGTATATATACTTGGTATTGAAACTGATATAAAACTAGTATTAACTGAGGTACCTACCAGGCTGGTATTGCTACAAGGTTAGTATTACCCTGGGTCATACCAGCCTGGTTGGGTCCTTCAGTGCATGGACCAGTTCGTATCCCATGTACAGGCCTGTATATGGCATCAACAGTACCTTATCCATGGGACCAGCATAGGTGCTGATTCACCCAAGCCTTGGCTGAACCAGCACCCAGGTTGGTACCATGGTAAAAGTTGCAAAATCCATTTAAATGATTTCTAAATATAATTTACAAGTATCCCATGCTAAGATTAAAACAAGGCCTATACGTTCAAATCTAACATTTTTTGCTCTTAATATGGCCATTAATTTGACACGAGATTTTTCAAAAACCTTTTTTACAAATAAACTAAACAAATCTCCCTTGAAACCAAAGGAGAACCCCTTTAAATTTGAGATAATTTTTTTTCAAAAACTTCATTTACAAATAAACTAAACAAATCCCTTTAAATTTAACACAAAGTTTTGGGACAATGGAGTTACATGCTGAATTTCATTGTGTAATTCAATTCATTAGGGGGGGAATGCAAAAACATGCAAAACACATAGGACATTGAGTTAATTTTTTTCTAGGTTCACAAGGGGGATTGGGAAAATTTTTGTTGTGCAAGAGGACCCACTAAAAAGGAAAGATGATGGTACCAACTTGGGTGCTAGTTCACCCTGGCTGTTTCACCCAAGGCATTCTTCCCCCTTGCTTGCTGAACTTTTTTAACTGCAAGAAATGCTATGCTCTAAGGTCAACAATTAGGTCCAAATGTTAGAAGGTCCTTATCCAGATTTTAGAACTGTTAAAACAATTTGAGGATTTCCTGGGTGCACGCTGCTACGTATTGGGTGGGGGGGGGGGGGAAGGGGTTTGGAAATTGGATGTCCATTGTCAATGAATGTATCCGCGTTCTGTTAATTACACGAGCACTGGCTAGACTTTTTTTAATTCTGTCGCATGGGGATTGTGTTGCGTCTGCCATGATCTTTCCCTAGACGACAAGTGCCGAGGGCGTCCGTCCTTCTTTCCCGAGGGCCTCTTAATGTCCTTGCCAGTGGAGCAACAGCTTCAAGTCTTCGTCTGCATTTCTTATAACATTTAATGACCTGAGGTTTGCAGCATTTTTCAGAGCTGGCCGCTGACAGCTCTCATTATAATGGTGTGGAAGTCACAGCAGGCACATGAAGAGGAGGAGCTTCTAGCCTTATGGATTGGCCCAAGCTTAACTTACTTACACTACTGTGGCCATACACATAATGCGCTAATACCTAGATAAATCGTCTCTTCTATGAACTGATTTGGTCGTCCTGCTGTAGCCTCCCAGCTGTTGTTGTGTAAGCTAGAAGACCATAGTACTGCAATGTGTGAACATTATGGGGAGTAAAGATTCTTCGACCCCCCCCCCCCGCCCCGCTCCTTCCCCGGGAAGCTACGAACTAGAACACAGCTTTAGCTTGCTAAAGCAAGCAGATACTACCTAGAGAAAAGTTGTCAATTTTTTTGAACATCACTCCAAGATTGCTAGGTGAGAGAAGTGGTCGTAGAAGCTCCTGGACCCAGCTTCTTTCTTGCACGTCCTGACATGAATGACCGCGTTTTCCCTCGGGTTGTGTAAGGTAGGTACAGTACTCCCGACTCTCAAACCCCCCCCCCCCGCCCCTACTCCTCCCCCCGCCTCTCTCTCTCTCTCTCTCTCTCCCTCTCTCTCACCCTCTCCCAGAGCTGCATTCTCAAATGCTGGATGCATAAAGGCGAGTTATCATGAAATTTCAATTTGTAAATGTTTCTTTGTGAATTGCCTCGTGATCCTCCTTTAGAACTGTCGACTTCTAAGACTGTAAAGTAGCTAGCTGCGAGGAGAGGAATAGGTCTCCCATATCGCAAAGAAGTAGAAAGAGCTAGTGGACAAGTCCTGAGAGAGAACGGTCACAGTTCCATGTGAGACTAAAAAATGGAGAGGTCAGGGAGGTTTTATTACTCTGGAGTTTTGATTGCTCTGGTGCTTCTCATCTTGGCTTTGCAATGTCAAATCTACGCACAACAACCTGGGGGAGTTAGCGTGGGTTACTATCAGAGCAATGGTCTGTGTAATGCGGATGTCGAGGGCATCGTTTTGAGTACTGTATCGCAAGCAATGCAGGCGGATCCCACTATCCCTGCTGGCCTTTTAAGGCTGTTGTTCCACGACTGTTGGGTGGAGGTAACGTCGACCGAAAGCTTCCGAACCATTCTCCGCTCTGTCTTCTGCTGGGCCGAATTTATGAGTTATTCTTCAGCTTCTTTCCCTTATCGGCATACATCATCTTGCAGCCTCTTCTCACTAGAAATCAATGCCGACGAAGAATTGTCGACGCTGCATTTCGATGGAGTAGTACATCAGTTTACCACCATGCGCCAGTTACTAACAATGCTGGACAATGCAGGGATGCGATGGCTCAATACTACTCGACCCCACCGCAACTAACCCCACTCCGGAGAAGACGGCAACACCCAATTTGACAGTGAGAGGGTATAAAGTCATCGATCAAGCCAAGGCTGCCCTTGAGCAGGTGTGCCCAAATACGGTGTCTTGTGCCGACATTGTTGCCCTTGCTGGCCGGGACGCCGCTGTTCTGGTAAGAGGAGTTTCCAGCTCTACACAATGCCAGCTCTAGAGATTTCCTTTAACATTTTGCAAGCAAGACTTTTTTTAGCAAAGTGAAATACAATTGGATTTGAGGCGGCTTGTGGGGTCCAGCACTGTGAGCCGGCTACAGCGCTCTGATCTTGAAGAACTGAAGTGGCAGCTAAAGTTTGTTTGCAGACAGGATTAAACAATCAAGGCTTAGAGCTGGATATGCCAACAGGGCGGTTTGACGGGTTAGTATCAAGCGCTGCCCAGGCCAGTGCCCTGATTGTGTCTTCACGATCCAATGCCCAACAATTGACTCAACAGTTTGAACAGCAGGGTTTTACTCAGGATGAGATGATCACTCTCTCAGGTAACCCTTTGAATCTCTCTGATCAGTTTGATTCAATTACATTGTAATGACTTGGTTTGCAGAAGGATGATGATATGACAATTTGATCAAAGTCTCACCTTGGTGTTCAGCAAGGTGAGCACTGAAAAAATCAGTCATTGTTATAATAACACTTGTAAAGCTGCACCCAATCACAAGAAACTTTTTTGGCACTTCCTGTAGGGCTTGTAGGAAACCGAGTAAAAACATCTGACAAATAAAAGGTGACTTAACAAAACATATGGAAAGCTCTCCAAGGGAATTGTGGGACCAATATTTCAATGTTTTATTCTATTTTTCCCATTGTGAAATACATGAGTCATTGTATTTACCCATTGTCAAAGAAATGATTTCATCGTTGCATTGGGAAAATTCTAGTTTTTCTTGATGGTCCCACACAGAATCCTCAAAAAGTTTCTTGTGAAATGTGTTTCTAAAATGGATCAACTTTGTTCAACTCTGCAGGTGCGCACACTATTGGCCGAGCCCACTGTAATGAAGTCATAGGTAGGCTGTACAACTTCCCAGGCTCCGCAAACGGCATTGATCCCACCCTGGATCCAACATATGCAGCCCAGCTGCAAACACTCTGCCCCCCAAGCCCAAGTCCAGATGCTGCTGTTGACCTGGACCCTATTACTCCCTTTATCACGGACAACAACTACTATAGGAATGGAGTAACAAACAGAGCGGTGTTAGCATCTGACACAGCCATCTTTGAGGATTTCCAAACCCAATTCGCTTCCAACCTCAACTCCAATGACGAGCAACTATGGGAGCAGAAATTTGGTGATGCTCTGGTGCACCTATCTACTTTGAATCTCAAGACTGCCAGCAATGGACAGATTCGTGTCAACTGCCATGCGGTGAATTGAAATGGCACAGCAGCAGGAAGCGACCATCAAAAGTTTGATTTGATTTGATTTGAGGAGCGGTTGCAGAGTTTGTTAAATTTTGCAAACTCAATGGGAAGAAAAGAGACTAGCATAGGATACAGAATCCAGATTAATATGGGATTTTGAGGGGTTGTCTACTTGCAACTGCTCTGCTGGAGTTAGAGATAACTAACTCCTTTGAAAATTCTTAGTTCCAATGAGGTTTCCTTGTAATATAAAAAAAGACATTGGGTTTTGTATTTTTAACACCAAGTGCTTCAAGCCTCCCCCTATTATTTCTCTTGTGTAGGATTTAATGAAAATCTAGAAACCTTGGTGGTGCTTTAGGATCATTCACATATGAATGCTACAACACTCAAAAGTTTGGAGTAATTCTGAAAGGCCTTTCATATGAGGAACTACAAGTAAAGTGCCTCAAGGCCCCCCATGAGTCAAATTGGGTGAACAGAGTTCTGGCAATTTTGGTGATACACCTAGCCAAACTCATATATCAAATGGAATTTGTATAAAGGGTGTGGTGAAGAAGGGAAGAAAAAGTCTGTTTATGTAAGTGATGTACACAAAATCATTATTTTTTGTTTGTACTAGTTTTTTTAAACTAAAGATTTTGACTCAGTCATTGCTGTGTTCTGTCTATGTCCCATGTTTTATCTACCCTCTCTCATGTCCTTAGTACTATTGCAACATTCATTTAGTGACGTTGCCATATTGTTCATGAAGAAGACTATGTATTTGATCCTTCTCCCCTAGAAATTGTCTTATCCTTTGGAAATTGGCTCTACTTCACTGCCTTCGAGCCAAGAAACTATAGATACTGAAGTTAAGGCTATCTTGAGTGAACCACTTTGGTACTTTAATTGTAAATTGTAAGTAAGTAAGGTACTCTGCTAAAATACCAAAATCCATTTAAATTACTTGGAAATATTACAAATATCCCATGCTTGAACTAAATCAAGTTGAAATCCTACATTTTTGGGTTTAATATGGCCACTAAGAGGCCTCACCCAAAAAGGTCAAGGTACCAATGTGAGTGTGGGTTCACCCTGGCCTCTAATTAGGGACCAAACAAATAAGCCAATTCCAGCCATAATAGTTACAGCTAGAGTGAACCACTAATCACCAATTTCCTTGGGATGAAACCCAACTAAGCATTGGTTGGGTTTCTACGTTGGTTTAGGATGAAAGGCCAAAAATAAATAAAAAACAATCCTCTTTTCTTTCTCTTTTTCTCTTTTTTTTCTCCTTTCTTACCTATTGACCCTACCTATCTTTGACACCTCCCACCTAATAACCCTACTTACCTATTGACCCCTCTTACATACTCACTCACTAAGCGTTATTTACCTTTGAATCAAACTAGTGAAACTTTCTCCTCGCATCTCTTCTCTTTATTGGTTTTATTTTTTCTTCCTACTTCTCTTTTTGGGGTTTTTTTTCTCTTTGTCTCCAATTTTCTGTTTTCTTCTTCATTTTTTATTTATTTTTGGTTTTATTCTTTGCTTGCTTATTGTTTTTTACCATTTGTTCATGGGCAACATCAAGTTAGAATTTTTTATTGCTGTGCAGGCTACCATCTCCAATTATTGCCATCTCTACTTGTTGCCATCACCTATATAGGGAAGGAGATGAAGAAGGGAAAACAAACAAAAGAGGAAAAAAAGTTAGAAAGGAAGAAGATGAAAGAAGAAAAGCAAAAGAAAAATAAAATTGAAGGAAGAAGAAGACCTTTCTGGTGTTTTTTTGGGTTTTGCTAAATTTCAAAAGTTTCTTTTCAGTTTTTTTTTTTTTGCCTTTCTTTCTGTTTTTCCCTACTTGTTAGAATTTCGGAAGAAGATTTTTTTTTTTTCTTCTTTTAATTTCAGAAAAAGAACATGACTATTCAAGATTTGTTTCTCCTGTTTTTAAAAAAAAACTCCAAAAGAAGGGGAGAAAGTTTTGTTTAAAAAGATTTTTTTCTTGATTTTTTTGAATTTCGAAAGAGGAAGAATACATATTTTTTTCAAGGTTAAAGAAGACATCCCATTTTGTTTTTTTTTTTTTTTTTTTCATATTTAAAAAAAATTAGTTGTAGGAAGAAGAAGATTTTAAGTTTTAAGTTTTTTAAGGTTTAAAATTTATTTTTTGTTGTTTTGTGAGAGTAGGATTTATGACAACATGGCTGTTGTGAAAAGGTGTCATCTACATTGAATTGAGGAAGGAAGTTCAAAAGTGCGATTGCAAATCAACATGTTGCTTCCTCAAAACCAATGGTTACTGATCAACATGTCTCTTCATCAAATGCAATTCAAGTTGACTTGTAAATAAATCTGAACTCCAATGATGTAGCTCGATTAACATTACTTACTATTGTTGTGAATTTCATTGTGCCTTCACAGGAAATCAATCAATGAGTCCAACTCAATTGAAGCATTTTACTAGTTTCATTTTAATTTGCATGTTTAATAGACTTTTTTGTGAAACATTATTTATTTTAGGATTTTTTCCATCCTTATAAAAAGTCTTTGAACTAGAATGTGAACATCTGGGTTGAACCTCTCAATCTCATACTTGTGTTGCTCCTTATTATAAGTTATGATCAAATTTATAAGAAAAAAACCAATCCCAACCTCAATCTTCTATTCTTGCATTATAATTTCACATTTCATTATTAAAGTTCAAGGTTCCTAGGCAATGTTTACATAATGTTTTGCAAAATCCTCATGATGCAAGGAAAAATTTACAATTCTTGCATGTGGGTCATGAAACATGCATTTACATTTTAACAAAAAAATGCAATACCTACATATAGATCACAAAGCAAATGTTATTTTGTTAGGTTATTATTGTTTATTTGAAGCCCAATGTGAAAGATGTGAATATTACATTTTCAGATCATGTTTTCAATTAACAACCATGAACCAAAATTGGGGGTGAAAGCACACTACGATGACCCCTGTTGGGGTGTCACATTGTATTATTTTCTAGGGCTGTGCATGTTTGAGTGTATCCCATCTCAAACTTTTGAAAGAATTTCACAATATTTTTGCATATTATGTTTGAATATAACCTAGGCAAGATATTAGATTAAATATTATCTCATTTCAGTTTATAAAGTGAAATATTGGAATATATTTGTGGAAACAAATGTAGTTTATCTATGTACTCAAAAACATAAATATACTCAAAAAACAATTTAAATGATTTTTAATCTTTATGAAAGTTGTCGATATATTGAAGCATGTTTGGATACCATGCAATTCATTTTAATTTTTTTTCTTTCAAAGAATGAATTTTTTTCAATGAAGACGCAAAAAATGTGTGATAAATTAAAATTTTGACAAGTTATCCCATTCACTTCGAAGATGACAAGCATGGTTAAATAGGCCATTTTAAAAATTCCTTTAAAATTGATTATTTTAATGACTAATGAAACCTTAAAATTAGTGTAGTCAAAATGAAACAATGGCCCTATTATACCAATGTATATTATAAATATATTCATGGACCTTTCAATATAGATTTAAAAATTTATTATTATTATTTCAATAATATTACATAACATTAATTTTGTAAAATAATAATTGTAAGGTTCAAAAACCAAATTTGATACCCAAAATTAAATGTACCATACTTTTGGAACAATTATATTATATGTACTATAATATTAATTTACCCAAAAGTGCCCCAAAGGGGGGTCACAATAATGTGCTTCCACCCTTGGGTCATTTTCATTAGAACCCATGTGCAATGCTTGCACATGCATAAGGTCGACAAAATCATTACTTTATCACAATACTTACATGTGGGTCATGAAAATAAATGTTGATTTTGGGAACCCAAAACTATTCAAAATATGATGGTTTAAGGCCATAAAGTTGATGCAGGTATTGGATTTTTGTATGTAATTTTCCACTTCCTTATATTTATTTGTTCTTGTTATTGATTGTCAATAGGAAGCTTGTACATATGAAGGCGTACGCCTTTGTTGTCGCCAACACCCACAACACAAATTGTTAGCAAATGACCCTTATGTTAGCGAACTCAGAAACCTCAAGATCCTATCTCACTTTCACTGGCAAATGAGTTCTACAGCTCCTCCTCTACCCTGCTTTGCCTTACCCAAAGTCTTCCCATCTACCTGAAGTTCTACCCTCTTGCCTATTACCTTTCCTCACCTTTTATTTCTTACCATTTTTTATTCAACAAGTAAGGAAAAATTCAACAAATTCAAAAAAAATTAAAAATTAAATATGATACTTCAACTTTTTAACCCCAAATTAACATCTTGTATATAATTAGTTTTCTAATTTTCAATTAATTTTTTAATCTCCATTTTTATCAAAATTCATTATTCCTTTCATATCTTTTTCATTTTATTTTTCTCATCCATCACCATAGTTTACGTTTCATTGAAACTTTAAGCAAAAGCTTTCAAAAACAAAAGTGCACATACTTAACATTAAATTTGATGACAACTTGAACAAAACCTTCCAAAAGCAAAGTTTTACACATTTTGACACTCTGGAGCACACAAGTGAAAGTTTTATTTTAATTTTCACACAAGCTTGCAAGGGAGTCAAGATTTTGGATTTGTGGCCCAAATGTTTACAACCACAAATTTCATTCCTTTTGAAATCATCCAATCTCAAACTTTAGAAATCACAAATCCATATAGTAAGAGAGAGTGGAAAGATGTTTCTATCATTCAACTACTTCACCTTTATGAGAAGAGATGGTTGGCAATGGGAGAAAAAGGTTTTCAATAGCATGATTGGGTGGAGATTGTCGATAAGCTTGATGAAGCTTGGCGTACGATTCCAAAACGTATGTCCAAGCAATTTCGGGACAAAATTGATAAGATGCAAAGGACATATAACAAATATCAACAAACACAAAGTGAAACATGCATAGGTGCTTATAAATGGATTTGGTTCAAAAAAATGCATAACATTTTTGCAAGAATAGCAAAATCTTGTGGAACCCCTAGAGCACACAATGATGGGAAGAAAATTGCACCTATGGGTGCAAGTATTTTGAACCCTATTGACATTGATGAAGATGTTGCACAAGAGATTCCCAAATCTCTTTAGGATCAACAAAATTTTGATGGATCAATTCTTGAAGTTTCTAAGGACCCTAATACTCCATTGACCACCATTTATAAAAAGTGGAAGTTGATGGGAAGCCAAACAAGAAGCATAAGAGAAGTAGCAAAGATGGTTCTTTTGTATTAGCCCTTGCATTTTTTCAATTTGTGGAAATTTCCAATAAAATTGAAACAATGAAATGGAAATGCAATAATAAATGGCAAAAGAGGCAATGGAAGTGCAAAAATCCATTGCCAAACGACCATGGAGATGGAAAGGTATCAGATTCAAAATATTTTACAAACTCAACTTCAAATGGTGTCAATTTTTGCGAATGTGCTAAAATCTAAAGCTATGAAAAACTAATTAATCAACCATAAGATGTGTGTAAACAAAACATTTTGGCAATGTTTCAAAAGTGCAAAAATTAATAAGACACATTTTTTAAATTTCAATGTCAACATTTTATTGTTGAAATTCATGTTTGTTAAACTATAAGATGATGTTCTAACTAAGATGCAATTAATGTATCTTTTAGCAATTTGCTAGCTGCTTTCTTATTCAATTTCTTGAAGATAATTCACCTTATCAAAACCAATCAATGGGTCATTGCACTCCTTAATCACAAACAATAGGTTCAAGGATGTCATGCAACTCACAAAAGTTGTCCAAAACATAACATGCCATGATGATGCATGGTGCTTTGTCCACATACACTTGCATATTTTTAAGAATCTGCCATTGATTTCAAAGGTGCCAAATAATCATAACTCAATGTGCATTCATTGAAGCATTGAATTAGTTTTTGTCAATTGCAACAACGTTGTGAATTTTATAAATTTTAATGAGATATGGCCAAATTGGGTAGGCTGAATCACTTAATAGGAATGGTCAAACCTCCAAAACCTTGAATGTTGACCACTAGTTGTTATAAAATTTCACACGTCTATAATTGTTTGCATAAAGTAAAATACTTAAATTGTCCACCATTGTGAACATCGCCAAGTTATCATACACATACATTCCAAAAAATCTTATTTGCATCACAAACATTTTGCACAATCACATTGAACAACATTTATGATTGTAAAAATCTCTTGGGCCAACTATAATCTTCTTGGATGGTCAAAATGATAATGGACCATGTGTACCATCAATAACACCTATAATTTGCTAAATATCAATCTTGAATCTTTAAATCTCTCAACGATAGATAGTAAACGTTGTCATGTAGGAAGGTGACTATAAATCTTATAAATTTTATCCTTGTTTGCTAAAATTTCACCACTATGTCACTGTACTTTTGAATAATGGAATCACCAATATTGTAAAGATTAGCCATCATCTCTAATCAAATTCCATGAATTAATATATACAATATAATCTTCATAACCTTATGGATGGGAAGAGGCTTTCACACAAAAATAAGTGAACATGTAATGAAAGGTGTGATTTGTTGAACCAACTTTCAAATGCAAAAAATGAAATCCTATAAAATTGAATATATAATTATCCAACATTTCAGGAAGTTCAAAAAACAGAAGGTGCTAGTCAAAATTGTAAGAATGACTAGGTAAAATTATGGTTTATTCCTTCCATATAGAAATGCCCATAACCATGGGCCCAATTTTCTAGAAAGAACTTTAGTAGGATTTTTCCATTTTCTAGGTGAAGACGGTTTGAAATCTTAAAATCTGTCTTTTACCCACTAACCTTATAACAAGAATTGTCACCATGCCGACACTTGCATAAAAGTTATCAATATATTGTCCTAAGTTATTAATACTACCTATTTTCTTTTTCAATTGCCCAACTTGAACATTTAGTCCAAGGCAAACTTCAGCATTGGTGAAACAAACATCACCTTCTATAACATCCAAGTGTGTTATTTGTTTAGGCTCCTTCCATCACAACATATGAACATGATGTTTCTCTCTTTGACATATAATAGTAAAAATTGACAAAATTTTCTACAACAAGCTAGTCTCATTAGAAACTATTGGATTTGATAAAGGCCCATGATAAAGCAACCTTGTGAACACAAGCGTATGCAAAAGCATTTGAAAAATAAATCAAAATCCAACAATTAAGCAATGTTCACCATGATGTGAAGCAAAATTTTCAACATAATGCAAATCACAAAATGAAGAAAATAACTTGCTAAATACTAAGTTGACAAAATGAGATGAGGGTGATCACATCCCCTTGGGAAAAAGAAAAGAAATTAAAAGAAAGAGAAAAAAGAGTAATAAAGGACATATTCTTTGGGATATATATGAAAAGAATAATAAGAAAAAAGAAAAAAAGAGAAAAAAATGAAGAAGATTTTTTCTAGAAGAAAAAATATGAAGAGAACAAGATGAAAAAATTAATGCAAAAAAGGGGGGGGGGCTTTTTAAATAGGTGGATAATGAAATGCTGAATTATTAAAATTAAATTCTTAGTTTTTTGAAAATTTCAAAATTTGTAAATATAAAAATAAAAATCATGCTGCTGGGCAGCCTCAGGGTAGCAGCTAGCTAGCGCTACCAACTTTGTTCCATGTTCATGGTGCACACCAGTGCCACTTCCACACTGGCATCAAAATGGCATCTAACAAGAAAGATGCAGGCCTCCTGCTCCAATGTGCATGTGCGTGGTACAAGAGATATATGCCTATTTGGAATATATTGGTTAATTTGACTCTTATATTTCATGTACTTGTTATATATATAAAGTCATTGAATGAAGTGTTTTATACCTATACAGGTTGTACACTTGATGTATGAATTTCAATAACCCCCTCCAATTCTTGACCTTTTGGAGTTCTGTCGCAAGCACATTCTTTCTGTCAGAGTGATGAGCTAGGTGAAGAGACTTGAGTTTGGTCTACATCTCAAGATTTCATATTAATTTCAAAACATCTTGTATGTAATTGAGAATGAGCTGGAAGAGTGAACTCAATCACTGCATCCTTAGGATTTCAAAGGTTAATATCTACTATACTTGTTGCATTCATAAATTTCAAATCAGTCATGTTGTTCAGGGGTGCAATTTCTCTAATGGGCTCTTATGAATGAAGTTGAAGACAACTTTTGTGCATTCAGATTTGTTAGTAACCCTGTAACAGATCACTTCTTGTGAATTATTTGTAACTAGTATTATGTCAATTTAGAAGAAATAACCCTCTGTATGTACACCTTGGAGGAGGGACACCAATTTGTAGTCTACATTAATATTCTGTGAATGATGGTTTACTTCAGCGTTGTAGCACTCAATATTAAGTCTCTGATTTTCTACAATTTTGCCTCAATTTGAACATTTAGTACACATATCAGATGCCAAAAATTCCATGAAGTGCACATTAGGTGTCAAATTAGATGTTTTTCTTATGTTTAAACTGGTGTAACTCATAAGAATTTATCTCTACTTTCTATCTTCTAAATAATGTTTTGATGTTGGAATCATTTATACCAATGAACTTATGATTAGTTGATTTATGTTAGTTTGAAACCTTATTCCCATTGTTAATGCTTTTTTTAAACTTTAAGTATACAAATGGAAACATAGCTCCCTATTTCATCAGTCCATAATTTACCTTCTAACACTAAGCTATATAGACAAATAAAAGTAAAAATGTGAAAATAAGTCAAGTCCTTTTATCTTTCATAAAATGGCCAAGAATAGTTGATGGTCATGCATGTGAACAAATGGTGGAGATGGTGGATGGGTTAGCGTTGGTAATTGTGTGGTTTTAACAAATGTTTGATTGTAAAATGTACCTTAAGAAATCCTTTTTGGATGGTTTTGTTGTGTCACATAAGGCATCTGATGGTTAGATTTTAAAGAAAATCTAAAGATAAAAATCAGACTTTTTGTAATTATTCCTGAGATTTTTTTTTAAATCTCATATTCTACAACATTTCCAATGTAATGGTGACATCCAGAATCTAGTGAAAAACTATGAGATTTAGCTTTTGGGGGTTAGTAAAAAGATTGTTCCTCCATGCTTCACCATCATCCAATTCAGCCAAGAACCCAAATAGGGAAAGAGCAAAAGATTCAACTACTGGAATAATTTGAAGATCTTAAAAGTGTGTTTGAATATCAGTTGCCTTTTTGTCAGACATGTTCATTAGTTCTTCACCCACGCCAACTATTTTGTGAATAAGTCCCACTGTTCTTTGGCCTCCATTTGGACCCTAAGAATCCTCTAAAGATTGTTTTTGCCCCCTTATGTTGTTGGGCCCATGTTTTGTACTCCAATGGTCTAGCACCTTTCTCTTGCACACTTTGTTTTTGGCAAGTTGAAATCTTCTTTCATATCCTTGCCAGTTGCAAACTCCCAGTCCCACAATCGTACATGCAATCCCCAACCATTTGCAGGGGCCACGGTTGAATTTTGGGTGGGTGGACTACCATGGCAAGACACCTTTATCCAGGATTGTGCTATTTTGTTACACCCCTGCTCTCACTGCTGTGGGTAGGTACATTGCTAGAGGCAATCCAGGCCATTATTTTCACCCTTTCATTTGGCCATTTGTCTGCACCTCGAGCTGCCATCAACTCATTGTTGTCATATAAGTCATACAACAAGAACAATGCTCAAATGATGCAAACTTGAAAGCTTCCAAAATAGTGTATCGTTGTACCCCTCTACAGTCAGACCTGGTTAGGTGTTATCTCTGTAAGCATTAAAAATGTATACCCTAGTAAGTAGGCTGGTTTAGTGTTTAAAAAGAACTTATAACAAAAGTTTAGCAAAATTAGTCAAATTTGCATTGGAGCAAAAAAAAACTCAGAACATTACACAATTTCTTTGTCAAAAAATGGCAATTTTTTTCCAGCTTAAAAAAACATTGGGCTGGGTAGGCACTAATTTATTACTTTTGAGATTGCCGAAATTTCTGAAAAATATGTGCTTGCCATGCCAAAAATTTGAATAAACTCTCACGCACAATAGCTTAATTATTTAGTATAATGCTGAATTGTAAATTATTATAATTTTTACTACCAAACATAGCTAACAAATTTTTATTTTTTTTAGGCACCTTGCTACCAAACCAGCCTAGGTACTATTGTATGCAATATTAAACCTTTTATTCCCATAGAAAAAGGTTAGTTTTTCAGGGTGTGGTAAATTTGGGGGTGAGGAGCTTGTGGGCTGTAGAGTTTGGGTGTGAACAATTCAGGGGCCGGATTTTGGGGTGCATAGAACTTTTAGGGTGCACATTTGTTACACCCATGCATACGTGGTATATACATGGTGCCCACGTGGCACCTATGTGACAATTGGGAACACATTGGGACACACTTTCCTACATGGAATGAATGCTCCCAAGCTGAGGAACATGGAAACTCCCACATGGGATGGCATGTTCCCAAATGGAAAACCCATGTTGCACATTTGCACATGATGCATGTTCCCACATGGGAAGTGTGTCCACATGTTCCCATGTTGGGTTTAGGGTGTGTTCCCACATGGGATCATCTTACATGACAAGAGTGCATGTTCCCAAACATGGGAACATTGAATTTGCCCAAATGTGGGAACACATTCCAAAGCTTTTGTGACACAAGTTGTTCCCATGGTGCATATGGTGCAATTGGGAATGCATCGGGAACATTCATTCGCACATGGGAACACATGTTTCCATGTTGAAGGAACAATGTTAGTGATTACATTTGTGGTAGTGATAGGGTACCAAGCCCTACATCCAAGTGACATGTGTTCAAGTTACCCTCTAGTTGTTTGTTTATTTTAGCATGTAAATTATATGCACAATATTTTTTGCAAATACTGATTGCATATAAATGTGCTCTCATTTGAAAAGAGTTAAAATCTATATGTAAGTAATATGCGAAAATATTTTTTCGTCCATCCATGGACTCAACATTAGTAAATTTTTGTTTTATCATTTGGAGATACCAAATTACTATATTTGCCGCATGATGAAAACAAAGAATAGCTTGTAAAAGAGCCTTGAATGGTCAAAAGGCTTTGCATTGCATTTTTTTGGTTAATTTGGGGCCCTCAATTCAATCTAAAAAAAACATAATTGTGTGTAGGGGAAATATCAAATAGAACTTCAAGCAGACACATGGTTAATCCATATTGGGTTTCATTAAAAAAAAGGTGCATGTGTGGCCATTGAAACAAAAATTGAAGAATTGAGTGAAAACACATTATGCCCTTCCAAAATCGCAATCACAAACACAAAAATCTACATTTGGTTTATTTTGATACATTTGTGGTCAATGATGTATGCATTAACTAAATGTAGGACCATTTAAAAGTTTAAATTTTTTGTATTACATTAATATGTGTTCAAGTTCACTATATGTTTTAGTAAATGAGGACTAATTGCTATAGACAAGTGACTTCACTAAAGTTAATCGAATTCATCAATAATTAATTAAATAAATCATCAATAATAAATTCATCAATAGTTAATTACAAACCTAAGCTAAATACTTAAGACTTTTCATTTGGTTATTTAACCTAAGCATAGAATCTAACCCACTTAAACATATTGCCCGTCAACCATAGGCTATTGGTGGCTATTCTATTATAGGTTGTTGTTGGTTATTATAGGTTATATTATCATAAAATATTTTTGGTATTCTATCATAAGCTATTGTTGACTATTTTAAATTATTTTATCATAGATTATTCTTGGTTATTGTAAGTTATTTTACCATTGGCTATTGTTGGTCATTTTAAATTATTTTTACCATTGGTTATTATTGGTTATTCTATTGTAGGTTATTCTTGGTTATTCTATCATAGGCTATTGTTAATTATTTTAGGTTATTTTATCATAGGTTATTATTGGTTATTCTATTGTATGTCATTCTTGATTATTTTAAATTATTTTACCATGGGTTATTATTGACTACTTTTGGTTGTTCTTGGTTATTTTACCATAAGTTATTAATGATTATTCTATTGTAGGATATTCTTGGTTATTTTATTTAACTATTTACCATAAATTATTATTGGTTATTTTTATTATAGGCTATCAATGGTTATTTAAATTATTTTGCCTTCAACTATTTTTTGATATTATATCACAAGTCATTGTTGGTTATTTAATGATATTTTATCATAAATTATTATTGGTTATTATATCATAGGCTATTGTTGGTTATTTTAAGTTGATTTATCTTAAACTATTGTTAGTTATTTTATCATAGATTATTGTTGGTTATTTTAGGTTGTTTTATCTTAAGCTTTTTTTTTTTTTTTTCATTGGTTGTTGTTGGTTAACCGCTATTTTAAGTTATTTGTCATAAGTTATTTGTGGTTATTATATCATAGGCTATTATTTGTTATTTTAGGCTATTTACCATAAACTATTGTTGGTTATTTTATTGCAAGTTATTGTTGGCTATTCTAGGTTATTTATCATAAGTTAATTTTGGCTATTGTTGGATATTGTATTGTATGTTATTATTGGTTATTATACCATATGTTACTTTTGGCTATTTTAAGTTATTTTATTGAGGCCATTAATGGTTATTTTATATTAAATTCTACCTAAATTATTCCACCCAAATTATTACATGTTATTTTACCTTAGGCTATTATATTTTATGATAAAGTAATTTATAATAAGTAAAATGGCATTGAATAGCTTAAGGTATAACTTGAAATAACATATATTATTTTTAAATAAAATAATTTAAAACATAATTTACGGTTAATTAAATAATTTAAAGTAGAAGTTTTATAATAAGTTAGAACACCTAAAGGTAGAATAAATTATAATGTATAATAGTTTAGGGTATGACTGAAGGTATAATTGTAACACGAAAATAAGTCACCACACTAGTGTGAACACTACCTACTCTCAAGGTTTATTTTTGCTTTATTAGTCGTTTTGGTTTTTTGTAGCATCTGTCTTTTCATCACTGTTGCATGGAAGTGCATGGGGAGGCCTCTTTATGGGTGTGTGTGGGATGTGAAGTACAGGGAGGAAGCCGACACGAATGATGGTGAGAAGTGGAACTGCATTGATGAGCTGAAGAAGAGGAATGACGACAGCTGAATAAGGGAGAAGGGAAGCTTATGATAAAAGCTTAGGAAGGAAGTTGAGAAGAGGAAAAGCTTGAGGTTTCAAGAGGTGTGGCTGGTTTTTGTGAAAGATGTGTAGATTAGCATTGGAGATGACAAAGATAGGTAGATAAACACAGGAGAAGAAGAGATTTTGGTGAAAAGAAAGCAGAGGAGCTTAGAGGATAGTTAGAAGTTGAAGCTGAACTGGAGAAAAGTTTTCGTTTTTGGCTTGGTGTTGTGGGTGAGAGAGCAGTGCCGAATGTGGAAGATGAACTCAAAGATGCATAGATAGATAGCTTTGGATGTCTGTTTTGTGGAGAAACTTGGCTGAGCTACTGTAAATTTCCACTACGCTAGCAACTTGGCCCAGTAGTATGTTTAATTTCTGATGAGCATACTAAATGATGAGGAAGCTTTTGCTCGCGGGGTATTTTGTGAATAAAGGTGTGAGTTTTGGGTTCTAAGATCACATCTGCTAATTTTGTATGAGTATTAATTATGTTTGTGTGAAGATCAGAGAATGTGTCGCAACCCCACTTTGGCCAAGTGTGGGGTGAAGCCCAACACTTCCAAAGTTGTTTAGAGCTCGACAGAAAGACCCAAAACACCTTGCATTGGGGTGTTCTTGGTGTCATTGAAAAGGTCTTGAAGCGTAGATTTCGAAAATGGCCTCGCATTGTTTATTTGGACATCTGCAGCCCAAGTTATGGGCAAAAGAAGTGCCGCGAGTCAAATTGGCAATTTGACTCCTAACCACTAAAAGTCGGGGATCGACCTCTTCCTGACATCCGATTGAAGAGTGCGACATGGCGTTGGAAAGATATCGACGAGGGCTACAACTTTGTTTTAGACCTCGTTGCGATCGGACTTTTCAATCGGGAGTTATGAGCTCCCAAAGTCCCGGGACTCCAACCAGGATAATTTCGGGACAATTTCGGGACTCCAACTTGGGAGTCCCGAGAAAAAGAGCCATTTGGATGTAGCCTCGATGGAGAGTTGCAGAGAATACTATATGAGGGAAGGTGGTGGCTTCCCCCGAGTCAGGGCCGTGGTGAGTCTTGTGTGTCAAAGTGCCCGTGACTTGTCCCAACACCCAAGGGTGTTCCCGAATGCTAAACTAACCTCTTGTGGTTGGTTTTTGGATGCAGATTCACACAACCTAAGCTAGTCCCTCTGTCGCAACCCCACTTTGGCCAAGTGTGGAGGTGAAGCCCAACACTTGGAAAAGTTGGGATTTGGAGTCCTTCGGGACTCCCAAATGTTTAGAGCTCGACAGCAAGGCCAAAACACCTCGCATTGGGGTGTTCTTAGTGTCGTTGGAAAGGTCTTGAAACATAGTTATCGAAAATGGCCTCGTATTGGTCATTTGGACATTTGCAGCCCAAGTTATGGGCAAAAGAAGGGCTGGGAGTCAAACTGGCAATTTGACTCCTGACCATTAAAAGTCGGGAATCGACCTCTTCCCGACATCCAATTTGGGAGTGCGACATTGGAAAGATCTTGACAAGGGTTACAACTTTGGTTCAGACCTTGTCGCAATCGGCCTCTGTAGTCGGGAATTATGGCCGTTCAAAGTTCTGGGAATCCCGCCAAGACAATTTCGGGACTCCATTTCGGGAGTCCCGGGAATTTGTGCCATTTGGATGTAGCCTCCACTACGAGCTGTAGAGAATAATATAGGGAGTAAGGTGGTGGCTTACTCCCGAGTCCGGGCCGTGGTGAGTCTTGTGCGTCCAAGTGCCCGCGGCTTGTCTCAACACCCAAGGGTGTCCCGAATGCTAAACTAACCTCTTGTGATTGGTTTTTGGATGCAGATTCACACAAGCTAAGTTAGTCCCTCTTCCTAGTCTAATCCCAGGGCTCCCAACACAACCCTCTACCCCTTTTTAGTGTTGGAAGTCGGGAACGTGCACTAAGTCCCAACTTTCCACAACTTCACAAGGTGAGACCCTCAAGTGGGTTCACCCCGGGACTTAAGAGTGGGTCACATGGTATCAGAGCTCAAGGTGAAGCTCACTTCTTGGGTTGGGATGGCTCCCAAGAAGAACCACAAGCAACCGCAAGACTCCATGTTGGAGGCACCCGTCGAGGACCAAGTAGCCCCGTCGGAATCCATTGGTGAGGAGGAACCAAGGCTCCGGGAGGACCAAGATGAGCCCGAAAGTGAGGAGGAGCAAAGGAGCTCGGTCCTATTCACCCAAGAGCAACTTGAAGTACTTCTCAAGATGGGGAGGCCCGACTTTGGTGAGTTGGTGGCGGCCCTCAAAACGGGAACAGCCAAGGGTGAAAGGTTTCAACCGGCCAAGCCCGAGAACTTCAATGGTGCCCACGGCCGCAAGGTTGTGGATGCTTGGCTTGTGGAAACGGACGATTACTTACATGCCGCCAAGGTTGGACAGCACTCCGCTGTGGAGCTTGCTCAATCCTACTTGAAAGGTTATGCCGCCACATGGTGGCGGACGGTGAGACAAGAGGAGGGGAAGAACCATGGCTATACGTGGGAGTTTTTCAAAGATCGCATTAAGGCGGAGTTCATTCCGAGAAATTCCGACTACATTTCTAGGTGCAAGCTCTGTGACCTTGTGAATGCCGCGAATGAAAATTTAAGGCAATATGTGAGGGCTTATTCCGAACTCATGCTTGAGATCCAGCACATGCATGAGTTGGACCGTGTGTGCCAATTTGTGATGGGGCTTCCAACTTGGGCCAAGTTTTCGCTTAAGGAGAGTTGGCCCGCCTCATTGTCTGAGGCCATCACGAAAGTGGAGAACTTCTCGGATGTGGGGCGGAGTGATAAAACTAGGTTCAAGAAGGACAACAAGTTCCTTCATAAGAAGCCAAGACATGAGGGGGAATGGAACCGGGGGCAAGGTAGCCCAACCAAAGATAAGTCCAAACAATTCCAAGGCGCGGGGCCCAAACTAAAAGGAAGTTTTGTGAAGAAGGGGGCTCCTTTCAAAGGGAGCCAAAACAAGGGAAAGTTTAGGGAAAAACCCAAGGGTGCATGTTTTAATTGCAACGAGGTGGGGCATTACTCCAAAGATTGTCCCAAGTCCAAAACAGGGGTTGGGAGCTCTAAGGTACTTACTCTTAATGCCACTTTAGCCCAACCGGAATGCAATCGACTTATATTCTTGAAGGGGAAGATTGCTAAGCGGGAAATCTTATGTCTTTTGGACACATGGGCTTCTCACAACTTCATAACTCGGGAGAGTGCCGAAAGGATGGAGCTCCACTTGGAGGAGCTCAAGGCACCCATTGAGGTGCACTTCGCGGATGGGGTTCCCCATCCAACTACGTTGTAAGCAAAGGGAGTGCCTCTCCAATTGGGGAATTGGAGAGGAAAGGTGGACTTGTTGGTTTCCACCTTGGGTGGAATGGATTGCATTCTAGGAATGGAGTTCATCACCCAAAACAATGTGCTCATAGAGGGGCACAATAGGTTAGTTAGAATTCCATCTAAAAGTGGGATTGTGCGAGTCAAGGCGCACGAGTTGCCTTGTGTGGGTGGTCCAACCATCCACTTTATATTAGGAAAAGCTTGGGAAGGAGAATGCGTGGGAGGTTTTGGCATGATGTGTGTCATGCGGGTGTTGGATGAATATGAGCCCAAGGAAGCCACCAAGTTGGTGACTTCCGCCAAGTGCATAAGGCGAGTTTTGGAAGAGTTCCCAGATGTGATGCCCGATGAGTTGCTCGAAGACTTGCCCTCGAGAAGACGAGTTGATCATGTGATTGAAGTGATGCCGGGAGTGGAACCTCCCGCCAAGGCCCCATACCGAATGAGTCATGAGGAGTTGAAAGAGTTGAAGGTTCAACTCGAAGAACTCCTCACCAAAGGTTATATCAAACCAAACAAGTCGCCATATGGGGCACCCATCCTTTTTGTTCACAAGAAGGATGGGACTTTGAGGATGTGTGTTGATTATAGAGCACTCAACAAGGCAACGGTGAAAAATTGGTATCCTTTACCTCGCATCGATGATCTATTTGATCGTCTCTCGAGAGCCAAGGTTTTTAGTAGAATTGATCTACGTTCGGGGTATTACCAAATAAGGATCAAAGAAGGGGACGAAGAAAAGACCGCTTACCGCACAAGGTATGGCTCATATGAATTCTTGGTGATGCCATTTGGGCTCACCAATGCACCCACAACATTTTGCACTCTCATGAATGACATTTTTCGCGAATGGCTTGATGATTTTGTGGTCGTCTACATAGGCGACATTTTGATCTATAGTAGCTCCATGGAGGAGCATGCGGAGCACCTTCGCAAGGTGTTCCAAAGGCTTAGGGAAAACAAGTTGTATGCGAAGCTCAAGAAGTGCGAATTTGGGGTGATGGAAGTGGATTTCCTTGGGCATAAGATAACTCAAGATGGTTTGGTGATGGATGATCACAAGGTCAAGGCGATTTTGGATTGGGAGCCGTTTAAGTCGGTTCTTGCTTTGAAATCCTTTTTGGGATTGGCCTCCTATTATCACAAGTTCATAAAGAACTTTGCGAAAGTAGGGGCCCCCTTGACAAACCTTTTGAAGAAGTCCGCCGTCACTTATGATTGGGATGAAACATGCGACAAAGCCTTTGAAACATTGAAGGGCATTTTGGTGAAGGCGCCAATGTTGAAGTTGCCCGACTTTGACAAGGACTTTGAAATCCATTTCAACGCCTCTGACTTTGCAATTGGGGGTGTCATAGTGCAAGATGGAAGACCGGTGGCCTTTGAAAGCAAGAAGTTGAGTGAGACAAAGAGAAGGTGGACAACACACAAGAAAGAAATGTGGGCAATCATACATTACCTCAAGACTTGGGGCCATTACATAGGCTCCAAAGATGTGGTGGTGTGGATCGACAATGTAACCTTGAAGTACTTCTCAACTCAACCCAAGTTGTCATCAAAACAACAAAGGTGGCAAGACACATTGGCTTTGTTCAATGTGGACATCCAGCACAAGCTGGGAAAGGAGAACATAGTCCCCGATGCATTGAGCCGAAAACACCAACTTAAAGTGGTGTATGTGGGAGAGTCGAAACTTCAAAAGGAAGTTAGGCGAGTGAGTCACCGGGATGCTTTTACCAAGGAGACAAGGCAAAACATCCAAAATGGAGCCAAGTCCCACTTCCATTCGAAAAATGGATTATCGTGGTACAAGCAAAACCGACTCTATGTGCCGAAAGGTAAGATGCGAAACACTTTTAAAGGAATGTCACGATGGGCCACTTGCGGGCCATGGTGGTACAAAGCGCACCACAACATTCCTAAAGAAGTCCTACTATTGGCCCAACTTGAAGGATGATGCGGAGGAGTACGTGAAGACTTGTTTAACTTGTCAACAAAACCGAACCTTCAACAAGAAGCAAGCGGGTTTGTCCCAACCTTTGCCAATTCCCGAAGGGCCGTGGGAAAGTGTGTCAATGGACTTTATGGTAAGTTTGCCCCCTTCAAAGGGGTTTGATGCCATCATGTTTATGGTGGATAGATTTAGCAAGATGACACACTTCATTCCCACAAAGGATGAAGCCACGGCTCAAGAGACGGGGAGGTTGTTCTTCTCCCACATTTTCAAACACCATGGTCTTCCAAAAGACATAGTGTCGGATAGAGACCCGAAGTTTACAAGTAAGTTTTGGTGGGCCTTGTGGAAGTGCATGGGGTCGAAACTCAAGATGAGCACTTCATTCCGTCCCCAAACCGATGGGCAAACCGAGCGGGTGAACTTGGTGATCCAACAATTCCTAGGGAATTATGTGGCAACGAATCAACAAGATTGGGTGGACCATTTGGAGTTGGCCAAATTCTGTTACAATAATTCGGCACACTCTACAACGGGATCCATCCCATTCTAAATGGTGACGGGCAAGTCACCAATTGTGCCCATGACTTGGGCAGCACAAGGACAACCTTCGATTAATGCAAGTGAGGAAGTGCCAATGGGGACGCAACTTGATGAAGAAAGGAAGCGCTTTTGGGAGTTGGCCAAGGCCAACTTGGAAAAGGCGCACAAAAGGTACAAGGATTTTGCGGACAAGTCCTGACGAGAGGTGAAGTTTCAAGAGGGAGACGAAGTGTGGTTGAACATCAAGAATTTTAGGTTGCCGGAAGGTTTAAGTCATAAGTTCTTGGGCCCATATGCGGGGCCATTCAAAGTGTTGGAAAAGAAACTTTTCGACACTTATAAGTTAGAACTTCCGGAAAACCTTAGAATTCATCCCACATTCCATGTTTCTCTTTTGAAGCCAGTCTCCCACGATGCCTCAAGGCTTAATCGAGAGCAAAATTCAAGGCCTCCACCGAACTTGGTTCATAATGAACCAAAGTTTGAGGTTGAGGTCGTGCTCAAATCAAGGCAACTTAGAGGACGAGAGCAGGAATACTTAGTGAAGTGGAAAGGTTACCATGCAATAGAGGCTTCTTGGGTGAATGAATCCGACATGGAACATGCCCAAGAAGCCATAGAAGAATTCCACACTAGACCGGCAAAGAAAAGATGTAGAGTGTGATGAGGACATCACCTTTCTTTTAGAGGGGGAGAGTTTCATAAAATGTACCACATCAAATTGCAAGTGAAATAAAAAGGGTTTTAAAACTTCCAAGAGATTATATCATGAAAAATTTGTTAAGGCAAATAGGGTTATGGCATGGGACAAATGGAACTTTCTTGCGTAGGCCCAAATCAAAATCGGACTCCTACTTTGGGGTTGAGGAAACTTGGCCCCAAGGGAAGAGGCAAGCAAGGTGAGCTTGCGGGAACATGCACATGCCTTAAGTGCATCCCGAAGGGTTGGTTGGTAGTGTGGCCAACGCGGGAAGTCATGACCCCGCTCACATACTTTAAGTGTAGTTTGGGACTTGGGTTTGGCAAACCTAAGTGTTATTTCTTGTACCTTGATAAGCAAACCTTTTTGTTAAGGCTTGGTTGTTGTGACCAAGGCGCGAGATAGGAAAAGGAGTCATTTCAAGTAGCTTAGGTCAAGAGTAGACTTGACTTAAGTCCTCATGAAGGGAAGGATGGAAAAGGTTCCTCCCAAATGAGGGTTTCGTCAATTAGGCTAGTTTAGTCTTTTGACGAAGCAAAGGAAGAGGGTTTTCCACAAGACCCTTTTAGACTTGTCAAGAAAGTGTTGGAAACTTCGGGATGCCTAAGTTAGCTTGAGACAAGGTCTAGCACAAAGTTGGCAAAATGGCCAAGGATCCAAAAGAAAGCAATTGCAATTGTGTGAAGGGAAATTATAAGTGTCAATGAGGACATTGACTTTTTCTTCTAGTGGGGGAGAGTGTCGCAACCCCACTTTGGCCAAGTGTGGGGGTGAAGCCCAACACTTGGAAAAGTTGGGATTTGGAGTCCTCCGGGACTCCCGAATGTTCAGAGCTTGACAGCAAGGCCCAAAACACCTCGCATTGGGGTGTTCTTGGTGTCGTTGGAAAGGTCTTGAAATGTAGTTATTGAAAATGGCCTCGCATTGGTCATTTGGACATCTGCAACCCAAGTTATGGGCAAAAGATGCAGATTCACACAAGCTAAGTTAATCCCTCTTCATAGTCTAATCCCGGGGCTCCCAACACAACCCTCTACCCCTTTTTAGTGTTGGAAGCCGGGAGTGTGCACTAAGTCCCAACTTTTCGCAATTTCACAAGGTGAGACCCTCAAGTGCGTTCACCCTGGGACTTAGGAGTGCGTCACCCTCTTCCAAATCTAATCCCGAGGCTCCCAACACGACCTTCTACCCCTTTCTAGTGTTGGAAGCCGGGAACGTGCCCTAAGTCCCAACTTTCCGCTACTTGACAAAGTAAACCCTCAAGTGGGTTTCACCTCGGGACTTAGGAGTGCGTCACGTGAATAAAGGTGTGAATTCTGGGTTCTGATATCACATTTGCTGATTTTGTATGAGTATCAGTTGTGTTTGTGTGAAGATCAGAGAATGTGTGCGAGAACATTGTGAAACGAAGAGTGAGAGAAGATCAGGGGTTGTGGTTAGATTCAGAATCCCAGAAAACTCAACTATGTGTAGATCCATCAAGTGTTCAAGTTTGGTTGTAGAGTCTTGCACTCTCTTTTTTAGTTACATAATAACTTATAATAACTTCGGGTATAAATTAAAATAAATTGAAATAATTAAAGTAATATATTATATAACCTAAAAGAACTTAGGGTATTTAAAACAACATAAAAATCAACCCTTTTATCATAATAATTATAATAGGTCCAACCAAGTTATAAGAAGCCACATGTGCATCTTTAGACTCATGTTTTTTTGTTGGTTTTTTGAAGAATATTATTTAAATTATTTAAATATATTTTTAAAAAAAAACCTTTTTCTTGATACTCTTATGTTAAGGTGTTTTAAGAAAATCCCAAAATATGTCATAAATTGTTTTTTGAAATTGTGCTTGTAGTTTCAAAATTGTTTTAAAGTATTGGTTACAAGCTTTTTTCAAACAATGAAATTGAATTGAAACACCATGTTTGTCTTCAACATAACGAAAAATAAGAACCATAACAAACTTTACAAGCTTAACATATTCCAAAAATGAATGATGCATTGACAATTTGCTAAATTTTTGAAAAAAGATTCATAATGGTGGAATTAGCCTTGTTAGAGACACTATTTTAATCATGGCTTCAACATAATTAGACCATTGGGTGCCAACAAGGTAAAGTACACAATTTTTGTTGTTTATCACACAAAAAAAACAAGTAGCCATAAACAAGTTTTAATTCATTGAAAATAGATTTTTTAAAAAAAATTTAATGATCAACATGAGGATAATCTTTAATTTTATCACAATGATGTTGATCAATTAATATTTCATATGCATTCAAATAGATCTTTTTTTTAATTACATCTTCCCCCTTTTTAAAAGTTATCCAAACTTGTATAAGTAGGTGAAAATAGATGAATTATTGAATATTCTTCATTTCAAAATGATGTAACTTTAAAATGTACTTGTAAATTTTCAACATTTAAGTATTATAGTAGAATACATCAAACTTCTAATGAAAAAATATGTTTAAACTCAATTTGACCAACCACTTTCAAACATACTTATTATCTATTTTTCAAATTTTATAATCACCTTGCTATAAACTCAAAGGAAAGTACCATGCTTTTATTATGTGATTTTAAATTATTTTCAATCTACTTTCTTCTACTTGTGTCAAAAATTGGGGGATTGTTATTTGTTGAACATGTGAGCCCAAACATGAACCTATGAGAAGGAGCTAGGCGGCATATCCCAATTATATTCCATCCATGTCTGCTAAAATATTCCTTGACGGATTTTAATGACATGTCAAAATATACCTTGACAAAAATATATTCCTACCATGTCAACAATAACTCGCACGTCATCATTGCCACATGGACATCTGACAATAATATCTTTGTTTAGTTCAATGTAAGTATAAAAATTTAACAAGGTGTGCCATGTGTTGAAGCAAATTTTTTTTGGCACCTTTATTAAGAATCCTACCCCCTAGTTTCAAACATGTCTTATGTGGCAAAATATTATCTATTAGTAGAAGCATATTTTACATTGCTATGTCATTCGTGGTGATTGTAATGGGAAACAAGTTAAACATAGTTGTAACATGAACTTGTTGGCAAAATACATGTGGTTAGATATAATAATTATCTATACAATACAAAAATCTATTAACAAAAGATATTTCAACTGTTCTACCAACATTATTATGAAAACATTATTCTTAAAATACATTGAAAATTTGATGCACAGTTTGTAGATGTACCCTACAAAGGTAATTAAAGGCATCACTATAGGAATGTAAGAAGAGAATGTGAGAAATTGACAAATACACTGTTATGAATATCTATATACAACCTAGCAATGCCATTTTCCATATAAAATCTAGTTGTCGTTGTCATAAAATGCAATAGGTTTATGGCCATTGTTACACATGTTAAGAGATTATTATAATGTAATGCAAACCACATTTTTATTATTAAAGAGGTGGGTATATAATCAACGAGTTTTTGTGCACACATTATCAGTTGTTGTTTTGCGATGTCGTGAATTTTCTACACAAGTTCTCCATACTTAATTGTTTTGCTACATTTTGAAAAAGACAACAGACATGGCTTGTCAAACTCCTCGGGACTTAGACTAGTACCTTGTTGTCGAGAAGAAAGAAATGAAGTCCATTGATGCAAAATACCAAGTACAAGTTGGATATTAGATAGCAAGGAACCATTTATAGGACTACAAAATCTATGCGACGATGATTTGTATGTTTGATGAAAACTTTTTGAACAATTTACTATAGCCTCCAAGAAACAATCCATGGCCAACACACCCGACAAATCGAAACTACAGAACTCAACTATTGAGGCAGTCTAATTATCTATTGGGATTTGTGTATCCAAATAAGTATTCCCTTGAAATTGCCATTAGTAAAAAATGGCCAAAGAGCCAAAGCGACCTAAAGGAAGACCAATACACTACAACATATTTAGGGTTTAATGTTGGTTTTTATGAGTGATTTTTTAATCATGTTAGACATCGGACAAATTTGGTACAGTCAAAATGGACCAATGATTTCAACCACAAATGCGATTGATGCCTAATGACTAAGTGCCTACTTAAATTAGTCATGGCTTGTCCAAATTGACTAATGTGACTGTAGTTGACATGTAGTTGTCCATTGTGATAGAAATGACCCAATTTAGCTAACGTGTGTGATAGATGTCATGTTTAAAGTGACTAAAAGGTGGCATATGTCACTAAGATGGTTGTCAAGTGGCATGTATTTTGTGATTAAAATGCCTAGTAATTTAGATGATATGGATGCCCAATGATAATTTTTTATGACTAAATTGTTTAATACGTCAATTAAAGTGACACGCTCCCAAGTTCCTTGTTGGACGCAAGTTGGGTCCAAGTCAATCAACAGTGAAATTGTTTGGAACTTGGGGCATGCTCCTAGCTTTCAACACTAAAAAGGGTAGAGAGGTGTGCTGAAGCTCCGAAATGGGACTAGGAAGAGGAAGAAGCTTTAGTTACTCACTCAAACTTGCATCAAACTAACCAACACGTTGGTTAGTTCACTTTTTAAAGCACCTTTAGTGCTAAGACAAGCCACGGGCAACATTGGACTCATAAGACTCACTACGGCCCGGACTCAGGGGAAGCCACCACCTTCCCCCATATAGTATTTTCTACGTCTCTCTGCGACACCTACATCCGAATGGCTTTTTGTCCTGGGATTCCCAAGGAGGAGTCTCGAAATTGTCCCGATTTGAACTCTCGCAACTTTGCTAAGGCATAACTCTTCGCTCAGACCTCTGATTGGGATGAGGTCTGAAACAAACTTGTAGTTCTCGTCAAGAATTATCCAATGGCATGTCGCACTCCAACTGCACGCAATGGGGTCGAATCGATTCTCGACTTTTAGTGGTCGGGAGTCAAACCGCCAGTTTGACTCCCGACCTTTCTTTTTGCCACAACTTGTGTTGTAGATGTCCAAATGGCTCATGTGAGGTCATTTTCGACATCTACACTTTGATAGCTTTCCAATGATATAAATAACACCCCAATGCAAGTTGTTTTGACCTTTATAATTGAACTTTGAAATTTCAGTAATCCCGAAGGACTCCCAAGTCCCCATTTCGAGAGTGTGAGTGTCATCCTCACACTCTTCCAAAAGTGGGGTTGTGACATAAAATGTTTGTTTAATGTCACGTCTATTTGGCCTATTAGTGTGACTAATGTGACTAATATTTATATGTGGCCCATGCTAGATGTTTATATATTATTTGCCTATTTTGATTAATTGATTATTAATATTATTTTGATCTAGAACCCTAACCCTAGTTCTTATATATTTACTAGATATACATGGTTACAATCACGTGTAATGTCTACTTTGAAAAAACATCCATATCTTCACATGCACCCAAATGCAACATTTAAAAATGCACCACATAGATTACATACATAATTTAATAACCTGAAATATATTAATATGTCCATAAAGTTGGAAAATGCATAATATGTAATAACACTACAAGATCTACATGTGTAGAAATGCACAAGTTGTGTACTTGAAGTGCACAAAACATGATTTGCTATAAGATCTACAAGTTGCAAATCGTAATAATGTTTAATAAAACTTTGTGGTGAGTTTCCAAGTCCACAAAATGATATACCCAACTACTCTATCTATTATGTAAAGTGGAGGATCATGGCCAGGCTCTAGATATGGCAAATGAGCACCAACCAAGAGGCAAGATGTAATGGAAATAGAAATACATTCTTCTAGCATGGCATGATTAAAATGCATTGCATCTCCACCTCCAAATTTGACAAAATTGCCAATCGCACAATTATTCCATCCATGAGAAGTCATGAGGGCAACACATTGATTTATTTGGTACTCTAAACAAATGCATAAACCAAGTATATCAAAAACCCACAACCAAAATGAATTAATTGTCAACTTCAAATTCAAACAAAATTAAATGTAAATCATGGTTTACATTTGGGTGAGGTTTTACAACTAGTTTCTCAACTACCTCCTTTGTTGCTAACCTTAGAGCCAATTGATAACCTACAAAATTTCGATGATCATTTTTTTTCTTCACCAAAATTGGTGCTCTTGATGCTTTCGAAATGCTTCTAACCTTCAAACTTTGTAGATCATACACACATGATCATAAATACAATGGTCTCGAACATAACAATATATGCAGATATATTCTTTCCAAGTCTAGCAATAAATTTTTTTTTAGTGTAAATGCATGAAAGTAAAAGATACTTAGATTTTAAGGTTTAGTTAAACAACATCAAAAGACCACACAAAAGCCCTTAAGGCATGCTAATGTGGGTATTTTCTTGTAATTCATTGTTGCCCATGTGGATTATAACCAACGTACTTTAAAATATTTAGAACTTTCAACAAACCAAGTAAATACGGCCATAGATTGCCTAGCAAGTAGTTATCTTTTACTTTTGGATCAAATGGATGGGGTAGGATATATGAATATGGTATATTGCCAACACACTTGTAAAGGCAATCATCTATCAACAAGGTATTACTTGGAGTTAATTCTTGAAATCCAGGGCTAATGTGAGAGAACACCTTACTCAAAGTTTTTAGTACAAACTCCTTATTTGGGTTTAGTGGATGCTTACTTCATGTCACATCACACTTGTCATTTCCCCATATAAACAAGGTTTCAAACCTAAATTGTCTTCTAACATAAAATCACCCATAGGTACAAGGTTAGGTTGTGTAGTTAACAGCCAAATCCCAATGTCAAACTTTGAAAAACATAATTTCAAGAACTAAAGTGAGTTTGGTTGAAAGCTCACTAACTTATTTCCACACCACACTGCAAGAATGAGTGGTTTCCATCTCTTTCCAAGTTGTACATGTTGTGCAACACACAATAAACCATTCACATATAATACAAGTAGATAATGAGTCTTCTTAACTACCATCAGGTTCGGACAAGGATTGCACACATCCACCAACAAGCTCACCTCTTTATGGGCAACAATTTGTGAATTTGTCTTGCCACCCTTGCAAATAGATGCATCCATTGACATTTTATTGCCACTTGCCAATTTTTCGACACGTGTATGTGATTTTTTACATTATCCTCTTTAATAGCATGAATGTCACTTGTCAATGGATCATATGCATCTAAGGTAGAACCACCTCCATCCCCCTACCTTTTAGTATATCTTCATCTTCCTTCATGGTATGATCATATGATGAAATCAAGCCACCCCCCTAATCATGCATTTACATGACAAAACAAATTAATTTTCATCATGGATCATTAAAAAAGGTTCATTAAATGAAGGATACCTTAACATCCAGTATTTTCACAAATTGGACAATCTATTACATGTTATATATATATATATATAAGCTAATGATGATTAATAAAAAAATTACATGTATAGAACTGTTTTATGAAATTTAGATACCAAATTAATTGCCTTACCACTCCCATACTATTGACATTAGATTGTAACTTGGAAACATTTGTTTCTTTTTGCCCTTCCAATCCAAATAGATTACCACAAGCAATCCCTGAAGATTTTACATGGGCCAACAATTCATGCATCATTGTTTCCATTTTCTTTTGGCCTTGGACTAGCTCGTTGTGTGTAGATATTAGGTCTTTATTTGCATTCTCCATAGCTTCCAATTGAAATTGAATCTCACTGGATGTTAAATTGTTAATTACATTATCGACATAATTAACATTCATCCCATCACCTTCCTGTAACAATAAGTCATAGTACTTTAACTAGCCACCATTAATCAACTATTGTATCATTTTCCACATACCTCCTCCTAATCATGGAATAAAGAACATGTCTATAATGAAATTTGTAGTTCTAATCTGACAAGATTTGCATCACAACTGAACAAAACTAGTTATGTACAACAATTGATGCCTTTTGAAGATATTTATTCACAAAGTACTATGCCTAGAGCTAAATGGCACCACCATATTAACACAATAATTGAATTTAGATAGTTCCAGTGAATTAGGGTTTCTTTAACCTCATCCTGGCCCACTGTAAGCCTTTTTCGCTTGTAGCTTTCACCCTATTGCATTCTTTTTGGATTTCCACCAATGTGGGTGGTCTTTTTAGTTATTCTTCTTATATCACATTAACCTTATAACTTGTAATAAATCTATATACCCTTGAACAAGGAATTCAACAACACTCTTTTTAGGTCATGAACAAAAGGTAAGAAAATTACCATTCACTCCTCTAAACCTATGTCACTTGTTCGTCCAATTTGAGAAGCACTATTTTGTGTTGTTTGTATTCCTTTCATTTGAATAGCCCTTTCAACATTATCTTCTTGAGCCAACATTTTTTTCAATTGGTTCCAATGATGCTCCTCACAATTGTGTGGTTGGTCCAAACCAATCTCTATGTATTTTTTCAAATAAGTTTGCCTACTTTTCAATACAAATACAACTTTATCTTTCACCCAATTGTAGGCAAGGGAATGGTCCAAATACTCAAATGTCATATCTAGAGCTTCTTTTATTGCCTCCAATTCTTCAACTAGTTGCCTACGAATGTCATGAATGGTGGGATTTAACTTCGCTGCATATCCTTGAAGGGTTGTCAACCAATTATTCCTCCCACCACCCATAGGCCTACCTTCAGGATTGCAATGCATCACTTTCATGACATCCTTACCCTATAGTGTGGCAATTTCAATCCCAAGCCTTTTCATAACCTTATGCACTACATGACATTATGCCCTTAGCTCAATTTACCTAGAACAAGATGACAAGACTTGGCTAGCTGGTTAAATAGAAGCTTTCATAGCATAAACAACTTCAATAGGACTTCGTATGGTTCTTTGGAAACTTTTAGGACATACAAGCTATTGTACTAACATAAGGGGGTTTTCTAGTGGTAAATGTGGCATAGTGCTTGATGATGGAGCTGTGGGCCTTGCATGTAGACTCATTTGTTGGTATTGCATAGTACTTGATGCCACTAGTTGGCACGCAAAAGTTGTGGCAGTTGCAATTGGAGCTTTTTGAATAATGGCAGGCACTTGCTGCATGTTGGCTGATGTAGGCGCCATGGGCCATGTTGAAGGTTGATGCAAATATTGTATAGATGTTATTCCCATTAATGGTTGGTACGCAACATCTGTTGTAGTTGTAATTTCAAAATTAGGAACACCAATCAATGTCCATGGTCCTTGGGACCCTTGCCAACCTACAGGCCATTGTGAGTGGGTTAAATTGACATATTAGGGGTAATGTTCACCTTTGAAGCCATAGCATAGGAGGAAGTTGGTTTTGAGACAGTCTAGATTGAAGTTGGTTTTGGGACATTGCAAGAGCAAATTGGTTATATTGGGAGATTAAAAGAAAAAAATTGGTTTTGGGCAATCTAGTTTTGGGGCATGCCAAGAGGAAGTTTGTTTTGGGGCATGCCATGGCCATTAGGAAGAAGCTGGATTTGGGGCATGCCAAGAGAAAGCTAACTTTAGGGCATGCTAAGAAGAGGCCATTGGTTTGGGGGCATGGCAATAAGAAGTTGTTGGGTTTGTGACATTACAAAAGGAAGTTGGTTTTGGGGTTTCATAGGAGCTATACTTTGAGGTTGACTTGCAAAATGGGAAAAAATATTAATGAGCTTACAAGAATATGTGAAGTTAGAGTAATTAGTTACATTTGAATTTTGACAAAGACAAAACATAAATTCAATAGTGGACATCGAAACCTAAAACTACTATAGACGTTTTTTGACTTGAAATGGGATGGGCTTCAAGGCCATGAGAGTTGCCCTATGTAACGGCCATGACATTGGATTATTCTCCACCCTTTTGCAATGTAGTCATGTCCCCCTCATCATGCCCAAAGGTAGATTCATCTTGGAATGAAAAGTCTAGAACATGCATTGGAGTCTAATTTTTTATTCTTTCTATAATAAAGGTTGCAAGTCATTTGTGCATCATCCACTATTGTACATGATGTTTTACAAACTTCCCCTTCTTTTAAAATAAGCCACAAATTATTAATATGTGCATTAGGAAAAATGGTCAAGAGTTCAAGACCAATTAGTAGGATCAATCATAAATGCATCTAATTCAAACAAACAATCTTCAAATGCTTACATCTTCTATAATACATACCTTCTATGACAAGCAACATGCATATGTATACAAGACTAGGCAATTCAATCACACAAAAGAACTATCATCTTGTAATGTAGTTCCTTCAAGTTTCACCTTTGACACCTTCTTTTCCAAATGAAGTTGGACATGAAAATTTTGTGAGTCCAATAATTTCCATTTGTCATAACTATTTTGGAATTACTTTCATCCATACACTCAACCAACCAAAAGTTTCATTTAAATAATTCTTCTACTTTCAATTATCATCCAAAAGTTCATTCATGCTCCACATTCATCCAAATATTTCATGTTTTTTGTAACTATCATCCATGTACATGTGGTTTTCATCTGATATAACTATTTTGGAATTTGTTTCATCCATACATTTCAACCTTATGAATTTTTCATCCAAACAATTTGTCTACGTGTAATTATCATCCAAAAAAATTCATCGATATTCCACTTTCATCCAAAATTTCATCCATTTTTTAACTTTCATCCATGTACACGTGGAAAAATATTTTCCACATCATTCTTACATGACATAGGGATATTCTAAGAATATTTTGTCCCCATCATTAAAATATTCCACATATATATATATGTTCATGCTCATAAGCTCATGTTCACACTCACATGTTCACTTCCTAGCATCGTTGCAAAAATTGGACCATGTTTTGACCATCTTTTTTTAACTACGTTTTTTGTATACTTTATTGTGTTTTCAACCCATCATCAATTTGAATAAACCATGTTGAACATCCAACTCCCACCTTGATAAAATTGTAGGAACCATAGGATACTTGTCATCTTTGGATTGTCCACATGGATGTGGGACACAGTAGAAGCCTTTTGGCACCTCGAATGCCTAGGAAAATTTCTCACCCTTAGTATTAATTTGTGGCCAATATTGGGGATAAATAATCCCCATGGCATTTTGAACTAATTGTTTGGGAAATCAAACATCCATCTCCAAAATCAATCCCTTAATAACTAGCCACCTTTGCCACCTCAAATGCCTAGGAAAATTTCTCACCCTCAGTATTCATTTGTGGCCAATATTGGGGATAAATAATCCCCATGGCATTTTGAACTAATTGTTTGGGAAATCAAACATCCATCTCCAAAATCAATCCTTTAATAACTAACCACCTTTGCCACCTAGCAAAAAACACCATCATTGTCAAAAAATGAAAAGCAACCCCTATTTGTACCACATTAGGCCAACACATTGGACTTGTTCAAGTCAAGTGAACACCAAATCACATCTTTGCCACACTTGAACAAATACCACCAATTTAATGCAACTTGCCTCATAAGCAATGCCAAATTAAACTGTTCATTTTTGTGTAAGATACCATACCTTAAGCACCTTGAGTCTTGCAAGCTAATTTCACATTTGGTTTTTTGAAGATTTGGGAATTAGGAGTGTTGAGATTATAAACTTTGCCATATGGATGTTGTTTTAGGTAGCTATGGATCAAAATAAAATATACACAAATTCAAAATAACACTTAGCACTAATAATTAACCAAGTAAAATTTGATATCAAAACTTGGTGCAACTTTGCTAGTTTCTTGTTGTAGCATTGGCTTTGCAAGTTTGGAGCTTGGCATGACTTACTTGGTGAACATCTTGATGAATCTATTTTTTAGATTAGCTTTATAAAATTTGGAAAGGATTACAAATTAGAAACTTAGGATAGGTCCTTGCCACACCCATGAATAATGTCAAATGAAATATAAATTTCATTTCAAATACAAAATTCAAAGGGAGTGAACAACTTACTACATTGCTTCAACTTTCACAAGTTGCAATACATGTGCAAAGGCCATTTGTGCATTTGAGCAAATTACACCCCAATGTACCCATGTCTTTGCGCCATTCAAATTTGCAAAACATTCAATTGAATCAATGTTGTAGTCTATCATCTATTTTGTGTGGATCTACATGTGATCACGTTGTAACAACCTCTGAAAAAACTATAATTCATCACCATTGAAAGAAGACTTGTTGTCACACTACAAAGTATATAACTAACCTTGGTAGAGCTTCTTTGTAACAATGGAAGTCACAAATGAAAATATCCCTTTTTGGAACGAATTTTAGGAGTGATCGCATGGTCTCCATTGATGGCAAAACACATGCAAAGTTGTAACAAGTGTATGTCAATGAGAAGGCCCAAGTTTACCTACCACAAACATCATAAAAAGTCATAACTTAATCTTAATTTCTTACCAAATTTGATGCAAAGTTTAAACACAAAAAGAATAGAAACACTACGACATTGTAGGCCTAACCTTTGCCATTTGGGTAGAATTAAAATCAACTTGCACCATTGCAAGCAAAGGATGGCATTTTGTCATGATAATCCTTTTTAGAGGTTCCAACGAAGACATCTATCGTGTGTTCACATTTTAAAAAAAAAATGTTCCCATTCATTTCCATGATTTGAACTAGTTTTAAAAACTTTAAATGTTGTTTTGGTGAATGGATGAAATAATCATACATGTTCATTATGAACACCTCAATCCTTGTAATGAGAATCAAATCACCCAAAGATTGATTAGATTGCCAAATTAGTCTTATGAATAACACAACATACACCCATTGAAAAGGGTGCCCACGAATCTTTGATTTGCTTTGTCACTCCTATTTTTCGCCCCAAAAGACATTCACTTTGTCTACTCCAAAAAATAATAAATTTTTGGAGAAATCTTTTTTAGTTAATGCCCCATGTTTCAACAAAACATTCATGATTATTAAATCTCCATCAAAAATTCTATCAACACAAACAAGAATATGCCATTTAGTTCAACCATCAACAACCATGTAGGCATAAACACAAATCCAAAAACCATTGTCAATTTTTTATTGCATAAACAAGTAATGAATTGAATTCCTCAAGGATGGCTGCAATAATGGGAACTTGTATTTGACTATAAATAAATTCAACAAGGATCCAACCAATTCGATTACATTAGTGCATGGTTGAATTGTTTAAGACCTGTAAGCTCACAAACAATTGAAACAAAAACTTGTATTGTAGCATTAGATGACCATGTGCAAGAATATAAAACAAGTTTTTCATGTAAACCACTTTTCAATTTGCCTCACCAACAAGGCATAGTACTTCGTCTAAAGCTAATTTAAACCCTTATTGGTGATACAACTTCATGTTCTTCAATTGTGTGTACTTTAGCAATATATCTTCCCCCTTTCTTCACCCCAAGATGTGGTGAGTTTACACTACAATTCTACAACCTTGATGTTTTGTTAAGGTATCCCATTTGCAACCCATCATTTTTTCCTTGTTCTTAATAACAAATTTACCATATACTTCATAGTGTGAAAACCCACCCTTTGCCACCGAACACTTTGCCCATGGCAATTTGGCTAAACACTCAATTTGGATTTGTACTATCACAAGATTTTTTTGGTTTATTTTCATTTTGTTCTTTTGCTTTTTCAAAGGTGGGTCAGATTCTAAATTAGATAACTTCACAATCTACTCAAGGTCAAATGACTCCAGAAGGATTTCAAACGAGACTTGATACACATAAATAAGAATTGGAGGTGTACACCTTTACATTTGATGCACAAGCATTGTTAATTAGATTGGGTATAGGTTCAGGAGAAGGAGGCTATGTTCCACTGAGTGACAATTTGGGTCCATTATCAAAACTATAAGATTGAAGAAACATGGTGGAATTTGACATAAGGTGCAAAGGAGTGGTGAGCATAGTGTTTTGGAAAAGATTAAAGTACTTGAAGATTGGAGAAGAGTAAAAGATGTTGGTGTTAAAAGCAAACTAAGTGGTTTAATTTTTGGCGGATGAGAGTCCCTTTGAAAGTCCCTTTGAAAGTCCATTTCTAATATATTATTACTATGCATCCATTGCCACGATTTTCTTTCACCTAATTTTGCAGGTTTGTAAGATGTCACATCCTTCCCAGGTTATTTTTTCTCCAAATTGTATGCTTTTTGTCATATTCAATTTTACTTACAAGCCTTGAATCATCATGTATACACATTCTTGTTACATTGCAAAGCCTCAGGAATCATCATCATATATAGCCATGAGTTGTGAATGTTGCTCCCTTAGATGACATGCACAGTGATCCATATTCTGGTCCCAGGGATGGTTGGGGGCTTCTTCTTTTACTAGAAGTAGAAGGATGTTCTTATCACCGGCCAACAGAAACATGCATTAATGCATGAGAAAAGAAACTATGGCTCAACATTAATCAAGTCAAAGACTGTACATTTTAATATAACCGTCCAATATATCCTACCAACTGTACTCTGAACTGCAAAGAAACCATGGATTCCTGACGTCCACTGGGCCCAAGTGCATCTATATGTACCAACCATATGGATATATGATAAATGCACTCAAAAGGGTAAATATTTCAAAGATAGGTAGCTGAGTGGGTAGGGGATGCCTTGGGTGAATCAGCAGTTACACTAGTACCATAGCAAAAACCCCAATTTTTTTTGGGTTGCTTTTGAACATTGTACATAAGGGTCTCTCAGTTCAAATTTAACATTTCCTGAGTTAATTATTAGCTTGAAGAGGCCTTACTTAAAAAAGGTGAAGGTACCAGTGTAGATGCTGGTTCACCCTGGCTGGGAGGAAATGCAATGCTTTTGGTGAATCTAGTCTTCAGACCCCAGAACAACAACAGTTGGTGTAAAAGTTCACTATCAATATAGCTCTTAAATCTCTCATAACCATGCAATTCTCATGCTTTTGAGCTTCATGAGCAATCGCTTGTGGGAATGGTCAGATGCCTTGCCCTGAAAATTTCAATAAAAAGGGAAGGTTCAAGTTCAAGTAGAAGGCCTTAGACTACCCATGGGATTGACTTCTATAAAAGTTCAACAAGGAGGTTTGAAACATTTTCAACACAATTGATCAGACATGATCAGATACCCCTTCATTAGCACAACCTGTTGTACCACCCATCCAAACAATTTCAACTTGTACACTTGTGAATCTCTAAACCCGTCAGGCTAAAGTGCAGGGCATGTACCATGAAAAATTCAACAATCATTTTGTGTCAGACTATTAAGTATAGTGTAAAATGATAATGGACTATGGTGATGTATCATAACATGAAAGGAGGTTGTCAAATCCTTTCCCCCCTCACCAGGCCTCTTCTCATTTTCTTTAACCTGCCCCCCTTCATCAATGCCAAAATGCACATGAGAGATGAGGAATTCGACACTAATATCACAAGCATCTGCAGAAGGTGCTTGCAACTAATGAAATGCTTGCAAAAGTGCATGCAATGCCAAAAACACACATGACAGGCAAGGAATTTATTAGTGTCTAATATCAGAAGCAAGAAGGTGCTTGCAACTAATGAAATGCTTGCAAAACTACATACAAGATCAACTAGTTTCATGGTCTATTTAAAAAATTGTCAAATAATGGATTGACACTTGTTGAGTCTTAAGTGCAGTTCAATCTACTGCAACGTGACAATTATTGAGTAGGCAGGGCTTTTGGTAAAGAACCACACTTGCATCTTGGTGTGAGTAGGTTACTACTGTAGCACAGTTCTGTTGTTTTTGGGAGTTAAATGACAATTGCATACAAAGAAGGTGAAATAAAATGCGGTAGCAATTCCCAATAATGGGCAAGGGTCAGCTGCAATATAAGCTTGGGATTGGAGTTTGGGGCCGTTCGAGCCAATTATAATCTGTGGTTCAACTTGCAATATGGGCCAAGAAAGTGGAGGGCTGCTCGCCACTGCAATGAGTTAAAATGAACTCATGTGAGGGGCTTTTGAGAAGACTTGAAAAAGACAAAACAATTTGCACTTGCAACCACTGTCCTACTTTTTTCATAAATCAAATCCATACTTCAATCCACAAATCCCATGTAACTAGTTCACCCAACTGGATCTGTCAAGTAGCTTAACTCCATACTTGTCCATATGTACTCTAAACCCTAGTTCCTTCATTATCATAACTTGGGATTATGCATAAGAAGATTCTAGAAGTGTATGTTATAAGGTAAAAATATTACTACTGGATGCTAGCCCTTGCGTTGTAAATTTTGTTTTCAAGAAGTTGCAATAGCTTATGAACTTAGGTCATAATGCTTTATTTCTTAAGAACTTGACATTAATACATTTGTGTTTGCTTACTGTAATGAGTTTGATTGGCAAAGCTCAGTAAGCCAAGATCATCTATTTTAAAAAAGCTTCAGTAGTGGTAATAAGGATAAACTATAAATCCATGGATTTGCTTTGCTATCTAATGAACAAATTCAGGGAAACATTCTTGAGCAAAATAATGATTTGAAACCACCAATGAGTCAAATGAAAATTCATTGCAATAAGAAAGAAAACAGAACAGCACAGCACAGCACCCTCAAGTGTGATTGGTGAATTGACATCATCAGCTAAGCACTCATGCAAACCAAGATCCATTGCAAGTAGAAGTAGAGAAGCAGCTCATTGCACCATAGCTTTGGCCTTATGGCCACTTCAAACAAAATCATTAGAAATGATGAAACCATGTAGTGCAAGATGAAATTGACAAAAGAATGCAAGCTAGAAGTACAGCTAGGTCTCCAGGTATAACCCACACATTCATTCCAAGTTCAAGCAAAAAATTTACCCCAAAATCCTACACTGAGCAGAGCCCACCGGTGTTTTTTATTTTTCAATTTTGTGATGAGGCAATCATCTGCAAGAAGAATAAGCCAAATCTGGCTATATACCAGATATGAAAACAAAAATATTTAAGCATCCTTCTATATTCTTAGCTACATATTGGAAGATATCATAAAGATCTGGCAATTTGCAATTCATTTTCCTTCAAAATCTGGCAATTTTGAGTCATTTTTCATTAAAGGTGCTCTGTACCTAGGTTGAAATCAGATGTTTTAGGTCAAAATTTTGTGGAAACTCACCCCTCAAAATCACTGGAACCAACAAAAACATGTCCTCAAGTGCCAAATTGGGCTGCACATGATTGTCATGTGCCATGTCAACTTCCAAGCTTCAAGGTGTGAATCATACTATCCAAAACTACTTTGAATTTTTTTCCTTTGTATTCTGAATTTGCTAATTTTCATGAAAGTGCCAGAGCTTCATCCATGCCTCAAGGTATGAATAGTAGGATCAAAAACAACTTTATACAATTTCTTTTGTATTCTGAATTTGCTTATTTTCATGAAATTGCATGGAGCTTCATCCCTATATAGTAAGTGCACAGAGTGTGATGGATTCACTTGGCAGGCAGAGTGGGTTATGGTCGGGTAAACACCCTTCTTTTTTCAAAGAATTTCAAATTTCTGTACGAAAGGTGAAGTACTCACAGGTTTGTGCCCCTGTTCGCTCAGGCTACCACCTCGGCTGAAGCCTCTGGGGTGGTTGCTTTACCATAACTTGCACATATGTTTGATGGGTTGGAAATTTGCTCCCAGTGGTTACACTGTTAGCAAATTATTACATGCACAGCCGGGAGGTTATTGTATGTCAGTCTATGTATTTTTGTCCAGGAATATTTGAGACCGGTTGCACACCCATAGTGGAATTCGCTGTTGGATTACTATTGTGCCAGTTGCCTGACTCATCAAAGTACATAGCTGGCCGGGCTGGCTGTTTGGTTTTCAGTCCTCTGATTTCTTTTGTCCCATAGTGCCTCTTCCACTTTGGTGGACAACTAAAACATGATTGATTCATTGATTGAATGGCTTCTTGTATGTCTGCAACCTTAGGCCGTGCGGGATCTTCATAAGCAGATTGTGCATAGCTTGTTTCAATGATGTGGACTACTAACCTTTATCCCAACTCTATCCTTCAAAGGCTTTTATAATTAGGTTTAAACAAATGTCCCACCAAAATTAGTCGAACACTCTACTCAGGCAAAATCATGCAAGCATTGCAACTGACATCTGCAAAGTTTGCCAGGTTTTTAACGACTTGCATAGGTCATCATCTCACTGATTAGAACTTGGAACCTACATTTAGCAAGTCATTCCCATGAGGGGACTGATTTTGTCTTATGTTTTAATTGCTTCAGGCTTCTTTTGTGCATTGGATAGGGTTGATCTCCACTGGTGGATCTCCAATGGTGTTATCTGTTGTGTGAACATGTCATTTCTCTATTGATTAAGGTTTACAAATCTATTTGAGACATTTTATTCCCATTATGACTAGATTAGTTATCATCATATGGACCATGGTCAAGCTTCGGTGGAGTGGACACGTGGACAAATTGGATGCCAGAGTGAACCAGCATCCACCAGCTCACCATGGAGGATGGAAGGCGTGTGGAAAGGAAACACTTTTATGTGATATTCCTGTCCCATAGCTAATCACAGTTCATAGGTATGTACCAATTCACCTACCTAGCAGCCATCAAGTGCCACACCTATTTACCTACCTACATAGTAACCACTAATGCCGTATGCCTGTTCCCAACTTACATAGGCAATTAGTTACCTGGATTGGAGATGGGCCCAGGAAGGAGGAGGGTTTACAGGATGGGTGGTAAGTGAGTTGTGAGTGATTGGTTCAATGACCACAGAGTCATAATGAGTTTCCAATGGATGGTGTACTAGTGGCTGCTGGTCCCATTGTTCCAAATTGGGAACTTGAGGTTATACTGGAAAGCTGAAATAGTTAATTTGGGGATGGCACCCTCCAAAGACAACAGCTCTGCAAATTTTTAAATGTTGATACTTGAGATGGGGTAAAAGGGTGAAAGAAAGGTCAGGGTAGTAAGCATAGTTCTAGGCTACTAATGTGAAAGAGGAAGCGCCAGATCAGGTGCTGAAATTTTGACCCCAAAAAATTGTGACCCAAATGGATCTTTTGCAAGGCATACCAGCTAAATAAAACATAAGGGTGTGGTCACATGGCAATTGAACTAGATTTGAGTTTCTTCTTCTTAAATAAAAGGGGAATTATTTTGTGTTGTAGCTAAATTTGAATGATTAGTAAATATTCTCATCTGCAAGACTAATTTCTATTTTTATAATGAATTTTTGCACTGTGACAAACAAAGAAAAAACCCATTGCGAATTGTGCAAAGGTTGTTATGGGGGAAAAAATACCACATTTTGAGGGATAAAAAAGGTCATGTGTCAACAAATTTAGACAGTAAGTTTCTTTTGGTGATTAGAACTAGGCAGGATTCTTAAAAAAATCTACTTTATTGTCTGATATCTAGAAAAATTTGGCTCATTCCTCCTGTCGATGATGACCACTCCACCCAGTTGACAAATTTGAAAAACAAAATCCACTGCAAGTAGGGTCCAGATGAACCGGCACCTACACAGTTACCATGGTTTGATTTTTAACAAAAACTCATACCTGGCTTGTGAGAATCGCCTTGGATAAGGCGACTGTTCTCAAATTTATGAGAACCGTCACTTTGAGAACCAGTTAATATTTATTAAAAAATTGATAACCTGCCCCTGTCTTTTAAAAAAACTTTTTAGAGAGAACTGGTCAAATATTTCAAAGCCGTTTTTGAAAATTGGATCCGACAGACATCTTTTAAAAGCAATACCCATCCACACACTAGTAAAATCCACCTCTCTGCAAAGATTTAAGAATACCTAGAGCACACGAAAGAGGTTCTGATTTTTTATTCATGGCAACAATCTTTGGTTGTTGGAATTGAGTTGTGCAATTGTCAACTAGTTGACAATAGGTCTGCAAAATTCAAATACGCGTCAAATTCACCTTGTCAATTTGGCGGATTGGACAGCTTACCAACTTGGCAAACTAGCGACGTGGGTTTGGACTTAACCAGTTGGCAAATAAGAAACGTCAACCTGGCAAAAAATAGCCCAGCAAACAATCATGTTGTCAAAACACTTAATACCTTATCAAATCATCAAGGGCCCACTTTGTGTTAAGGCCTGAACATAAGATTTGTCATGGTGACTTCCTCTGTCAACTTGAGCCCATGTTAAAATACATTTTGATGATCCAAGGCAAGGTAGTGTAAAGCCATGGCCCACAGTAGGTGTCCTACAAGGATTCCTTCCTTCACTATAATGGAGGATTAGAGATATATCACATCCTTTTCCATAATTCGAATTTTCACCCAAGATGTTATTAAGGTACTTGTTATTGTCGGGGTTGATGGATTAAGATAACCTAGGTCAATTCTATTAGGAAATGCCTTGCACTTGGAATTCATTTAACCCAAGTAGAAGATAAAGCCAAAAGGCCTGGACAAATCCCCACAATAATTTCCAGATTACAAATTTAAAGACATTACAATATTATCTTATATTCATTTCTTTAGATAAAAAATGGAATAAGAAAGATGGTTCCCAATCAGGTTTTTAAAAAAAATTTGTGAGGCAATGTTTTTCCAAAAGTTAGCAAAATTAGTCAAAATTACTCTATAAAATTACTCAAAATAAATCCTAATTTGAAAAACAAATCATTGTTCCCAATATCTAAATGACCAAAATACCACGCAAATACTTTCAATCACCAGGAAAGAGGAGCACAAGAGATTTATACCCTCCCCAGCTTTTCACACGTCTCTCTACAAGTCTCCAATTCATCCTAAAATTGATTGAACATTGCACAGAACATGCATCATAACGCTTTCTTTGTTTGAAGCGAAGATTTTTCTATTTCTACTTTTGGTTGGGGTGGGCGGTGGGGGTGTCAGAAAAAGTTCTGGTACTCAAGTCAACTTTAGGGTTTAAGTTGGAAATTAAATGCAAAACCCAGTCCAGTTCATTTCAAGAGCAGCAAAGTGAGCTAGTGTATGTTCTTACATTCTTGTGGTAGTGAGTTCAAATCTCAAGAATAGGTCACAGAACATGTAATTTCAAAACATGAACCATGTAGGGCACAAAACAACAAGCCTGTAAAGTTTGATGGGGGAGTATAATGTCTTGCTATAGGACCAGCCTCCCATTCTCGTTTGTTAAGTTGTGACTTGAGTATAGTGTCTTGCTAATGGACCAACCTCCCATTCCCATTGTTGAGTTGCAACTTCTTGACTTGTTGTAAGCAATTGATAATTGAGTTAGGATCCCTTGGACTTGCAAAACATGTTTTTTTTGTTCTATGCACAACATCAGAACATGAACTGCACAATTTTGAACATGAAACATGAAAGGCACAAAGACACAAGCTTGCAAAGTTCAATGCAAGGAGTATAAATGTCCTGCTCCAGGACTCACCTTCCATTCCTGTTGTTGAGTTGTGATGTGCTGGCTTGTTTTAAGCAATTGGTAGTTGAGTTAGGATCCCTTGGGCTGTCAGTCCCTAATATTCAACATCATGCTTGTAGTTGAGTTCTGACGTCCTAGCTTGCTGCAAGCAATTGGTTGTTGAGTTAGGATCCCCTTGTGCTATCACTCCCTAATCTTAAACGTCATGTTTGTAGCAATTCAACTTGTACTTAAGTTCTCTCCTTTTGCACTTTCACTTCCTCTCCAGATCGGTGGGCCTTGAGTAATGTAGAGGCCCACCAACCCATACTACTTACCACGTATAATGATGTAACAAGTTTACATCATTTTCCAATCACATCATTAAATTGTCACCATTCTATATATCACCAATCACCATACTTTTGGTAGTCTTTCTATCAACTAAAGGCCACATATAATTCACGTGTACAAGACAAAAAAGTGTTTGTTAAATAAGTATATGTATACTAAAATATTGTTGCATATGACCCCACAAAATAGGGTATGTCCAAGTTGTCAAATCCATTGAAGGATTTAAACAAATGTCTGTAGCCTTTTCCTACAATGCATTCTTATTGTTGGAAAAGTCAAATTTGGAAATGGCAACAATAACATCAGATGAAAGCCTCACATTTGAATTCTGATATAACTAAAAACTTAACTCAATCTTGGAGTTTTACATGTCATTCTCAAACTAATGGACAAATAATACACAGTCAATCAAGCATTGGGTGAAAGTCTATGAAATACATTGGGAAAAAAGAGGGTTGAATACAATTATCCAAACTTCAATATGAAATGACATTATGATTTCAAGAACCTTAGTATTGATGGGATAAGATAACTTTAAAAAACGAGCATTAGAACAAAGATATTATTGCCAAGTGGAAAACATTGGCTGGTTATTCTGTTGTAAATGTGAACACCAATTGACAATGTGAAAACTTAAATCATAGACCACTTGAAGTGCATACAATACCAGTAAAAAGGCATGATTTGTCCTTGTATGGAATGATGATGTGAGTCCTATTACTGAGGACAGTGTGTGTTAGCATGGACTTTTATTTTATTTCTTTTCAAACTCACATCAATCTCACTGAGAGGTAAGGTACTGTACCTGTCGCCAATGATGGGAAATTTCTGTGTAGAAATTACTTTAAGAAAAAATGGGTTCAGACTCTAGAGATCAGACTCCAACAGCCTCAAATCTAAACTTTCTAATTTTCAATGAGAGTGAAGATATTGTACCTGCCATCAATGTATGGCAATGCTTGTGAAAACCATTAATCATTGAAAACAATGGGGTTCAGATGTCCAGACTCCAGCAGCCTCAATTCTGATGTTTCTAATATTTCTAAGAAATGAGAACAAAACTAGAAAGTTCAAATCTTACAATTAGAAGCTAGATCTACAATTCGGATCGAAATCTCAAGAATCTCTTGAATTGCATGTTGTTATTATGGCATAATTCTTGAGATTCTTATGTTGTTAATCAACCAATGATCTTGAAACAACAGGGAGTTGCCCTTCCAGTAATTTTTGTGTGGCAGGAGAAGACCAGTGTTGGCAGTTATTAGAATGGCACTAAAAATCTGGCGGCAATAAGGCGGTTCTATAAGATAGATATAGTTATGGTTAAATTTCTCGAAATAACCTGTTCTGATGTAGAATCACGATTCTAAGAAAATCTAAGAACTAATGGCCAGAGTGAGCCAGCACCAACCAGTGCACCAAACTGGATGGATGGTGCACTGATAGGATTCTCTCTTCTATCCCTGTGCTATCCCAGGTTGACTTTTTTTGTTTGCCCTTTCTCAGCCTTGATCTCAGTTTTCTTTTGCAACTTTATTTTCTCCCTGCCCACCAACCGGTTCTTTGTTTTTTTTTTTTTTGTTTTTTTTGTTTTTTTCCTGCTTTTGAAACTTTTCCCACCCACGCACCTACTACCCCCCACTGTCCCCCATTGATCTACTCACCTATATATTAGAGTAAAAGTAGATTCTTCCCCATCTACCTCCTCACCTATAAATTAAAAATATGCTACTTTCATCCCCACCCACCTACTCTCCTTTCCACCGTCCCCACCTACATGGCTACATCTACCTACATGGTTGCAACTACAATAGACCCCCAACGGTCAACAATGATGAGGAAAGAATGAAATGAAGGTATTGCATGGAGCTTGTTCTTGTTCATTCAAACCTAGGGGACGATTATAGTATTTAACACCCACTATGTAAAGGTATTGCAAGTTTTGCTCAGAGAGTTTTCCATGGGAGTATTGCAAACCAAGTGGATAATCAAAGTGATATGGAGATCCAATTCAATTTAGATGCATTTAATGCATGTTGTATTTAGGTTCATAAAGCAAAATACTTAATGAATGTGCAATATCCCATTCTAGATATCCTTGAAATAATTTGGGCTCCATATCATATCTTTTGGCAATTTGAGGGGTATTGCATAGCCCTAAAAAAACCTAGAAGGAATGCAATACCCTCAATGCCACATTTCAATACTTCTTTCAAGGTATCCCAAAAATACATTGGGTTCCATAACATATCTTTTGATACATAAAGGGGTAATGCATAGCCCTACCTAAACCTAGGAGGATCTTAATACCCTCATTGTGCTACACTATAAACACCATGGGCTGAATTATTTTGATCTAGACTATTAAAAGGGTATTGTTCATGCCCAAAACTATTCAATACACCTACAATACCCTTTTCAAGGTATCCTAAAAATACATTGGGTTCCATAACATATCTTTTGACATGTGGTGGGTATTTTGTAGCCCTACCAAAACCTAAAAGGAATGTAATACCTTCATTGGGCTACACCATAAACACCATGGGTTGAATTATTTTGGTCTAGGCTATTAGAGGGGTATTGTTCATGCCCAAAAAGACTTAATGAAATGCAATACCCCTTTCAAAGTATCCCATAAATACATTGCGTTCCATAACATATCTTTTGACATGTGGAGGGGTATTGCGTAGCCTTACCAAAACCTACAAGGAAACCAATACCCTCATTAAGGTATTTAATAATTAAACACCATGGGTCTACACTATTGGAAGGGTATTGCTCATCTTCAAAACTACGAAATACACTTGCAATACCTTTCATAGGTTATCTTAAAAATACATTGGGTTCCATAACTTGAAACGTGGAAAGGTATTGCATAGCTCTACAAGCAAAGTAATACCTTGCTTAAGGTATTTAATAAATACCATGGGTTAAATTATTTTAGTGTAGATTATCAAAAGGGTATTGCTTATGGCAAGGAATATTCAATGCACATGCATTACCCCCTTTTAGGGTATCTTATAAATACATTGGGTTCCATAACATATATTTTGAAACTTGCAAGGGTATTATTGCATAGTCATACCGAAACCTACAAAGAAATCAATACCCTATTGAGGGTATTCAGTAATTAAACACCATGGGTATACACTATTGGGAGGTTATTGCTAATGTTCAAAACTACACAATACACTTGTAATACCCCTTATAAGTTATCCCAGAAATACATTAGGTTCCATAACACATCTTTTCAAACTTGGAGGGTAATGCATATCCCTACCAACATGGGCTAAATTTTTTGGTTTATATTATCAAAAGGGTATTGTTCATGCATAAGAATATTCAACGCACATGCATTACCCTTTTTAGGGTATCCCAAAAATCATTTGAACTCTATAACAAATCTTTTGAAACTTGCAAAGGTATTGCATAGCCATACCAAAACCTAGAAGGAAAATAATATTTGCATCATATTGCACTAATATTTTAAACCATGAAATAAAAGGATATTTTTAAAAATATTTATTCCATGCTCAATATAACATGCCCTACATATTGATTCAAGTAAATGATAATATTGCAAAGTTTTTCACATTGATGGTAGAAGGTCACTTGAACAAAATTATGGAGTTTAAATGCAATACCTACATCATCATGGGATATTTTCATTTACTATGAAACATAAAAATATTTTTAAATACTTGATTCCTTGCCAATATATCATGAAATTTGTGTTTTCAAAATTATTCATTCACCTTACAATATGATTTAACATATATAAAAATGAACGAAATGAAAAATTGGTCACATTGATGGTATAAAGGTTTAGGGTTTAATGTATAATTTACTAATTAATGTTAGAATTAAGAATTTTCAAAATAAATAAAATAAAATTCATGCTTAAATTTTTTTCAATGATGTACATATTTATGTTTTTCCCTCTTAAAGTTGTAAACTTTTTTTTAAAAAAGAAACATAAAGTCTCTAATTTAATAATATTTAATAAGATTTTAATGCATGTTTTAAAAAATTAATTAAAGCACATGATTTTCTATTTTTTTAATGGTTCAAATAATAATAAAAATGGTCACTCCCATATATTAATCCTATGTATGATTGAAAATTTATTTAAAATTTTTTTTGACCTAGAGTAAATAATTTCTAGCCTAAAATAATTATATAGTAGGTTGGTAATATTTTATATTTTATAAAGATATAACACAAGTCCTTATGTAGATTTTATTTTTTATGATGTATAATGTTGGCTTAAATATCGGTCTAAATGTATTTTTATTTATGACATCTTGAATAGTACATTACATATAATTAATGATATTATGGAATTATATTGTTGATTCAATTTGAATACATATGAATGTCTTCATATTTATTTAAAATAAGATAAGAATTGATTAAAAAATATGGCCATAATCAATGGGTTGTAGTGCAAATGAGTTGAGTCAAATGTTTTATGTACAATTGCAAAATTTCAAAATGAAAAGTGAAAATAGTGTAGCATGAAACCAATATATAAATTATGTAAGTTGTTACTTTTAATTTGAGGTTTTGGAATTTTGTACCAAAATACTGGCAATGAAAATTTATAATTTGTATTAGATGTAACCTATGGCTCTTCCACATTAAATAATGTCTTAGATTAGTTCCATAACATAAAAAAAATTGTCATGTTTTTTCTAATTATCAAGCAAACAGGAAAAAAGAAATTGCCCACTTTCCAATCTATTGGAAATTCTCTACCCATCAAATTGACAAGATATTCGAGGTGGAGTTTTTTTAAACCAAATGATGATGAAATTCAACAACAATGTTGTAAACATATGCTTCATTTGGTAACAATAATATAAATTTGTTTAGATAATCCTTCTAGGCACCCATATACAAGCATTTGCATAATGATGATAGTTGATTGCAAGGAGTTAATGCTCAAATTGTTGGTTTGCTCACAAAGGAGGGTTTGCTTTTGGAACCCTCCAAGAAACCTTCAAATTTTGTTTCAAGTACGATTTGGATTAAAAAACAGTTGGGTATGAAAATGTTCATAAGCTTTTGGAAGCCATACCAGAGTTTGTGTGGATTCGAAAACTTTATGAGAGCCAAGTTGTTACGTAATGCTCTCAACACCTTGAAAAGTTGAACATGACTCGACTGTGCAATTCCTTGTGCATAATAAATCCACCAAAAAATTAGACAACATTATAGTTACTGTGATTAAATTATTATTACATTAGGCATGATGATGTTGAATCCTCTAATTGTCATTGAGCACAACAATGATTCTATTGTGAATGGAATTATCTTAAGATGTTCCACCACCCAAATCATCAAATTGACACTTCAATAAAAAATAATAGTAGATTTTCTAGGAGAAGATTTGGGCATCAGGTAGTTGGTTAAATGGTTGGTAGAAATCATGTCCTTCATGCATATGATTTGTATGTTACCTCAAGTGACTAAACTTGTCTATGATGATCAGAGACAAATATTAGGATCACTTTGGACATTGGGTGAATGTGCCCAAGCTCCATTTTCATGCATCTCAACTCCAAGTGGTTTTTGTTTCTTAGATACCCCTATTTTAGTGATGTCATCATCTTGCCCTAATTGAATATAGTCAAGTTGTTGCTTTAATTCTCACTTAATAAACCTCTAGGGATTTCTTTTTCAAAACTAAATTCATCAAATATATGAACATCAAAGCAATCATTTTAATAAAAGTAAACAACAAATGTTCCTCATTCTTCAGGCTATGGTTCATTGCAAATGCTTTCTAATGATCATAGAATTTGGTATTGCATAAGGTCACTTACTAACTACATCCATTGTCTCCTCCTTGTAAAGTTAAGAACTCTTGCATTGTTGGGTTATGTTGCTTCCAAAATATAGTTGAATTTTTTTGCAACATAGCAATGCATTATATCATTGATCAATATTGCCAAGTAAGCCATAGGCATTTTTATCAACCCTAACATTAGTAAAATCATCCTCGTTGTTTTTTTATTTTTGGAACATAAAAAAAATCATTTAATAACAACCATGACTTCTTTTAATCAAGGTTTATGGTTAAGGTTTAAGAATCAAGGTTTTAAATGAGTTTTGAAATATAAATACCCAATATCATGTACATTTAGTCAATGTATTTTCTTATCTTTATGCAAAATTTATTTTATAATATATCAAAAAATGATGTATTGAATTAATTAATGTATGGATTTATTATTTTTTGCACTCTTATAGATAATATCTTGATGATTATTTTATGTTAAATTTTAAAGTAAACATTAATAGTTGAAAGAAATTTTCAAACTCATAAATAGTAATAATTATTTAATGGACCAGTGCAAAATTGATGGTATATGTAAATGAATGTATTGCACTATTTGCCACATTGATGGTACCTTTAGTTTTGAAGTGTAACTACAATACTCTCATTTTAATGATAGTTTCATTACCTTTTATGTCAATATGACCAACTTGACAATACCTTCATTTATATCATGGTTTAAGATATATTCCCAATATGGTGCAAGTATTGTATTCCTTTTAGGTTTTGGTAGGGCTATGCAATGCCCTTCCAAGTTTCAAGGTGAATGTAAATATCCCAAGATGATACAAGTATTACATTTCAACTACATAACTTTGTTCAAGTGGACATTCTACCATCAATGTGAAGAACTTTACAATATCCTCATTTACTTGAATCAATATGTTTGGTATGATATAGTGAACATGGAATAAATATCTTTAAAAAATCCTTTTGTTTCATGGTTTATGATATTATCGCAAAATGATGTGGGTATTGCTTTCCTTCTAAGTTTTGTTAGGGCTATGTAATACCTTCCCAAATTCCAAAAGATATGTTATGTAGCCCAAAGGTTTTATGGGATACTCGAAGAGGGGTAGTGCATGTGAATTGAGTACTTTTGGGCCAACAGTTCGAATTAAAATAATTAAGCCCTTGGTGATTACAGATTACCCCAAACAAGGTATTACTTTCCTTGTAGGTTTAGGTAATACTCCTACAAGTTTCAAAAGATATGTGATGAAGGCCAATTTTTTTTTTATATACCTTAAGAGAGGTATTGCACACCCATTGAGTAATTTTGGGCACAAGTAATACTCCTCCAATAGCTTAAACTAAAATAATTTAATCCATATTGTTTACATAATATCCTCATGAGGGTGATACGTTCTTTCTAGGTTTTTTAAGGTTATGTAATACCCCTCTAAGATTCTTTAAATATGTAATGGAGCCCAAAGGATTTCTAATATACCTTAATAGGGGTAGTGCATGTGCATTGAATAATTTTGAACATAAGCAATACCCTTCCAATAACCTGGACCAAAATAATTCAACCCATGGTGTTTATAGGATACCTTTATGAAGGTATCATGTTCTTTCTAGATTTTGTTAGGGCTATGCGATACCCTTTTAAACTTGTTTAAATATCTTATGGAGCCCAAAGGATTTTTAATCACTACTACATATTGCGCCTTTTTGCGAAGGGCCAAACAAAAAATCTGAAGGTTTTGCGAAAGAAAAACAAAAAACCTGAAGGGTTTGCGAAGGAACAAAAATCTGCCACATTTGCGATGCATTCCGCATCGCAACTTGTGGCGCACTAGTCATCACAAATCTAGAATGAACCTTTAATCATCGCATCACGTTTGCGAGATTCACGACAAACAAAACTTTGCGATCCGCTCAATGTCTGTCCCCCGTAGCGATATTCCGTTCTTCGCAAAGTTTATTCATACTCAAAACATCACAAGTGTTACCGTATAAAGAGTATCGCTACAGACTTTGAGACCAACAACACATCGCAACTTGCGTTATGTGGCGCCTCGCATTTTGCTTCTCAATATGTATCGCAAACCTCATCACAAATTTTTACAAAACTTCCCGGTGGTGGACGTATCGCAAGTTGCGATGTGAGTTAGCTCGCAAAGTAGTGAAAGGGTTACTGGAGAAGGAAGTTTCGCAAAAGGGTTTCGCAATGTCATCTGATTCTCAAAACGCCATGAAAAAAATGAAAAATGTTTTAGACCAAATGGAAGTTATAAACCCACTTAACCATTATTATAATCTATATTGCCTTGGTAGACTGAGTGAAAATATCAATAAAGTACGCATAGCAGTGCTCCTATTCTTGAAAAATAAATTACACAATGGAGTAGAATAGGCAGAAAATGACACAATGAACATTGTGCAGTAATATAGAATCACAAGCCTCAATGCCAATTTGGATAAAATTAATGAGTAGTACATTATACGTGCTCATCATCCACCTCAGAGGTTGTAAACACAACCTCTGGTTTCTCACCTAGAATAGAACGGGACCATGGCACATATGTGACAACAAGTGACCACTCCTCTGGGTTTGGGGGATAAGGAAGATAAAAGCATTGTTCTACATGACTGGGAAAAGTAAATGGCTCTGAAGTTTGCCAATGAGATTGCTGATAACTGGTGGCAGATGTCTTTAACCGTGTGTGTCCGCATTCATCCTGAACTACAGTGCAATTTGCACCAGCAAGGTTCACTTTAAACCACTTGCACTTAAACACATACTCTTCAAACTTTGAATGTGCATCATAAGATACCACCAAGATCTCTTCCAGCTTTCCATAATGTGGCACAATATCTCGAACAATATTCCTGTCATGCCGACTGCTTCTAGAGTCCTGAATGAATTGCCCTTGAACTCCACAGTCAAAGGTGCGGCCCCTCTTTTCATCCAAACTGGAAATCCTGAAATTAATATTGTGTTAGGCATTGTGAGTCCTAAACTTATATGATAATAGAAACTTCATGCCCATAGAAATCATCCTAGAACATTCTAAAAAACTTGTCTGGAATATGAAGATGAGTTAATATGCCTAATGAAATAGAAAAAATAAGTACCTGAAATGTCTTCCTTGTGTCCACATTGCTGAACGTGTTGTCACAACTCTCAGTGGTCCATGAACCATGGTGCGAACATCACCTGTGATCTCTGGAAAACATGCTATACTTTCTCCTTGTGCCAACAATTGATCCACTTCAACCAACTTTTCTTTCATGTACTTATGAAACGTAGGAAAAATCCTTGATCTCCCACTCATACTTTTGGCATTCTCATAGAAGTTCCTCCACTCTTCCATGACGTTGCTATTATTCAACATGAATGTGGTCAGCTGAATTAACTCTATAGGTAATAACATACGTGTTTTGATGGCACCAGTCAAACGGTCTTCCTCCTCTTCTCTTTCCTCCATCCAGACATGAAGACATGATGGATCTATAGTGGCCAAGATGTTGGTGCAGTAAAACATGCTCTCTGCTGCCAAGTGTCCTGCTGCCATGTTTCCCTCCACTCGTGCATGGTTACGAACATAACCTTTTAATACTGCCATATATTTTTCAAGCCAATACATCCATCGACAATGCACAGGACCAGCAATGGCTATCTCATCCACAAGGTGAACTAGTAAATGCACTTGACAATCAAATAATGATGGAGGGAAGGCCTTTTCCAACTTGCATACCACCTCTGGTGCTATTACCCTCATTCTTGGAATCTCCTCTACAAATAACTCCTTTGAGCATACCCATCTCAACAGATTTCCCAATGACCAAAGAGCATCTTGTACTTCTGCATTAGCTAAGCCCATTATTGCCATAGGCAATATGTGTTGCAGTAAACGATGATAGTCATGTGTCTTAAGATACCTTGGCCACTTGTGGTCATCGTCCCTACTAAAAGCTTTTTGAAGATTAGCTCCATAACCTGCAACAAGGTACCATAAAATTATACAAAAGTATTCTAGACATCCAACAAATAACATTCTATACTTCAAACTCTTTTTCCAGTATAAGGCATACAGATTTAAATATAAATAAAAGCAATAGAGTACTTCTAAATTCAACCCTTGCCATCAAAGTTCAAACCTGTAGGGAATCGCATCTCTCCTATGCGATTTCGAAAGTCTTTTCTTTCCTATGTAGTAAGTGTCCATGGAGCTGATGGTCGCTGCTCAATACCTGTGTTAGGATCAACAATAATCCACACATCGGGATGCCTCTCAAAATCCTCACATGCCTCCCTAAAGTTACTGTCCTTCTCTCCATAGAGCTGTTTTATGATAGCCTTTCCCACATTTCCCTCAATGTGCATGGGGTCCAAGAGATGACATATTTTCAGCTCACCCCAGTAAGGCAAGCTGTTGAGTATACCCCACCTTGTCAATTCACTACCCTCAAACACCATAGAATCATTTGGGTCAATAACTCTATTGGCCACATCCCTCCAATATGCAAAAGTGGTAGCTTCTAGAATATCACGCTCATCACCATAAGGCATGTCAAAAGATGAAAATAAAAGTGGGTTTGATCTCATATCATGTCCCAGTGGAAGAAACTTTGTATGGCCAAGGTAAACAATTTTGCGAAGATCGCTTGAGTATTTAACCATGTCCTCGAAACTTGGGCCACATGTAGAGCAGGCCTTGTAGCCTTGAGTTTGCAGCCCACTTACAAAACCAAACCCTGATTGTAGAAGAACGGAATATTAGAACAACAAATAATCACAAAACAAAATAATAAAGAAATATATAGAGGCATGTGCATGATTTCTTACCAGGATAATCATGCATTGTCCACATGCAGATTGCCCTCAATTTGAATACACGTGGTATTCCTCCAGTGGTCTTCCTCCCATCATATGCCCATACCCCATCCCACAATTTGGAGCTCATCGACCACTAGTGCTAAGTAGGTGTTTAGGTTTTTCACCTTACTTGGCCCTGGGATAATAAGAGAAAGCAACAAAAATCCTTTTTTCATAGACAACCACGGAGGAAGGTTGTAATTCATGACAACAACTGGCCAAACAGAGGTAGGTTGTCCCTTTCCTCCAAGTGAATGTGGACTAACGCCATCTAATGCTAACCCCAACCTCACATGCTTAGGGTCACGCTCAAACTCTGGCCATGTTGACTCCACATGCTTGTGAGCAGGAGAGTCAACCGGTAACCTCATAACACTAGGCTCTGATCGATGTTCCTTATGCCAAACCATTAACTCGGCCAAGTCTGTACATCGATACATGTGCAGCAAGCGAGGAATAATGGGAAACCACCTTATTGATTTCCTGGGCACCTTCTCTGTAAGCATTTGAGGATCATATCGAGCCTCTTCACATGTACTGCATTCCGTTAAATGGGCATTGTTCCCATGAAATAACATGCAGTCATTAACACATGCATGGACAATTTGATACTCCATGCCTATGGAGGATAAGATCTTTTTAGCCTCCTTCCAAGATCTTGGCAAAACATTTTCCTCAGGTAGCAAGAGGCTATGACAAAATTGGAAAATGTCTGACAACATAGTATTGCTTGCCTTGTGTTTTGCTTGGATGTTTAACAACCCCAGTATGGCTGCTAAACGGCTTAACCTTGCACCTTGAAAAATAGGTGTTTGAGCATGTGCCTTTGCCTCTTGCCACTGTCGTTGTGCCTGGGCAGTATGTTGATGACGTGGATCATCTGCATTGGCTCCTTCATCATGTGGGTTGCCAGACATATCATCAACTATGTCAAGTCCAAACCAGTCAACCATGAAGTCATCCATGGCTTGTTCTTGGTTTGCAGGCAGTGGTGCTTCCTGAACTGGTTGAGAGACACCTTCATCATGAGGAGACAAGTCATTTGATGAAGAATGAGTTGATGAAGAGTTTGATTTGTCTGGCATGCCCATTTCCCGATATGTTGCTCTCAACCTCCGTGGCAGCATGTCTTCAGAAGGCCGAATATTCTATGCAATACCAAATCCAAAAGATCTTAACTATATACCAAGCATAGTTGCATATTACATTATAAATAAAAAATGCCAAAATGCATGTATATAGATATGGTATGTTATGTCTTAAACAAAGTACATAGTTCAAAAAATGGTGGAATCCTAATTCCACTCATAGTGTGTAAACAACTCATCTCTTGATCTGATCGTCCTAGTAGCTAACACCAGGCAATGGTCTTCATGATAAGTCTCGCCATATGGTGCTGGAGGAGGTCCCTCAACAAAAACCCACTCACAATTAGCCTTACGCTTAGGCCGAGTCCCCACCGTACTGTTGATGAAACCAGCAATGTTTCTAGAACGTATGGGGTCTCCATCTATCACCCTCACATCACTATGCCTCCTAGTGCTACCAGCAAAGGTGTCCATTTCAAGAGCAAAGGTCTTCCACTCAGGATGTTGTCTGAGGATCATGTTCCAATGTCTTCTTTTATAGATAGGCCCACCATAAGGGAACAAAGTAGGACCCTCTCTACGACAATTAGTTGAATCCTCTACAATGATGTCTTCACAAGCATATACTCCATAGCCATGCCTCTCTCCAAGTGTAGAGGTTTTAACAATCCATCGTCTACCCCAAACCACAACCTCCTCATCATAGGGCAAACTATCAAGCAACCCAAGAACTGCAGGGTTCCATGACTGGATAATATTGGCACATTTGCTAGTGAACTCGCACATAGCCCATCTGCCCTCAACAATAATCCTAGTATGACCCTCACTTGGACGTTGTGCTTTGGATCGTTGTCTAACGGAGGGCAGACATGGCCTTGCCTCATGATGTGGATTACTGGCCTCATGAGAGGCACCAATCCCTACAGCAAATGCATGTGAAAGTGCATTTCCTATGGCAGCTAAAACCCCTTGTGATAGAACATAGGGTGGTGGTGTCATACGGGAACCCTATTACATTCAAAAAACCACAACAAACCATGGAAGTGAAAATAGTTTCAAAAAGGATTTCATGAAAAATAACATGTATCAAAGAGGAAAAATGACAATGGTAAAATGACACTTACCACTCAAGATGAAGAAGCTCCTGGGGTAAGACCACGATGACGCCCAAATCGCTGAATGTGTTGAGCACAAACATATGACTTTTGTGAAATCTGACCAACACACTTGGTGCATTGGCAAAGCTGCCGAGGTGGACCATGAGGAGAATGAGACACATGTGCTTGCGTATGAGCTGATGTGCCTTCATTTGAGGAGGATGAGTCACTAGTGGAGACAACGGAGGAGGAAGACATATCATCTGTCACATTAACAAGGCACAAATGTAAAGCAAAGACCAAATTAGACTTTCAAAAATCATGTGATACAACAATATAAACCATTGACAACTCATAAATTGAGACTACCTAAACCAAAAAGAAATGCATACCTATATCCAATGTGGGCTCAACAATGCCTATAGGACTGGTTGCCCGAAACCCTTTGGCATACGCACAACAGGAGCTCTCTGACCTAGAACTCTCGAGAAGAAACCCTAAACCCTAAAACTTTGCGAACCCCTTGGTAACCTCGTACCATCGCATTCCTTTTCGCATCTGCATACGTTACTTAAACCAAAGCCCTAAAGCATTTAACTTCCTCCTACGTTAGCGAAGCCCGCGACTTCGCAACTATCCAACATTGCGATACGAAGAGCATTGCACTGCCGTTGCGATCAATTCCGTATCGCAGCTTGCGATGCAGGTTACATCGCAAGCTCTGAATTTCCGAAAGACCTTAAGCTGGAACGGAATAAGGTGTTTGCCCAAGCCTTTTGGGGGTCTAGACTAGAGTACCACGGCGAATTTGAACTCATTCTCGGCATTGCTCGAGAATTGTAGAAGGAAAGCTTGGGCAGGTAGGAGGGGGCGGATTGCAATGGTTAGGACTAGTGGAGGGGGTTTTGGGTCTAGAGGAAGTGACAACAATGAGGAAAGGTTGAGGAAGATGGTTGTTGATCACTTGAGAGCTTTAGAGTTGTTTGCAATCGATACTAGGACACTTGAAGGGCTGGCATCCCTGATAGCCATCTTAGGTCAAGCATTGCAAGCAGGCCTGATTACTAGGGAAGCACAAAGAGAGGAGGAGGCAAGGAAGGCTGCAGAAGCCAAGGGAGCAGAGAAGAAGAGAAAGAGAGATGAGAGAGCAATAACAAGAGCTATCTCACCTAGAATGCTTGAGAAGAAAAGGAGGAAGGATGAAAGGGATGCCATCAGAAAGGAGAAGCTCGATCTGAAAAAGAAGGAGGAGAGGAAGAAGCTCCCTCTGATAACATTGGCAGAGGAGGGAATTCCAACCGAGCTGGCATACACTGGGGCCAAGAGCACCATTAGCCACATTGTCTCCACCAACTTTGCACGAGGAGTTGAGTGGGGCACTCTCTCAAAGGCAGAGCAGAGGAGAATGATAAATCAAGTCAAGGGAGCATTTCGAAATGGAGGAGAGCTTGATTCATAGTGGATTGCAGACAAGATCTCGAATTCAATGTCTCAAACAAGATACCATGACAGGATGAAGATTCGTGTTCACCTAAGAGACCTGAATGTGTACAGGAACTTGGAAAGGCCGCTTCAATTCTCAGAAGACATCTGGAATGCCTTCTACTAGTCTGAGGTGTAGCTGAAAGCAGCAAGGCAGCTGAAGGAGATCACAGAGCAGCTAGCCAAGGCTAAGAAGGCACGAGAGTCTGGGAGGTCTGACCGTGACCTGAAGGCACTGGAGCTGAAGCTTGCTAAATGCCAATCAGTGGTGGACGAGGTCGGTGATCCACCATTGAAGTTCCTCAAGGCAACAGAGCGAGTGAAACTGGTTCCACCCACCACCCATAGGCTAGGGCAAGGTGGCATTCCCGGCCTTAAAGCAGCATTTGTAAGTACCCTCCCTCTCCTCTAATTTTTTTCTGCAAAGATTCGTTTCTGTCGAGTCACATAGGACTACTGTTTGGGATACCTTTTGCGATGCAAATTACATCGCAAAAATGTGTCAAATGGATTTTAGTTCGCAAAGGTACGATGCTATCTGTTTCGCAAACTGTTTCGCAAGAAACAATATGCGAAAGTCTGCGCTTCGCAAAAGAGTTTGCAAACTTGAACAAATCTCAAACTGCTTTGCAAGCCAAAATATGCGAAGGTCTACGCTTCGCAAATTTGCGTTTTTTTTTACTTGTTGTTTTATGGGGACAATATAAGAGGTACAAGAGGAAGATCACAGTTGCAGAAATGACAATGGGCCAGGAGCATGGCAAGGAGCATCTTTTTGAACATGTTGATGCACTATTAGTGAATGGGTTTGGTTGGGATTGAATTTCTGTTTGTGTTTGAGATTGTTTTCATTTGAATCAAGATTTTCATTGTTGACTAAGCTTTGCATGTTGAAATGCAGGCATCTGAGGGTGAGAGTGAGAGCTCTCAGGGCAGCAGTGATGAGGAGGAGAGAGGCGCTAGCACTGCTCCCCCCAGTGTAGCTACCACTAGCAGTGGACCCAGTTCATTCGCTAGTCGAAATGCAGGTTCTACAAGGGGCGTGGGTAGGGAGGAGGAGGAGGAGGAGGAGGAGGGGCAGGGGGACGATGAAGAGAGGGAGGAGGATGAGCAGCCTCCCCCTCCACGAAAGAACACTAGGAAGAAAGATTCAAGGAAGAAATCCAAGAGGGGAAGGAGGTCTAGATAGACAGCTAGTGCGTTAGATACCCGAGACTTGCAAACCCTTTTACATTGTAACTTTTGAAATTTTGATATAGATTTTGTTTTTTCCGGCCCAAAGTAACTCCAAATGAATATAAACCCTGCCATGCTCTTGCGATAGACATTCAATCTCAAAACTATTTGCGAGTCATATTTCTTCGCAACACTGCAAAGCCAGAAGACCAAATATACCATCTCACAGACATCGTTAAACTCTGACGGTTAAAATGATTCCAGAACATGTTTGCGAAATCCTACATTTCGCAAACTTTTAAAGGCCTTCTGCGAATCGCAAACTCTTTGCGTTGAATCTTATATCGAAAACCGATAGAGTTTTGGGTTGATTCGCTAAATTGTAGCGTTGATGAGTTTGCTTCAAAACTTTTTCGATGTTAGGTTTATTGCAAATGTGTAGCGGCATGTTGACCATCGCAAAACGTTTGTGGTAGACGTTATATCGAAAACCAATAGATTTTTTAGTCAATTCGTTAAGTCGTTGCGATGTTGGGTTTGTTTTTAATAATTTTCGATGTATTGTGAATCGCAAATCGTGTATAGAAGACATTATGATCGGAAATGTGTTGCGATTGGTTTAGTTTCGGGAGTTGCGAATAGCTTGCGATTGTACGGGTGCGAATGTGTGGGTTTTGCAAAGGCTTAAGAGTTTGCGAGGAATTCTTGTTCGGAACTACGGGTTTTCGGAATCTGATTTCTTTGTTGTTTGCGAGGATATTTGGATCACAATATGCCCCTTTTTTGTTGTAATGAATATACCCTAATAGGGGTATTTCATTTGCATTAAATAATTTTGGGCACAAGCAATACCCTTCCAATATCCTAAACCAAAATAATCCAATCCATGGTGTTTACAGAATACCCTCATGGTGGTATTGTTTTCCTTTTTAGGTTTAAACTTTTAGTTTTTGGGGGTAAAGAAATATTTTTTGGTTTGGATGTAAGACTAGAATCATTGTTTTGATAAATTTATCAAGCATACATATAAGAATACATGTGGGAATGTATTTTTAACTATTATCACATGATGGTGCAAAATGAAAATAAAATGCTTTAAATAAAAAAAATGGGTGACATGTGTTACAAAAATGTGAAAAAATGCCCAAGTCCAAAAACAACCCCAATGTAAAATGGGGAACATGTGGTTTCCTCAAAAATAAATTACTACCGTAAATTTTGAAGACCAAAACAACACCTTAATCAAAAGTGGGATAAACTAATATGTGTTTCTACCAAAGGGGGATGCGATCCCATTAGCCCTCCTATACTACACTAATGTAACCTTTGCATCATGGGTGTGTCGTCACGTAAAAACCCCATGATTAGTTAATGTTGCATCCACAACATCAGCCACAAACACCTCCTTATTGGTGTTTTGAATTTCAAAATAGACGACACAATATAATAAGTATTACATATGAATTTAAAAAAGCTAGAATTCAAATAAAATTCAATATGGCATTGTTGGAAACTTATTGACCATTAATCGTTTTTGAATCATGGTATTGTATAAGGAGGTTAATATCCTTACACCACATTGTTTTATATGATGTAGAATTCCAATCGTGTTCCATCCAAATGCCTTTTAATGCCTTTACATACCTGGTTTGAATTGTTTGAATCACAAGTGCAAGGTCCTCATTGCACTTTAGTTTGGCCTACACGTTGAGAGGGATGGCCCTCACACCCCATGTAGTCATGCCAAAAAGCCGAAAGATGTGGTTAGAGGTTCGTTTAACAAATGTGATTTAAGAACTTCAAGTGTGTATTATAAATCACCATGGAGCCTATCCCATTCCAAGGTAGCATGCCTTCTAGCCTTGATAATTGCCTTCTATTCATTGCGATAGAACTAGGCCAATGGGTTACTCAAGACCCATGCATACATTACCACGTGATCTTGAACTTTCAGGCCTTGCTTTCGAATAGATGGGTGTTCAAGCTTTTTCGACTCCATGGTAACATTGTGATGTGCCCACAAATGTCGCACCAAATTATATTTGGTCATATAAAATGCATCGCACCCATTAACCTTGTAAGCAAATTTGGGCCCATCCTTTGCCCAATTGACACCTTCTATGGCAACTGGGGGAAGGGCAACCACATTTGAAATTAAAAAACAAAAACAAAAAACTTAATGTGAAACTTAATATTTTGGATGAAGGTTATGAACGTATTGCATAAATAGATAGAAGATTATAATATGAAATGAAAGTAATGCACATAAAGAAAAAAATAAAAAAATAGATAGGGGTATTGCATTAAAAAATAAAAGAACAAAAACACAAGATGAGGATATTGTTAAATTCCAGTATTGAAATTTGCATAAAATGAAACAAACCTTAAAAACAACAATATCTCCTACAAAGCCTAAAAATACTGCCTACAAATTTAGACAAAAACAAATTCCCCCACCCACCTTTTCACATGGAGAAGGAAGGTGGGGTAAACAAAAGTTTAAAGACCACACTTGAGGAAGGTATTACCATCACAAATTTGACAAAATTTTTTTGACAAATTCTCCACTTGAGAGGATGGGTGGGGTAATAATTATAATGAATGAAGTTCAATGGTTATGTCACCTCCATCAATATGTGCATGAGGTTCACTATCTTCATTTGCATTCTTTTGCTCCTACAATGGAGTAATAAAAACTATATTTTCTTGCTCCTCTACCATCAAAATAGTTCTCTCCAAATCCATTTCAATTCAATCAAAAATTCTCTTAAATGTTTCTTCAATGTTTTCATTCGCTTCCACTTGCTCCTTTTCAACAATCTCACTTGGAACCAATGGAATCACATCTTCAACATTTGCTTGCTATCCCATCACATTAACCTCCAAACATTTTTCATTCATGACACCTCCCATGTCATCTACAACTTCTATTAAAACTTGTTGATTTGTTCTAGCATTCTTTGTTTTTTTTCAAGTTTGCATTTAACAAAAACAAAAACAACATTAATATTTTAGTTCTTGGTTCATTTTCCACTCTCTCATCTATAACAAAAGATAAGAAAAAGAATACCATCAACTACAAAAGAAGACAAGAATACAACTACCAACTATGTAGCAGATGCCAAGTAGAGGACCAACAAGAGCATAATCATTCTCTGCAAGCAACAAATGAAAAAAATAGATGACGATGAACACTACTGCACTCATTGTTGTCACTTATGGTCGTCGTCCTTAGAGGCAACATTTGAAAAAACAAAATAGACGATGATGAACATTGTTGCATTCATCATCATGGCTTATGGTTGCCATCCCTAGATGATACTTTTTAAAAAAACTAATGAAGATGATGAGCACGCACACCCATTGTCGTCATTTGCCTAGTGGAGGTAGCACGTAAGAATATAAAAAAGGTGATGACAACAAGTGCGCATTCATCATCATTGTCTCCTTGGTGGAGGTAGCAATCAACATAAAAAAAAGATGATGACGATGAACTACAGTCATTGTTGTTGTCTCCTTGGTGCAGCACACCATAATTTTAAAAAAATGATGACAACCACAAGCAGTGTTAGTGATTATCATCTCCTTGGAAGCGACAAATGAACATTGGAAAAAAAAGATAACGACGATGAATACAACTCATTGTTGTTGTCTTCCTAGAACAACAACAAAATTCAAAGAAATGATGACAACCACGAGTTGTGCTCGCCGTCGTCATCTCCCTGGAGGTAGTAGATGAGTGTTGAAAAAAAAAACGACAATGATGAACACAGTTCATTGTCGTCGTCCTCCTAGAACAACAACTAAGTTCAAAGAAATGACAATGACCATGAGCACAACTTGTGGTGGTCGTCTCCCTAGAGGTAGCAAATGAAGGTTTTAAAAAAAAATGACGACAATGAACGCAACTCATTGTTGTTGTCTTCCTAGAGTAACAACAAAGTTCAAACAAATGATGATAACCACGAGTTGTGCTCGTGGTCGTCGTCTCCTTGGAGCCAACATATGAGCGCTAGAAAAAAAGACTGACGATGAGCTATATTCATTGTCGTTGTCCTCCTAAAGCACTAACTAAATTCAAAGAAATGACGACAATTGTGCTCATGGTCGTTATCTCCTTGGAGGCAATAGATGACCGTTGAAAAAAAAGACAACAACGATGAACACAACTCATTGTCATCATCCTCCTAGAGTAGGAACACAGTTCAAAAAAATGGCTACAACCACATGCACAGCTTGTGGTCATTGTCTCCCTAGAGGCACCACTCAAGTTGGAAAAAAAGACATCGCACCTTGGTGCAACAACACAATTTTTAAAAAAAGAGTTTGAAAATGTTTTTTGTTGACCTTTAAGGTCTTGGTCTCTGCACACGTTCAAGATCATCACCTTTGCATGCTCAGCAAGCTCCTCTCCTCTCCACCCCTCTCCACACTCTTGAAAGTTCCTTCTGCAAACTCCTGAAGTTGTGAAAACTCAAAGCCTTGTGAGCTAAACCCTAATGCAAGCTCAAACTATCCTTGTTTCTCAAGCACTAGGTATGGAGGTGAGCAAAAAAGGAGGGAATGAGGTAGAAGCACAGGGAGGGAGGTAGATGGGTTGGAGGGAGGCAGGGCAGTAGATAGGTTGGAGGGGTAGGTAGGAGTTGCCAAAATATAATATGGTCAAGGGTGGCCCAGAAATAAATAAATCAAAAGGGAGGCCCAGAAGAAAAGAAAAACTACTGACCGTGTAAACTGCTCCCTTGGGGACAGTTTCATCCCATCCATGAAATCCCAGAAAGGGATTTTGTGGATGGTGCACTGTTGGGTGCTGCGTCACTCAAGCCAGAACTGATCAAATATCTTTGTTGCTTATACCAGGTAGTCAGTTTTTTGAGGTTTTGGGAAACAAACATGATTCTTTGATTCCCAATATTTTCAACAATCCAGAACAGGATATTCTTGGATTTGTAATTTTTTTGAAAACCAACACCCTGAGTTTCTTTGATTTCTAAATTTTCAGAAAACCAGAACCCGAGGTTCTTTGCCCCAAACATGAGAGACGACCTGCAAAGCTCATTGAAGGAAATTTGAGAAATGCATTTATGTGCGAAAGAATCATGGAAGTTGGTGACGGCGAATATTACTCTTCCCAGTTGAGACGATGATTCATCAATTTTGCGAATTGTGAGCGAGAATGAACATAGAGAAACAAACGCGACCGCAAATGATCCACACTAAATGACAGGAGGATCTTTCGTCTTCTCTTAAATCACTGGAATTTTCCCAAATACGTCGTGCACACTTTTTTCGTGAACAAATTTGTCCGTGCGCATTGAAGACTGTGGAAACAAACCACACACGGCGACAAATTTGCGAGAATTGGTGTGGCCTGCCGTGGCATTCGGAAGATAGAAGCGACTTAGAATTGAAGCAATTGAAGGAAGTTGGTGGAGCTTTATGCGAGCTAACAACCACAACGACGACGACGACCGACGACGGAGTCGATGGTGCTCTCACAAGGATGACTTTTGGACGCTAAAAGTAGGAAGGGTCCAGCTGGCTGGCCTGGAAGCTGCTGGAAGAGCTACTGTAGGCAAGCTGCAATGAGCTGCATAGGGCATGAGCAGCTTATTGAGCATTCAGCAAAGAGCCAAATCCTTTCAATTGATCAAGGGGGTGGGCCAGGCCAAGGTCCCACCAATCTCGATTGCAGCCAGCTAGCTATGATTAGGATCGAAATATTGGCTGCAAAGTGATCCTCATGACATCGCGCGGGAACCCACCATGCTCAGTTCTAAATTGCTCACGCATTCCGAACTTTCCTTGCTATATGTATCTGCTGTATTGTGGACTTTTACCAACGAACAATCGGCCTGCGTACGATATATGCTGGGACTAGCTAGCGCAATCCACTTCAGATTCAGGTCTCTATTGTACCCTAACCACAGGAGTTCTCTTGAAACAGTTAGTGTACACTGTGCTGGTTACTAGGAAAAAGCCAGTGAAAGACTCAGACTCACAAGTCTTACACATTTCCATAGGTCCACTTATCTACTGCAAGATCAGAAAGACTGAGCAACTCTCTTCTAAAGGTCTTGAATTCACTCGCACGGATTGTGTACTCGTGGTTCCAGGATAGGTTTGTCACACAATCACCGGGCGCAACAGGTTCATTGGAGTTCTAACTTCGTACACATCATTCTACCGCTTCACTTCGCAAGTAGGATCTGTACCCTAGCAAAACTAGCGCAGCTCTTTAGAGTCAAGTTTTGCACTACATCAGTAGAACAAGACTCTGCTCGTTCGGTCACTTTCAACATGATCCTGAAAACAGAGTCTCCTATCTGTGGCTATCGAAGCTTGAGGGACGGCGCAAGTGCATAGAAAACTGCAAGCTTCAGAAATTCGGAAGACCATCGAACGTGAACTGGAGTCTTCTTGCAATCTTGTAAATGCATCCGTTTCTCGCACCGTAACCACTCGTACAGCAGTTTGCGCGACAAACGCCTTGTACCGCATCAACGTTTTGTTCTGCATTTGGAGCTTCGAACCACGGCGGCAAACTTTCTGTAACGTAAAAGACAACTAAAGATTTAGGTGTAGCCTCCTTGGGTTTGCGGTGGCTGCGTCAAGTGTGGATTCTTCAACGCAGCGACGAGCGTGTTGAATTCCTGGATCGCTTCCAGTAGAATTTTAGCGCATTGACATTGCATTTGAAATTGAGCTGAGCTTGAACGGAGTTTTGCGGACCCAGTGCGAATTAGGTACAGATGGGGAGGGCACTACAATTTGTAAAGCTAGTAGCTGTGATTGCACTCACAGCCATCGTGAACGGGGTGTCGGCGCAAACAGTCGTTGGCTTCTACAACAACCAATGTCCTAACGCAGAATCCATTATACAAGGCATGGTGCAGACTCGCTTCAACCAGGACAACAGCATTGCAGCGGCCCTACTACGGCTATTCTTCCATGATTGCTTCGCGGTACCACATTCTGCACATAACTTACACGAGTATTGCAAATCTTGGCTCATATCTCGCAAATGCCGATTTGGGATCATCAGCACAAACTGATCTTTCTCGTATCTAGTCATGTTGTCAAATCCAGTAATCCAATGCCTGTCCAGAACTCTTTAGCATAACTGTATCACGTGTTAACATGTGCAGGGGTGTGATGCATCCATTCTCATCGACAGCACGCCCTCGAATGAAGCGGAGATGAGTGCAGTTCCCAACCAGGGTTTGCGGGGTTTTGATTTGATCGACGAAATCAAGGCCGCAGTAGAGAACGCGTGTCCAGGAGTCGTCTCGTGCGCTGATATCCTTGCCCTGGCGACCATGGATGCTACCTCCTTGGTACATAACTACTCTCTAGTACAGTCAAGAGCCCCGGGTGAATGCATCGCCCAGCTCGCATCTTCAGTATGCATATGTTGAAGCGCGGCTGGACAGCTTTATCGAGAATCTGCACTCAGTTCTTTAGTCTCCGTGGATCTTAAATTCCCATCGAATGGCGAATTTTTATTCATGAAAGTTATGATCTCAGATTGCACTAGTATCAAGATCGGCGAGTCTATTCTCTGTTAGATCTCTCGACAGTTCTTAAGATGTTCGGATCCAGATCTCCCCAGTGCATGATAGTTGCTTAATCTTGTTAAACAGGATCGTCGCAGAAACTATAGGAGAATATCAGATTTAAAGCCATAGCTGATGGTTCACAATCTGAGGTCACATGTGAACTCGCTGTACTGACAGTGTCGAACTCAAATTGCTTGCAGGCAGGAGGTCCACAGTGGGCCGTGCCAACAGGTCGTCGAGACAGCACTGTGTCCCTTGCTGCCACTGCGAATTCGCTACCGTCGGAAGCTATGACCGTCGCTCAAGCTTCTCAATCATTTGCTTCAATTGGCCTCTCCCCACAGGATCTAGTAATTCTACTAGGTGAGATTTTGATCACAAACGAGAAATCCTGTGAGAACTGTTTCTTCCTTAGCTGCCCGATATCCTCGATTCGTTATGTACACGAGAATTGTTTGTCAGGAGAAAATCTCCTTTATGGGTCGAGACTCGATTCTCCTTTGATTCCCACAAATGTCGATTAGCGAAAACATAGCGAGGAGGAGGAGAATTAAGCTTGGTACAATGAATTTGACATGTGCTTTCACATAACTTTCAATGATGAGATTCCAGAGATTTTCCTCTCAAATCTTCAATGTTTGAATCAATGTAGGAGCTCACACAGTTGGTGCTACACACTGCAATTTCATGGCTGACCGCCTCTACAATTTCCAAAATACGGGTGCGCCTGATCCAATCATGGACCCCGGGTTAGTACAGGGACTGAAAAACGTGTGTGTGCCACCGGGAGCCAATGGACCAGACACGGGCATTTTCCTTGACCAAGGTACAGGCACGATCTTCGACAACGTTTACTTCCAACAATTGCTGCTGAACCGTGGCGTGATGCAGATCGATCAAGAGCTTTCCAACGACCCCACCACCTCGCCTTTTGTCCAATCTTACGCTGGTGCAGGAAGCTTCTTCGCCGATTTTGCAACCTCCATGGTAAAGCTGGGGAACAACAACGTCTTGACAGGCTCGCAAGGAGAGATACGCCTCACCTGCAGTGCCATCAACGGATGAATCCACTTTTCTTGTAAGAAAATTGCAGCGCTAGAAGCTTTTCTTCCACGGATCCAAAACGAATTACGATGCGATCCTACTTCCATGTACAAAGTGATGAAGAGGAATTCAAGTAAACCCCGTAATTAGAGAAATCCAACCAGCACGCCTCATATTCAACATAGAAGTTCAAGTCCCTAGGAAGAACAAAACCACCACATCCTGTGACTATATTCATGAACGACTCTTTACTAGGTGCAGGTTGCCAATGCTGATCATGCAAATTTGAGGCAATCGTAAGATTGCCGTTTGTAGCAGCAGCTGAATCCCGTATGTCCTCAGATGGTGTTTTTCTTGAACTGCCGGAAATCTCAAAATTGATTTAGTGGTGTGATGATTCATTCTCGACCAAGCTATACTGTCTGCTGGCAATTTGAGACTGATGAGTCTCTCACCTTAGACTGAAGAAAACTATTCGTGAGGATCGAGTGGATTCATCTTAGGTTGAGAAATTTAAAAATGAGAATGGTCACACAAGGAGTTCTTAGATGATTCCCTTGTGGGAAAAATTGTCTAACTTCACCTCCAAGAATAGATTAAAAACACAAGTAACAGGGTATTGTGCAACATTCCTGGGAGCCTAGCAGGGAAAGTTCAATTATACTATCTTGAAAAGTGCTGTGAACCAATGACAAAGGGGAAGTTAGTAATTTTTTCCTAGTTGGAAAGCACCTATCGGGGGAAACAAAGTTTCCTTTCCATATTGGTTCTAAGAGGGCCTTCTAACAGGGATAACTGAGAGCTTTCCGACATTGCACACAGGGAGTTGTAAGAAAACTCCTCGATGTATCAGAAGCAGCTTGCCGTTCCCAGATTGATTAGGTTGCAAGATCTGATGTATATATTGTGTAGAACGAGTATATATTCTTCAGTGTACAATAATGTGGTGTCCATATAAGTAAACTACAAACAAAACTATTGCAATTTAGGTGGTTGGTGAAATGTGTAAAATATAACTGTATATTGCAGTCTGCTTTGCTTTGGGCTAGATTAGATATACCAACAATGAACAGGAGTCAATACTCATGTCCTCTTCCTTCCTTCTTGCATGCGAAATGGTAAAAGTGTAGCGTACGGGGACATTCCCCAATGGTTTAGGCCCACTGCCAACACATCAAATACCCATCAAACTTCAAAGGGTCAAAGCAGAGTCCTGCGCAGCATCAGTGTGCCTCTGCTGCAGCCTTGGCCAAATGCCAGTGGAAGTTCGCATTAAATCAAAAAACAAAAAAACTGTCTGGAGTAGGTATGGTGGTTGCAAGTAGTGCAGGGTTGGCCAAATACTCGTGGAAGTTTTCGTTAAACTGAAAGAAAAATGAAATAAAGTACTTCTACGGCATGGTGGTTGGAAGTAGGTAAGTAGTTGTTGCAGCAGCAATGCGATGCCAGGTTTGGATTCTCCTCCTTGTAACAGAGCATAAAAATTGGTTGTTTTTTGTTCTACAGTACAACACCAAGATGTAGTTCTTTTTTTGCAAAATGACTGTGTGACGCTGCTAAATCGTGCAAGGCGTCATGTTGACGCCCATGAAATTTTATCGGGGAGAATAACATCCTGCATGTAGCTAGCTGAGCCTTGCCCTTCATTCTGAAATATTCTCACCCATACCTGTCAACCTGGTAATGAAGAGACACCTAGAATTGTTAGAATAAGCAATTGGAGAAAATCACAATTTTATTTTTCACAATTTTTTCTCTTAAAAGAAAAGACAATTTAAAATCCAACCCAAGCTGAAGTGAAATTTTTGGACTTATTTTTTACTAGTTATGATTTTTATTTTCTTAATCTTACATATCAACATCTTCATTGATGTTTCTTGGAAAGTCCACCTTTCAACCTGTTTGCCCACACATCTCCCATGATCCCAAGGTTTGGGTTAACTACTTCCTAGATTAGTAGAGCCCATTCATGTTTTATCTTTGTTCTCAACACAAGAGAAACCCTAAGCGGGGTGTCCACTCAAAATACATACACATTTTCTTTTTGTGTCTACACCTTTATTACTACGATTTCTTTCCCCCCTTGAGGTCTCACACCTCACGGTTAGAGTTCGTGACGCGCTCCTTGGTCCCGGGGTGAACCCACTTGAGGGTTCATCAAATGTCAAGTTGCGGAAGTTGGGACCGAAGGGCACGCTCCCGGCTTCCAACTCTAGAAAGGGGTAGAGGGTTGAGTTGGAAGCCCCGGGATTAGACTAGGAAGAGGGACTAGAAGATCAAGCTTGAATCTGCATCCAAAAACCAACCACGGGAAGTTAGTTTAGCATTCGGGACACTCTTTGGTGTTGGGACTTGCCACGGGCACTTGGACTCACAAGACTCACCACGGCCCGGACTCGGGAGTAAACCACCACCTTACTCCCTATAGTATTCTCTGCAGCTCGCCACGGAGGGGGCATCCAAATGGCACAAATTCTCGGGACTCCCGAAATGGAGTCCCGAAATTGTCTCGATGAGACTCCCGGAACTTTGAACCGCCATAACTCCCAACCGCAGAGTTGGATCGCGACGAGGTCTTAACCAAAGTTGTAGCCCTCGCCGAGATCTTTCCAACACCATGTCGCACTCCCGAATCGGACGTCGGGAAGAGGTCGATTCCCGACTTTTAGTGGTCAGGAGTCAAAGTGCCAATTTGACTCCCGGCCCTTCTTTCGCCCATAACTTGGGCTGCAGATGTCCGAATTGCCAATGCGAGGGAATTTTCGATATCTACGTTTCAAGACCTTTCCAATGACACCAAGAACACCCCAATACGAGGTGTTTTGCCCCTTGCTGTCGAGCTCTGAACATTCGGGAGTCCCGGAGGACTCCAAATCCCAACTTTTCCAAGTGTTGGGCTTCACCCCCACACTTGGCCAAGTTAGGGTTGCGACAGTCCGCTTCAAATCCAGCTCAACAGCCCCTGCCACCACACCAAGCAAGGGTTACAAACACATCAACAAATAGTGTCAAACTAAGCTCCATAGCTCAAACTCCCTTCTTCCATCTTGTACATGATTCACAAATTCATGCATGGAAAGTCTTACTTCCCCATTTGGAAGTGTGTGACTTTGTTGCATTCATCACACTACCTCAATTTCACTAGACCAAGCCTTAAAAGTTTTTAAATTTCAAGTCCGCTCCCAAGTCAATTTTCATTGGTTGCTATCACATTACCTTTTTCAATGGTTTTCTCCTCCCATTGACCTTTCACCTTCTCATTTTAACCAGGCATGTGAGAACCATCAACATTTTTGTTGTTTTCACTAAACGGTCTTCCCCACTTTAAAGGGGTTGATACCCTCATCAACACTTTGGCAATTTTTGGTTGGGTTATCTCTTCTCGAGGTCTTTTCTTTTTCCTAATTCTCTTCACTCCAAGTTCATGCGCCTTCTCTTGTTCAAACTTGGCCACCAGGTCAAGCAAGTGATTCAAGTGTGAAGGTTTCACCTAGACTAACTTTTTGTCAAAGGTGGTCATGTTCATCTTGATCGGCACCATCTTGACCAATTTAAAAAATTGATCGATTACCACCAATATGGTATGCAACCCATTCTAGTTTGGGCATTGCATCATAAAGTCCATGGAACCACTTTCCCATGGCTTGTTTGGGATTAATAATGGTTTATATAGTCCAAATTTCTTTTGAGAAATGAACCTAGTGTTTTGGCACTTAACACAAGTGCGCACAAAGTGTTCTATGTCCACCTTCATTCAATCTAGTAAAAGTATTGTTTTCCCATCACCACCCTTGTAGTTCTTTCACCATGATGTCCTACTACTAGGACATCATGTTACTCTTGCATTAGTTTAGTGCGCAACTTTTCGACTCACACATAAATCTGGGACTATTTCAATTTTATTAATCCTTTTTTAAACTTATGCCCTTGATTTTTTTCTTTGTTTGCAACTCCATGAAATATTGTTGTGCTAAAGGATCCACCACATAGGCCTCCCTTATCTTTCATTCCATGATGTTTTTTCCTACAAAGATCACCCATAAATATTTAATTTTAGTTGAGGGTTTTTGATTATATTCCTCTTTACAACTCAAGGTGTTTGGGACCACATTATTTTGGCTTGTTTTGCAAATCAAATCCATGTCCATGAGTGCTAAGGTGTTGTGCCAACACAATTGTTTTGTCATGGCCCTTGGTTTTGTTTCAAAGTATTTCATGGACACATTGTCCATGAATACTTTCGTTTTCTAGGTCTTGAAATATAATTTCCAAGTTTTAAACAACTTACCATAACATACTTCTTTATTTCATCAATTAGCCACCTCAATTGGGCCCTAGAAAGTTTGTTGCTTTCAAAGTCTATTAGGTGCCCATTCTACATGAACGAACCTTTGATGGTGAAGTCATCCACATTAATGTGGACTTCAAATGGTTTCATGAAGTCTAGAAACTTTTACATTGGTCAAGATAAAAACTTGTTCTTCAAGTCCTTGAATGTTTTATGTTGGGCTTCTCCCTAATCAAAGGACAATTCCTTTTTGAAGAGGTTTATGGGGGCCTTTACCACTTACAAAAACCCTTTAATGAACTTCTTATAAAAGTTCGCCACACCTAAAAAGGGTGTAACCTATTTCGTCATGGCCAACCTTTGCCAAGATATTATGTCCTCTTCTCGAGCTTCGCATACAATTTATTTTCCCTTAGCCTTTGGAACACCTTTTGGAGGTGCTCCACATGCTCCTCCAAGGAGCTACTATAGATCAAAATGTCGTCTATGTAGACAACCACAAAGTCATTAAGCCATTCCCAAAAAATGTCATTCATGAGAGTGCAATATGTGGCGGGTGCATTGGTGAGCCGAAAAGGCATCACCAAGAACTCATATGAGTCATACCTTGTGCGGCAAGCAATCTTTTCTTCGTCCCCTTCCGCAATCCGAATTTGGTAATACCCCGAATGTAAGTCAATCCTATTAAACATTTTGGCTCCCGAGAGACGATCAAATAGATCATCAATCCAAGGCAAAGGATTCCAGTTCTTGACCGTTGCTTTGTTGAGGGCTCTATAATCCACATACATCCTCAACGTCCCATCCTTCTTGTGAATAAAAAAGACGGGTGCCCCATATGGTGATTTACTTAGTTTGATATAACCTTTTGCGAGGAGTTCTTCAATCTGAACCTTAAGTTCTTTCAACTCCTCATGGTTCATTCAATATGGGGGCCTTGGCGAAAGGTGCCACTCTCGGCATCACCTCAATCACATGATCAACTCGTCTTCTCGGGGGCAGGTCTTCAGGCAACTCTTCAGGCATCACATCTGGGAACTCTTCCAAAACTTGTTTTATGCACTTGGAGGGGGTCACCAAATTGGTGGCTTCCTTGGGCTCAAATTCGTCCAACACCCGCATAACACACATCATGCCATAGTCTCCCACATATTCTCTTTCCTAGGTTTTTCCTAACATAAACACAAGGCAATTCGTGTGCCTTCACCCGCACAATCCCACTTTTAGATGGGATTCTAACTAGCCTATTGTGCCCTTCTATGAGCACATTGTTTTGGGTGATGAACTCCATGCCCAAAATGCAATCCATTCCACCCAAGGTGGAAACCAGCAAATCCACCTTTCCTCTCCAATTGTAATGGGATGGGGAACCCCATCCGCGAAGTGCATTTCGATGGGTGCCTTGAGCTCCTCCAAATGGAGCTCCATCCTTTCAACGCTTTCTCGAGTTATGAAGTTGTGAGAAACCCCTATGTCCAAAATACATAACACATCCCGCTTAGCAATCTTCCTCTTCAAGAAGACAAGTCGATCACATTCAACTTGGGCTAGGTTGGCATTGAGGGCAATTACCTTAGAGCCCCCATTCCCCGCTTTAAACTTGGGACAATCTTTAGAGTAATGCCCTACTTTGTTATAGTTGAAACATGTTCCCTTGGGCTTCACCCCAACATCTCTTTTGAGTTGGCTCGCTTTGAAAGGAGCCCCCTTCCTTAAGAAATTTCCTTTAGGTTTGAACCCCAATCTTTAGAACTATTTGGGCTTCTCCTTTCTTGGGCTTTCTTACCCTCGGTTCCATTCTCCTTCATGGCGCAACTTCTTGTGAAAGAACTTGTTGTCCTTCTTAAACCCAGATTTTTCACCTCGCCCCACATCCGAAAAGCCTTCCACTTTCATGATGGCCTCAAAGATTGAGAAGGGCCAATTCTCTTCAAGCTTCCGCTTAGCCCAAGTTAGAAGCCCCATCACAAACTCGCACATGCGATCTAGCTCATGCATGTGCCAGATCTCAAGCATGAGTTCGGAATAAGCCCTCACATATTATCGTAAATTATCATTTGTGGCATTCACAAGGTCATGGAGTTTGCACCACGAGATGTAGTCAGAGTTCCTTGGGACAAATTCAAACTCAATGTGTTCCTTAAAAAACTCCCAAGTGTAGCCATGGTTTTTCCCTTCCTCTTGTTTTGTTGTCCTTCACCATGTGGCGACATAGCCTTTCAAGTAGGATTGAGCGAACCGAATGTCATCCAACCTTGGCGGCATGTATATAATCCTCCATTTCAACAAACCAAGCATCCACGACTTTTCGATCACGGGCACCATCGAAGTTCACGGGTTTGGCCAGTTGGTATCCCGCATTTTTGGATGACCCATCTTTGAGGGCTACAACCAATTCACTGAAATCGAGCCTATTCATTTTAAGGAGGACTTCCAATTGTTCTGGGGTGAATAGGACCAAACTTCATTGCTCCTCTTCACTTTCGGGCTCATCTTGGTCCTCTCGGGTTTTTGGTTCTTCCTCCCCAATTGATTCTAACAGGACTACTCGGTCTTCGACGAGTTCTTCGACGAGTTCTTCCAACATGGTCTCTTGTGCTTGCTTACGATTCTTCTTGGGTGCCATCCGAATCTCCCAAGAAGTGAATCGAACTCAATCGGAACTCTAATACCAAGTGACGCACTCCCAAGTCCCTTGTTGAACCCAAATTGGGTCCAAGTTAATCAAACAACGGAAGTGTTTAAGACTCAAGGCACGCTCCCAACTTCCAGCACTAAAAGGGGTAAAAGGGCGTGTTAAAGCTCCGAGATTATACTAGGAAGAGGGACAAGTTTTACTTAGTTATTCGAACCTGCATCAAACCAACCAACAAGTTGGTTAGTTCACATTCGGGAGCACTCTAGGACAAGCCATGGGTGACCCTGGACTCACATGACTCACCATGCCCAGACTCGGAGGAAGCCACCACCTTCCCCCATATAGTATTCTCTGCGTTTGCCAGTGGAACCTACATCCGAATGGCACTTTTTCCTGAGACTCCCAAGGAGTAGTCCCGAAATTGTCCAAGTTTGGACTCCCGAGACTTTGGGAATTCATAACTCCTTGCTTAGACCTCTGATTGGGATGAGGTCTAAAACAAACTTGTAACTATCCTTGAGAGCTTTCCAACAGTGTGTTCCACTCTTCCTGCACACACCGGGGTCAGGTCGATTCCCAACTTTTAATGGTCGAGAGTTAAACTACCAATTTAACTCCCGACCTTTCTTTTCTGCATAACTTATGCTGCATATGTCTCAATGGGCCATGCAAAGCCATTTTCAACATCTACACTTCAAGACCTTTTCAACAATATAAAAAGCACTTTGAGATGAGGTGTTCTGACCTTTGCAATCCAACTCTGAATTTTTGGAAGTCCCAGAGGACTCCCAAATCCCCATTTTGGGAGTGTGAGTTTCATCCTCACACTCCTTCAAAGTGGGCTTGCGACAATTGTTAACAAATAGGAGATCTACTCAAGTGCAAACATAAATCTTTATTGAAAGGAAACTACAACATAAAACTCACAACACAAAACACAACATCAAGAACTCTCCAAGGTTCTTGACACACGAAATACACAAACTTGTGTAATGAAGAAAAGAGAGCCAAACCATCAACACCAAGGTATTTAAACTAAAAAAGTAACGAAAGTAATTCAACCTTGTGAAAGTAACTTAGTTATTTTCCTACTCCAGTAACTAATGAAACCTAACTAGTTGAGCTTGAATTCTCAACAATAATACAGATACATCCTTGTTATGACGCGCTCCTTGGTCCCGGGGTGAACCCACTTGAGGGTTCACCAAATGTCAAGTTGCGGAAGTTGGGACCGAAAGGCACGCTCCCGGCTTCCAACTCTAGAAAGGGGTAGGGGGTCGAGTTGGGAGCCCCGGGATTAGACTAGGAAGAGGGACTAGAAGATCAAGCTTGAATCTGCATCCAAAAACCAACCACGGGAGGTTAGTTTAGCATTCGGGACACCCTTTGGTGTTGGGACTTGCCACGGGCACTTGGACTCACAAGACTCACCACAGCCCGGACTCGGGAGTAAGCCACCACCTTACTCCCTATAGTATTCTCTGCAGCTCACCACGGAGGGGGCATCCAAATGGCACAAATTCCCGGGACTCCCGAAATGGAGTCCCGAAATTGTCTCGGCGGGACTCCCGGAACTTTGAACCGCCATAACTCCCGACTGCAGAGTTGGATCGCAACGAGATCTCAACCAAAGTTGTAGCCCTCGCCGAGATCTTTCCAACGCCATGTCGCACACTCAAATCGGATCTTGGGAAGGCATCGATTCCCGACTTTTAGTGGTCGGGAGTCAAACTGCCAATTTGACTCCTGGCCCTTCTTTTGCCCATAACTTGGGCTGCAGATGTCCGAATTGCCAATGCGAGGGCATTTCCGATATCTACGTTTCAAGACCTTTCCAATGACACCAAGAACACCCCAATAGGAGGTGTTTTTCCCCTTGTTGTCGAGCTCTGAACATTCGGGAGTCCCGGAGGACTCCAAATTCCCAACTTTTCCAAGTGTTGGGCTTCACCCCCACACTTGGCCAAGTTAGGGTTGCGACATGTTAGCTATGGGGGCCATGTTGTTTTAAAATGTAGCAAGGAAGAGTGATCAATTGGTAGTGTACGCTTCTAGGCTTTTGAACATAATAGAATAAAATTACAACACAATAAAAAGAAAGGCTTTAGTAATGGTTTTTGCTTTGCACAAGTTTAGACATCATTTGTTAAGCAATAAGTCTGTCTTTTATGTAAATTATATGGCATTAGTCTATTTGGTCAACAAACCATAGGTTTTAGGGAGAATATCTAAATGGTTGTTATTGTTCTTAGAATATGATTTTATAATAGTGTATAAGTTAGGCAAAATTCATTTAGTTACAGATGCATTGTCAAGACTACTAGATATTACAAAACCCAAAGGTGTCGCAACCCCACTTTGGCCAAGTGTGGGGGTGAAGCCCAACACTTGGAAAAGTTGGGATTTGGAGTCCTCCGGGACTCCCGAATGTTCAAAGCTCAACAGCAAGGGGCAAAACACCTTGCATTGGGGTGTTCTTGGTGTCATTGGAAAGATCTTGAAACGTAGATATCGAAAATGCCCTTGCATTGGTCATTTGGACATCTGCAGCCCAAGTTATGGGCAAAAGAAGGGCCGGGAGTCAAACTAGCAGTTTGACTCCCGACCACTAAAAGTCGGGAATCGACCTGTTCCCGACATCCGATTTGAGAGTGAGACATGGAGTTGGAAAGATCTCGACGAAGGCTACAACTTTGGTTCAAACCTTGTTGCGATCGAACTCTGTAATCGAGAGTTATGGACGTTCAAAGTTCCGGGAGTCCCGCCGAGACAATTTCGGGACTCCATTTCGGGAGTCCTGGGAATTTGTGCCATTTGGATGTAGCCTCCACTGCGAGCTGCAGATAATACTATAGGGAGTAAGGTGGTGGCTTACTCTCGAGTCCGAGCTGTGGTGAGTCTTGTGTGTCCAAGTGCCCGTGGCTTGTCCCAACACTAAAGGGTGTCCCGAATGCTAAACTAACCTCCCGTGGTTGGTTTTCGGATGCAGATTCGCACAAGCTAAGTTAGTCCCTCTTCCTAATCTAATCCCGGGGCTTCCAACTCAACCCTCTACCCCTTTCTAGAGTTGGAAGTCGGGAGCGTGCCTTGTAGTCCCAACTTTTCGCAACTTCACATTGGTGAACCCTCAAGTGGGTTCACCCCGGGACCAAGGAACGCGTCAAAAGGTGTGTTTGATCAAACCATAGATGCAAGTTTTTTTTACTCAAAGCTTGAATGGATGAAGGGTGTGAAATTTTTTTTGAAAATAATACAAATTAAAGGCACATTATGAGTACAACAAAAGTAGAAATTGGTCAAGAGAGTAAAACCTTTCACACTAAAAAATGGTGAATTGTACAAAATGGGTCAAGATAACAGACTTCGACAATGTTTAACAACTACAGAAACACAAATGGAAATGAAAGATTTGCATGAAAGACCATTAGTTGCAATTAAAATAACACAAATAAAAATATTGGTTGTTGAATATTAGTGGCTAATGATGTACAAAAATGTGCATGATTACTACAGATCTTATGATGCATGTCAAATAACAGGAGGATTAGCCATTCAAAGTCTTGTAAAGTTAGTGACAAGTCTTCCAGAGGAACCATTTATGAAATGGGGACTTGATTTTGTGGGGCCAATTAAACTAGTAAGAAGATATACATGAAACAAATATATTATTATAGCCACAGATTATGCTACCAAGTGGGTAAAAGCAAGAGCATTGAGAACTAATACAATAGTAGTCATAGCAAAATTTCTTAATTAATGGGTATTAACCAGAATTGGATGTCATTTTACTAATGATGTAATCAAGTATTTAACAAATCATTTTCTTTTGAAACATGTGAGTTTTACAACTTATTTTCCTCAAGGGAATGGGCAAGCTAAATCTACTAAAAGTACATTGTTGATCAAGTTGGTTAATGAAAATATAATAGATTAGGATGAACATTTGTTTATAATCTTATTTTCATATAGAATTACATGCAAAGTAGCAACATGGTATACACCATATTAATTAGTGTATGGATTACATCCATTGATGCCTACAGAGTACGTAGTTCTAATTGTTGGTGGAAATAAAAGAGATAGTATTCCAATGAGAATTTTAACTAATAGAATTACAAAGTTGGAGAAGTTACAGGAAGTGTCACAACATTACTTTGAAAGAGTATGAATATGAGACTCACACTCCCAAAATGGGGACTTGGGAGTCCTCCGGGATTCCCGAAACTTCAGAGTTCGATTGCAGGGGTTAAAACACCTTGCATTGAAGCGTTCTTTACATCATCGAAAAGCTATAAAATTGTAGATGTCGAAAATGGGATCGCATGAGCCATTTGGATATTTGCAACATAAATTACGGCAAAAAGAATGGCCGGGAGTCAAACTAGCAATCTAACTCCCAACCACTAAAAGTCAGGAATCAACCCGAACCTCGTGTGGTCAGGTGGAGTATAATACATCATTGGAAAGCTGTCAATGAGAGCTACAAGTTTGCTTTAGACCTCATCCCAATCGGAGGTCTGAGCAAAGAGTTATGCCCTCACAAAGTTGCGGTAGTCCAAATTGGGACAATTTTGGGACTCCTCCTTGGGAGTCATGGGACAAAAAGCCATTTGGATGTAGGTGCCATGGAGAGGCACAGAGAATACTTTATGGGGGAAGGTAGTGGCTTTCCCCCAAGTCCGGGCCATGATGAGTCTTGTGAGTCCAGAATCGCCTTTGGCTTGTCCTAGCACTAAAGGTGCTTTAAAAAGTGAACTAATCGACTTGTTGGTTGGTTTGATGTAGATTCGAGTGAACAACTAAAAGCTTGTCACTCTTCCTAGTCCCATCTCGGAGCTTTAGCACCCCCATCTACCCCTTTTAATGTTGAAAATTGGGAGCGTGCCTTGAATTCATCACAATTCTGTTATTTGAATAACTTAGACCCATCTTGGGTCTAACTAAGAACTTGGGAGCACGTCAAGAAGCTAGAATGCAAGTTGTCAAAACTACAAGAATTTAATAGTGGAATAGTACATTATGTAGTCAACAAAAGAATCCAAAAAAATAATTTAGTTTTGGTGATTATGTTCTATGGTTTCCAAAGGGCAATAAATCATACCTAGGAAAGTTTACTAGGAAATGGTTTGGAATGTACGGAATAAAATATGTGTTGCCAAATAACATTGTGTTATTGGTGACAATTGAAAAGTTTGAGACTAAGCTTGTGCTAGTCAATGTGAATAAACTCAAACCTTACAAGTACATGGAGTCTAAGGTTCATAATCAAAAACAATATATGCTAGTATATTGGGATAGAATGTAAGTGGAGTTCAAGTGGAGAATTTTGATATGAAGGAAGGAGATGAAGACTATGAAATACAAAAACCCTAGATGTAAGGTACAAAATGGAGGATTCTACGATCAACACAATATTGATTTTTGATCTATATATGACTAACAAGTCTGTGAATAATAATTGCAAAAGTAAGGGATTTGGAATGTAGAGATCTAAAGATGATCTATCAAAAGTATTGACTAAATCAACAATAGTATATGCTCAAACATCAAGGTTTTTTGCATAATCATTAGATTTGTTGGCACAATTAGCAAAAAAACTGATACAATCAATAAGTGTGTGGTCACAATTAGCAAATGGTTGGATATAGTCAATAAATGAGTTGACATAGTCAACAGAAGGAGTACATGGTGAACAAGGTGGAGTCAATATAATTAATAAAGGGATATTATCGATGTGGAGTAATCAGAAGATGAAATTTGCGGCGTTCATTCATAATGATGACGTGAAGTGCTTCCACGTGGTTGTACAAGGGACATATAAACTTGTAATGATGGGCCGTATTAATTTCAAAGATCATGTGTTAATTAAAAGATGGCGAGTAAGTAAAAAATTGAATGCGACAAGTGGAACATTCAAGGATGGAAAAACTGAGGTAACTATAAAAAGCATTTTCGTTTGTTGCTAGAAGTCATGAGCATTTTCAAAGTTCTAGAAATCTCCATAGCATGAGTGCAAAAAGTGCCATTGAAAAACTATAAAGAATAGTAAAGAAAAGGAAGTGTAGAAGATTGAGCATAGACGAAGGCAGGAGGAGGAAGCAAAATTATTGAAAAGAACATAAGTAGAAGAGCAGTTAAGAAGAGTGAAGAAAAGAGGCGTGTTGAATATTCAATCGTTAGCTATGAGGTTGTTGCCACATTCATCATCATCTTTGGAATGTGCAAAAAAGAAGGCATATAATGAGAAGATATAGTTGGTAGACAATAATTCAAGAAATAGATATAATTAAAACATTTGTAGTTGAGTTTCCTAGTAATGACATTCGTCATTTTGCACTTTAAAATTCGCGAATTTACGTGGCAAAGCACCTTGTCAAAACATTCGGCATACATTCGTGAAACATTTGCTAGACATCACACGCGGCGACAACTTGTGCTGAACGGTAATGGTTATTGCTAGACCGTTACCACTAGGAGTCAAGTTGCCGCCAATACCTGCCGACCGCGCCGCCAATGCAGTGCGGTGCAGCTTGTTGTAGTTGTCCTACTGGGGGTGGTTACTATTCTCTCTCTCAAGTTGGAACTTTCTTTTCTTTCTTTCTTTCTTTTGCTTCACCTAAACTACAGCTTTTTTGTTTTGTTTAAAAATAAACTCTTCCTAAGAAGGAGGAGTCTGAGGAGGTGTTGTAGTTCATATAGGGCTCCCAGCGCGGGCCATCCGTCCGTCCTCCTCCAGTGCTCATGGCTGCTGCTCTTCGACAGCGGAAAGATTATCTACCGGCGACCTCCTCATGTAACAACATACTTTACAGATCGTAAACTATTTTCGACAATCCTTCCAATTCTGTAACTTAGCATCGGTCGAGGCAACAAATGCATGAGATTCTCCTGTAGCTGGTGCTTGGAGTTCATCGGCGGCTTGAATGTGGAAAAGACTCGCGAAAGAAGATCCTTGCATCCAAAAAACTGTGTTGTGCATCTCGCGGAAAATGGAGTGAAGAAGTTCTTCTCCCCGTCTCCAGAGCCCTCTCTAATGGCGCCTTGTGAGGAGGAGGAGGAGGAGGACTCGTCATCAGGGGAAGAAGAATTAGAGCAATCCGTTGCGCCATTGAAGCCGGGAAGGAGTCCGACGAGTTCATGAAATCATCGTCGACGACAACGACGATGGTTCTTCTCTAGGTGCAGAAAACAACACTAATGCAAACAGCAGGCTGCAGCAAGCAGATGAGGATTTTGGTGTATATTCTGACTCTGATGCATACTCCAGCATCATGCTTATGTTACATGCTTGAGATGTACATAAACAACTGGAAACAGGGAGATATATGGTGGTGTTTTTTGCACTATCATCTTCTTGTTTCATGGCACGTTGACCTCTTCTAGTTGTTTCTGCTACTGTTGCCCTTCCAATTGCTTGATTTTAAGGAGCCATGACATAAGCAACTTCAGCCAACACTACAAGTGATCCTGACACATCTTCATTGCCAAGTTTCAGTACTCCTAAAGGTTGTTTCACACCTTTCTTGTTGTTTGTGTTATCTAAATTTGGGGTCATCCTCACCTCACTCAAAACCAATAGATCTCTCATCCTCTCCGTTGTTGCATCATTGTGCAACAATGTGAACTCGTGACCATCATGACCATCTGCAAGTAAGGAGGTTATACCCTGGACCTGTGACTTTTCTGCATTTGCTGTTAACAAAAGTTTCTGAGAATCTCGCCAGTGTAGTAGTGATAGTAGAGTGAGTCCTGCTTGAGAATTATATCCCACTGCATCATTTTTCCTTTAAAGAGAAATTTTTCTTCAGAATATTCTTCATCATCATTTGCAGTCGTGATCATGTATACTTCTTCTTCTTGCTTCACATCTTGTCCTGAAGTATTAGTTGGCAAATTATCAAACTTATCATGTGCATTTCCAGGAAGTTGTATTTGTTCCACATCTTCATCATCCAAGTCTCCCCATTTCATTTTCAGAGTATTTGATGCTCTTACAGCACTTACTAAACTCTTACGACGTTCTTCCATATCCTTAGAACTACCATTTCCCTATCCTCCTCCTCCTCCTCAGGTGCATCACAAACAATCCCATGATGAAGAGAAGAAGAGGGCAGCAGCTCATGCAGAACCCTTTTCTGGGCGTCAGATTTCACAAGAGCTTCCTTCTCATCACTAGATGTAGAAGGATGATGATGATTGACGCGCTCCCAAGTTCCTTGTAGACCCACTTGAGGGTCCAAGTATGCGGCAATGCGGAAGGAGTTGGAACTTGGAGCCACTCCCTAGCTCACAACACTTGGAGGGGTAGAGGGGTGTGTTGGAGCTCCGGGATGGGACTAGGAAGAATTGATACGCTTATTCACTCACACGGGCCTGCACACAACCCACACAAAGTGGTTAGTGCATAGTTAGAGCACCTTTGGTGCTAGGACGAGCCACGGGCAACACGGACACACAAGACTCACCACGGCTCGAACTTGGGGGAAGCCACCACCTTCCCCCTTATAGTATACTCTGTAGCTCTCCACGGAGGTGGCATCCAAATGGCTATTTTTCCCGGGACTCCCGCGTGGGAGTCCCGAAATTGTCCCAGGTTAGAGTCCCGGAACTTTGGACGCCGATATCTCCCGACTGTAGAGTCCGATCGCGACGCGGTCTGAAGCAAAGTTGTAGCCCTCGTCGAGAGCTTTCCAACGCCGTGTCGCACTCTCAAATCGGATGTCGAGAAGAGGTCGATTCCTGACTTTTAGTGGTCGGGAGTCAAACTGCCAGTTTGACTCCCGACCCTTCTTTTGCCCATAACTTGTGTTTGAAATGTCCAAATGAGCAATGCGAGCTCATTTTAGACATCTACGTTTCAAGAGCTTTCCAATGGTACCAAGAGCGCAACAATCCATTGAGATTTGACCCTTCAACTCGCACTCTGAAGTTTTGGGAGTCCACCGGGATTCCCTCTCCCAAAATGGGAGTTGCCTTGGGAGTGTGAGTGATCACTCCCTCACACTCCCTCGCACTTCCTTAAACTCCTAGGAGTATGTGATGACTCCCGGGCTTCCTCTTGGCCCGCACCCTTCCAATGCCTTTGCCTTTGCTCCCGGGCTTCCTTCCTTTTGACTCCTGGGCTTCTTTCCTCTTAACTCCCGCAACCTTGCAACCCCTTGCCTTGGTCGCGAGCCCAAAGCTAGGGTTGCGACAATGATCATATGCATCTGTAATTCCTTTAAGTCTTGCAACCACATGTGGATTTGTATAATTGTTGTCAGAAAATTGAGCTGCTCCTGCTAAATCAATTAACACATTTGGATCTCGTACATTATCAGAGAATTGTGCACACTTGCTACAAGTGCTTGCTCTTGTGGATACCGATTGCTCAAGTGTATTGGACTGAATGACAACACTCAAGAACTCTGGTCTGAAGTAGGTCAACTCCCTAGAGGCAAGCTTGAATCTACTTTGTGTTGTAATGTCAACTTCCTTATCACTAGAGAAGCCATCATTGCATGAATCTTCTTCTTCTGACAATGGAGAGATTGAACCAGAGAAGCCGCCATGGCATGGATCTTTTGACAATGGGGAGATGGAACCAGAAAAACCATCATTGCATTGATCTTCTGACAATGGAGAGATTGATCCATCTGAAGAGATTGATGCTGCTGCCGCATCAGACTCCTTTGCTGCTGCCACCCTGATTCCCTCTGCCAATTGCTGCTTGGTGGACTTGTCTCTTTTGTTTGCCACTGTTGCTTTGTATCCTTTATACGTGAAGGCAAACTTGACCTTCACTTACACAAATCTCTTCTCAAATCTCTCACAAATATCTTTGTGTGAAAAACTGTAGATGGATTGTGGATAATGGCCAAAACCAGACTAGAGAGATCTATGTCACAAAGAAATTGCACAAGGTAAAATGCAGATGATGCAACTAAAAGTTTGTTTGTGTTTTCTTCCTAGTTGGCTCTTCTGTCAAGATCTATCTGCCGTTTGCAGACAGATTCTAGTTTCTCCACGAATCTATCATCAAGAAGAGCAGCTTCTTGGGAGGAAGGATTAGAACTAACAGTAGTAGTATTTCTTCACTGAGCCATGAAATGCTTTCTAGATTTTTCTTCTTGCCCCAATGTCTGTGTGATTATGTAGAGAGCAAGAGATCCCTAATTTTTGTACCTATATTGTTGCAATATCCAGGCCAGGACCAGAAAGGCAATCAAGCACAAGGTACACATGTACTTATGCCACTCTACCTCTTGTTGTTGTTGTTTTTCTTGCTTTTTGTAGCAGATTTTGTCAGTGAAAATGCAAATTTTTTTGTTCTTGTCAAATCAAGAACAAACGTCCTTGTATATGAATTGATACGAGGAAGACTATTGGGGATTGGCTATTGTCTGAGGGCAGTGGAAATGTGTGTGTGTGTGTGTGCGCTTGTTCAAGCACAGACATGGAATGTTGCAAGAAATGAATTGAAAGAGTTGATGAAGCCCCAAAAGCTCCATGGGGACTTTGCAATTTGGATCCTGAGTGCAGTGGTTTCTGAGGAGGGTGAGCAGAAGCCATGGCACTTGAGTTTCATATTGTGAGTTTGTTGTTATATTGTCATCACTTTTGTTGCTCAGGTGTTTCAGGTGTTCAAGATCTCTAAGTCTTGTGCATCATGTTGGTAGGTTTGCATATGTCTCATGTGAGAGGAGGACAAGACCTGTTTCTGAAGCTAACATTTTTTTCATGAAGAGGGTAGCATTAGACTGGAGGATGGGGAGATAGTTTGTGTGCAGGTTGGAGGGTGATCTCTTTGACAAAAGAAAAGAAAACCTTGGCTCTTTTCAATTCTTTTCTGATGAGTACGTTGTCCAACAGGAGGAACCCAAGACCCCTGGGGAAAGCACTAAGGTCAAATGTAAGTACTGTGAACTTGTCTTCACCACCACAGCAACCAGGATTCGTGCACATCTTCTAGGGTGGACTAGATCTAGTGTGCGAGCTTGTGACAAAGTCCCCCCGGTGGTTACACACTAGTTTGAGGAGCTGGAGAAGGAAAAGAAGGAAAATGAGTTCAAGAAGCGGAAGGTTGAGCAGCTTGACAAGCTGTCTAGTGGGGAGGCTGTCAATCCTAAGAAGCAAAGCACCTTGAAGGCTGCCTTCTCCAAGCAAGATTGTTCGAAGGTTGACCAGCTTTGGGGTCGAGCATTCTATGCCAATGGGCTCTCTTTCCGTTTAGCAAAGGATCCTCATTTCAAGGCAACTGTGGCAGCAACAACAAGCTTTGGGGAGTCATATCCAGGGCCTCCTTCTATGGACAGGCTGCGAACAACCATTCTAGAGCGTGAGAAACAGGTCTGTCGAGATGGCTTGGCCTCCTTCCAAGAGTATCTTCAGCTGACAGGGGCAACGATTACCAGTGACAAGTGGTATGATGTGCGTAGGCGCCCTTTGTTAAATATGCTCATTGTCTCTCCGAAGGGGGAAATGTTCCTCAAGGCGGTTGATACGGGGGGTGAAACAAAGGACGTTGCTTATATTGCTGGACAGTTAATTGATTACATCCGAGAGGTTGGTGCAGACAGTGTCATCCAAGTTGTTATAGACAGTGCGGCAGTCTGCAAAGCTGTTGGCAGGCTGGTTGAGCAAAAGTTCTCTTGGATAACATGGACGCCGTGCACCCCACATTGTCTGGACCTGCTCCTTGAAGATGTGGGGAAGCTACCATGGGCTGCAGAGGTGGTTGCAGAGGCAAAGGTGGTGGTGAAATTCATCACAAATCACCACCGAAGTCAAGTGCTATTTTGCGAGAAGTTTGCGCTGGATCTATTGAAGCCGAGGGACACGCATTTTGCCACCAACTTCATCATGTTGGACCGCATGCTAGAGGTGAGAGAGGCGTTGCAAGAGCTGGTCATCGGCCGGGAGTGGAAGGAGTGGAACAGGAAGTCCAATCATTCGGATGATGGGGACGAAGTGAGGGACTGTGTCTTGCGGAGCGGATTCTAGAAGAACCTGGAAAAGGTGCTAGCATTGACAAAGGGGGCAGTGGCTCTGCTGCAAGAATGCGATCGGGGGGTGCTAATCACAGGAAAGGTCTATGTGGCAATGTTCAATTGCGGACAGGAACTGGAGGCCCTGAGGGACGGCACCTCGGAATACTGTCTTGGGATCAAGGTCTCTGCTCAGAAGTATGCACAGGTGCATGCAACATGGGAGAAGCGTTGGGAGATGCTGCACAGTGACATGCATGCCGCTAGGTATGTTTTTGACCCGAAGTATCAGTCTCCAGGTAATGGGCAGCATAGCAACGTAGAAGTGATGCGAGGGTTTCACAACATTGTTGAGAAGCTTCTGCCTGACGTTGAGGATCAGGTCAAGGCAATCGAACAGCTAGCTAAGTACAGGAACTCGGAGGGAGAGTTTGGCCGCCCGTTCGTTAAGGCAAGTGCTAAAAAGTTGTCAGGCTAGAAGTGGTGGGTGGAATTTGGCTCAGAGTGCCCCGAGCTACAGAGCGTGGCGTAGAAGGTGCTAAGCCAGATCTCATGCACGTCTGCATGTGAGAGAAACTAGAGCACCTACGACTTTATCCACAACAAAAAGCGCAATCGTCTGTGACCAGACATGGCATAAGATCTGGTGGAGGTGTTTTCTAACTTGCGCTAATCAACAAGGTGAACAACATCGAGTATGAGGAGCAGATGGTGGCATGGGACAGTGGAGAGTGAAACACGAGTGAGTTTGGCAAAATATTGGATTGTGTCCTTTTTTTTGTGAATTTGGTGTGTTGGAGTTCAAGAAAGTTTAAAAGCTATTAGATTTTGCAGTCATGTCAAAAAAAATTCTAGTTTGTGCAATCCAATCAAATCTGGTATGCAACTCAACTAGTTCTGATGCAGGGCTTGACTGCATGCATTTGTTTTTTGAATCTTTTTGGGTGGTATGATGCCGAATATGCTTGGTGGTAAAGTGAGGACAGGCTGATTTGTCCATCCAGGATAGAAGTCTGATAATGTTTTAAAGTTGATCAACAATATAAAAGCTTGAAGAAGATTCGTTCAACATTTGCTAGAGAGTGACTTCATTGGTATTTGTTGTCCTGCCGAATCTACTTGATGGTAAAGTTAGGACAGGCTGATTTGTCCATCCAGGATATAAGCCTAATATGTAAGCCTAACATGCCCACGAATGTTTACCGAATGTTCACCGGTTGATATATAAAATTCTTTAAAATTCTTGCTTCTTTGGGCTTCCATAACATTCCCGCACTAAGAATGTCATAACTATGTTGAGTTTTTATGTAGAATTAGAAGACATTGGCAAGCAAAAGAGTAGATAGGACCAAGAATTACATCGATAGATCTAATGTTCATTGAAAATTTGAAGGAAAACAAAGCTATGGAGCAACACTTTGTGGAAGCACAGATAGCGCAAACCAATGTAGGGGAGGAAAACATTGTTGATGCGAAAGTATAACCATCCATAGAAATGCAAATGATGGCAGAAGCACAACGAAAGGCGATGGAGATGGAAAGGCATGAAGCGGAAGCTATAACAAAGAAAAGATGTATAATCCTATACATAGATACACTTCTAGCAAAAGGTATTAAAATTCTAGACCCTAAGTGATAAATGTGGACATAGACAAAACAAAATTATGACAAACATGTTAAGTGAATGGAAAACTTAAAGGATATTGTTGAGGAATAAGATTGGGCTTCTAGAGCAAGTTTGGTTACTTTGTTTGTGATGGAGTGGCACACATTGATGCTCGATGTAATGTTGGAATTTCTAAACACATTCTTAATCAAGGGTGTAGATATTTACTTTGGGCATAAGGATAAGGTGTATGTAATTAACAAATAACTAATTGTAGATGTCTTTGGAGTGTGTGTGGGAAGGTCAATAAGTCATTAGTACTCAAGCCTCACAAAGTTATAGATTTACACCTACAAATTCTTCTACAGATCAGGAATACAAAGAGTTTGGGTTTGCCATATTCTATCAAATATCCTACCATTATATCTGTCATTTATTAGAAAGAGAAGGTCCAATATTTTAGTAACAAGAATGCCATAACATTGATGAAAGCAAAAAAGGGTGAAAGGCAAATTGGGCACATATTATATTCAATAGTTTGTGTAGTGAGTTATTTTGATGGTATAAGTATGTCAAGGAAAATATAGGGGAAAAGAAAGATACTTGTCAATCTACATTGGTATTGGAAAAGATCTTTCACTATTTATTTATGCATCAAAAGGAGAATCCATAGAAACCACCAACCAAGGTTAAAAGAACTAGGGAGGAGATGCAGACAACATTAGAAAATAGAAAGAAAGTTGCAGTAAATTCTCCAAGAAGTGTTATTAAAAAGGAAAACCATAATTGAGGAAGGAAGATCTTCATGTTCAGGAGTGAAGAGGGAACGGGAGAGCATAGATCTAAGGGCACAAAATATGATGAAGGGCATAATGGAACCATCTATAGTGCTAATAGTGGTAAGGGCAATGCCAATAGTGGTACATGCAGCTAAACAAACTGTAGAGATACCACATATGACAACTCCATAGAAGACACAACTAAAGGAGTAGATGTCGAAGGTACCACAAATGATATTTCCACAAGAAAGACAATTGAGGGAGCATATTAGGAAGTTAAAAGGGAACATGACACAAGTTTCCAAAAGGTGAAGAACATTTACACTTTGATGTAAATGTATATAAAGATTAGATGGAGACCACTGCAACTCCGCAACATTTGCAGCTACAATAGCAGAAACAAGAAGGTTTACAAGCTACTAAACTAAAGATGGAGAAAGTGGTGACATGAACTATTTTTGAAAAGTTCAAGCCATCAGAACTAGAGGTACTACCTAATAGACAAAAATTTGTAAAGGGATTACCATTTGAATTTGAACTAGGGAGAAGAATGGTGCAAGAGTTGGGATCATCTGTAAAAGGATCTATAAATCCTATGACATAAATAAGTACACCAAACTTTATGGAGGAGGTAGCTGCAAAAATAATGAAAGTAGATAATGCATGTAAGTTATTTCAGACCATGGCAATTGTTAATTTGAATATGGGGAATTTAATTCTAGAGGTAAACACTCTTAGGAATATATTAGCTATAGGGGAAAAGGAAAAGGCAATCTTACAAGAGGATTCGAATAAAAGAAAGATCTTTATAAGGGATATAAGCATAATGTGGAAATTTGGTGGAAAAGCAAGGTAGAAGCTGAGCAAAAGAATAAAATGCTCATTGAGAAACTAAAGGATGAAAATGAAGAGTTGAAGGGTAGCACAACATGGTTGAAGTCACAAAATGAAAAATTGTAGGATTTAAGGCACAAGGTTTAAATATGGGAAACCATAGAGAGAAAGTGGATAGAGGCATTGTTTTTTCATAAGAAACAACATGAAGCTTTGGATAGTCATGTGAAAGCATTAACTAAGGAAAAGAAGGAAAATGTTCTAAAAAAATTGGAATTGATAATCTAAAGAATGTGTTTCTGTTGTAATCTAAAGAGATTAGAGATAAGACAACAAAGGCAAAGAAAGAGAAGTTAATTGAGGGCAAGGAGTATTAGAGAAATTTGTGACATTTATAAGCGTAATTGGAGATGGCATAGGAACAAAAAGAAAGTCTAGATCCAACTAGTGTCAAGAAAAAACTAGAGGATTATGAACAAATGTTGTAGTACTACACCTTAATGACAACAAAAAACAAGGTGAAAGATTCTAAGGAATGGTGGGAGGTTGTAAAAAAATATGGCTAAGCATAAAGTTGATGAAAGAATTTTGAAGTACAAGTTGGACATTTATTAAAAGAATTTTTCAAATTTCATATGTGGTAGTCCAACAAATACAGAGGTACCAGGCCGGGATGAAAAGACAAAAGGAAGGCTTAATGGAACAACTCAAGATGAGGAAGTGTAAACTAAGGAACCACAAGACCTCAAAAGTGGAGCAGTTCAAGAAGAGGAAATATAGCCAAAAAAACCACAGGACCTTAAAGGCTTAGGGGGTCAAGAAGAAACATAACCATTGAAAATTCAAAGAACAAGAAAAGGTGGAGGCTATTCCAACACCAAGTTACAACATCTAGAAATAAAACCATAGACTAAATTAGTGGGGGAGGATAACAGAATTGGAGAGCCAGAAGTAGACATAGAACCACTAGTTCCTATACAAGTTGAGATTACATAATTGTAGTAGGGGAGACAAATGTTTATAAGGATATAAAATAATCTCATTTCATTTCTATCATTTTATAAGGATTTTGAGGATGAAATCCAAAGTACAAAGGGGGTAATGTTCACAAAGTAAAAGGAGTACATGATTTTGGATGAACAAGGCATTTAAGATAGGAACTCATCAAGGAACTTTGTTAATTTGAATTTTGAATTCTTGTTGGTTTTGATTATTGTGATGTGACTTGAGACGGTTCAAAAAGAGAAGGTTCTAAAAAACAAAGAAAACTTTAAACATAGAATTTTGGAAAGAAAAGGGAGAGGAGTTATAGGTACTTGTAGTAAAAAACCACAAATTCTATTTTGATATACCATAGATTCTAATTATTACTTTGGGAATTTTTTTCAATAAACCATGAAATTCTACTGTAATTTTGATTCATGTTTTTAGTAATACAGAGAAGCACAAACTTTTGCAATGAATTCTGTGTTTATATTGTTGTGTGGATTTTTTATAGTATTAAAATATGATCAAATGAATTATAGTCTTGTTTTTAGAGTTTTTTATAATGTATTTTGAAGTGCAGATTTTGGGTATACGAAATAACCATGAATCTAGTGTTTTAATGAATGGCAATGTTAAGAATGTTGAACATTAAGGCAAGAATAGTGAATGTATGCATGTGAAATGCAAATCTATTGTTATAGTTGTGTGAAATATTCTGCAAGAATTAAATTTCACGTTGACCATCATCACTTCTTATTTTCCTATCGTCCACCAATTTAATGTGTGGTCTTTAAGGAAGGTGTGGGCAGTCTAGGGGTGAAAGCACGCTATGGTGGACTACATAATTTTGTTACAACTTGATTATTGGCCATGGAACAAAAATTAAATGAAGAGACATGTAAAGGACTCGACAAAATAATATAAATTATGTGAAATAATCACATCATTGTAACATTTTGGATAGTATTGGAGATGTGCGGACTTGTCATCTAGTGCTAATTAGAAAATCAACTTTTGGCTACGTTGCAAATTTGAAAGAAAAGCAATGGGAGAAGTTGGCTCAAGATCTTCTTGCGAAGACAATCATTATTCGTGATGGACTAGTGAAAGGAGGAGGATGACTTGACTTGAAGTCAATGTATGAATTTACCAAGCAATTGAAAAGAAAGGTGGTCATCCGAAATGAAATTATGATCCATTCGGTTTTCCAGAATCAATTGCCAATAGTTGAAAACCATATTCTGATGAGGCGTGGAGAGAAAAGAAGTTAAAGCATAAGCTTGACAAAATGTTCTTCTCAATTTTGGACTCTACATTCAATGAGGAGTTTTATACCCAAAAAACAAGATTGAACCCCTCCAACAAGGCACTGCTTGCAGGTTTCAAAATTGCATTGAAAAGGTCGGTAGAAAGCACTACTCTAGAAGGAATTACAACAAAGTCCATTCTTTTAAACACCCATTATATGTATGACAAGGTCAATGACATGGCGGAACTTCTAAATGTTATTGACAAAATGGAACAACTTCTTTCTTACAAGACAACAATATAAGCACTTTCACTATTGTCACCACCACGCAAAAAATTAAAGAGGTTCCTGTAGTGTGGAAAGGCCCTGGCTAGGAGTCATTCTTGAACACTCTATTCAATGCAATGGTCACTCCAAAGGTGGTTGTCTGCTTGTTTGATCGACAGTCTTTGAGTTTTCTTTTCACCATCACCATGAAGTCAACATTTATCATGAAGATGTGGTTTCAGTTTGGATAGGACATGGCATGAGCTAGAGAGGTTTGAATCACTCTCCCAAGCCTTATGAGGGAACATGTGCTTTATTATGACTACCTTTTTTTTTGAAAGGGTTGTCTACCTTTTTTAATGTATGTTGATATTTTAAGGAACAAGAAACTACTATTGATCCTTGAAAACATAGTGTCCACTTTTGTTCAGGATTGGCAGCTTTATAAAAATGAAATTTGCCCTAAGGCCCTTGCAAAAACTTTGGAGCCCATTATATGTAGCAACGTGGTTTGCCTTAACATATTCAAGGGAGATGTCATGACATATGTCTGCATGGTATGTCTTCTATTAGTTTGAATTTCTATTCATTTTGCATTCTATTTATTTTCATATTAGTATTTTTTGAAATGTAAAAAAAAAAATGTAAAGTCCTAAAGCTTATCCCTTATGATCTTGATGAAAATTGTTATGAGATCATCATTTTTGTGTGTCTTCAAATGATTTCTAGTGTTCCTACGAAAAATGTTGCAATTAATGGGGATGAGTAAGTCCTTCACATCACAAAAGGTTGTGTAAACCATTGACATGAATGTTAATGATGAGGAAGGCTCTAGAGGGAGCAAACGGGAAGATGATTCACAAGCTTTGATTGTGAGTGAAATTCTTACTCTTCCACAATCGATTGATAATGGTAGGCCGAGATATGTCTAAAGGGAAAAAAGGTTTATAAGGCCGTCAACAACTAATAGCAAGGCTATAAAAAAGAAGGCGAAGAAATATAATTCCTTGTCTGAAATTCAAGACACTAAAGCTAAGCTGAACAATGTCAATCCGTAAAGTTGGTGAAGAGTTCATGGCATCTTTAAACTCTTCAAATGCTCAAACTTCAATTGCATTAACCGTAAATGTTGTAATGGGCGATGGTGATGGCCAAAAGAAATAACATATTGGTGAGGCACTTGGGTGTTGGCCCCATGGTCAAGCATAACAATACTATAAGGAGGAAGGTGGTGGCTTCCCCCAAGCCCAAGCCATGGTGAGTCTTGTGAGTTCGGGTTTGCCCCTGGCTCATCCATGCACCAAAAATGTTCCAACTATGCACTAACCGACTTGTTGTTTGGTTTGTGTAGGTCCGTGTGAATAATTGACTTGCTTTTCAATTTTTTTAATGCCCGTCCCAAAGCTCCAAAATGCCCTTCTAACCCCAAAGTGCTACGAGCCAAGAGTGCACCCCAATTCCTTCTCCTTCCGCTATTTTCACCTTTAGATTCATAATTGAGTCCATAAGGAATCTAAGGGTGCATCATTGATGTTGCTTTTCATCCATCCATCAATGATGAACTCTATTAATTTCCATTGAAATTCCTTTGCAACTACAAGTGCGGGGAAAAACTTTAATCGTTGAAATTAATTAACACCTATGTAACAATTCACATTGACACAAGGTAGTATTTGTGTGTAATTACAATGTACCCCAATGTAGTTGTATGGTAGTTCATTTAAGTAAAATTAGACAACTAAATTGTAACTTGTAGTGCAAATGTGCAAACCTTGCACATGCATTATCATTGTTCAAATTATGATAAATAGAGTAGAATTACATTCCATCGTTACTAATAAACATGAAATGGATCTAAAATTATATGCATTGACATCCAAGGTTGGAAAATGCATTAGAAGAATGATTTTTTTTTAATTATTGAAATGTAATTTAATTATAAATCTAAATATATTGCCCAATATATTTATAACAAAAGTTTTTTTCTACCTAAACAAAAGGTCATCACAAAATTGATGAACCACAATAATCAAATATTGTAATCTAAAACATTATGTTTCTATAAATTAATGTTTTTTTTTTTTTTTTGTTGAAATGGAACTTGAGCCATAATTTTTTCATTCCACCTTATTTGCTTAAAATCTAGCATATTATGATATTCAATATTAGATGTGAAAGGAAATCAATAACATCTACATAACATTGTAATGCAAAAGATATCAAGATGTCCATCCTTTCAATTTAAATAAAACTAACTTATAACTACATTGCCATTAACAAAGCTTATATATTTACTTAAATAAAATTAGCTTACAACTGCTAGTAGAACTTGTTTATCATTAAAACTCCAAAACACATAACATTGATACAAACTAAATTGCCATTAAGTATAATTGCATACAATGATGGTTTTTAAAAATAAAATGCACCACATATTTGAAGTATTGAAGTTAGAATTCACCATGCCTTAGTTGTTTTGGAATTTGTTTTCTTACATGTATTGGTTTGGATTGTTACACAACAAACAACAATACATTCAATGACATATTTATTTGCAACCTAACCAAATTATACATCACATGTGCACATTCTTCTATTCAAGACTATTTTTCAAACAAAACCACCATTTTATTTCTAAAAAAAGATTATTTTGCATGCATAACTTTAATTTTATGGATTTAAAACATTATCAAATTTTGACCTTATAACATAACGACAAAAAAAATCATCATAAATGCATAAAAATAACATGTGTGTTTGAACAAATTAATTTTATTTCAACTCCACCTTCCACCTCGAAATTCCAAATCCTCAAACACATGAACAAAACCCACAACATGATTATCATCACAAATACTTTCACCCTTCACAAACTCCTCATCCCTATAAATTACACTTTACAAATCAACTTCTAAAGAAAATGAAAAAATTTCAACCTTCAAGACTAAGAACAAAAAATTTCAACTTCGAAGAACAAAAACAAGAACTTTCAACCTCCAAGAACAAAAATAGTAACCTTCATCCACCAAGTTTTTTAAATGAACAAAAAAAATCTTAACAACCCTCTAACTTTATTTCTAAACTTGACAAAAAATAAAAATCCTAATTATATGGCACATGATATGATAATTGCATCACCAAAAAACTAAAAAATGCACAAAATATTTAGAGAAAAACTTTCTCCTTTTTAATTCATCTTGAGTTTCTTGACAATAGGCATGGGTGCATGAAAGTTGTTGATGCAAAAAGGGAGATCTATTGATTTACTACCATGTGCCACTTGCTTAAGAGTTTCGTGCCCAAATTTCATATTTTCAAATTCCAAGTTGAAATCTAATTCCATATTAGTTGTTCACAATGATGACGTGGTTGACTTGGTTGACTTGACTAATGTGTCTACATGTTGGCTTGATTGATTTGGTTATTTTGGTTGACATGTTTACTAGATGTTAGTTGTTAAAAAAAAATCCATTGTGATTCATTTTGAATTATTTTGTAATCGGCATAGGTGCATGATTAACTTGAAAGAATTAGCCCTTGTCAATGAAGCAATTAAATGTTTCGGGTATAAGACTTGGAAGTATATATAACACCCTATTTTAAATTTATTTCAAGAACAAACTTTCAACTTCAATGAATTCTATGGTTTAGTAGGTTTATAAAATGACATGATACTGTGAACTGCAATGTAGTGGAAAATTAATAATAAAATAATTGAGCAACAATCACAAAACAATGGAAAATAATACTTATATAGTGGCAACCTAATGGTACAACTAGTTGTATAAATGAAAAATCATTATTGATAACTAATTGTAAAAAAATTGAAAGTGTCGCATCTAATGAGTGATGAAAATGCATACATATGCCATGATCATATATGTCAAGGTTGTGCACTACTTTAAATTAGTTGTTGATTGGGTGTTACATTTTCCCAAGTTGTAATATAATTGTCACACGCTATTAAAAAACAATTTGCCAACAAAATCAAACATGTTTGACTATAGTCATATCTACAATGTGTGCATTTTATTATATAGATGTCCATCTTGCAATTAACATACAATTACAATACAACACCTCGACTTTCTGACTTGGCATATTATTTATTAATTCATCATATTTCCTTGGGACAATTACAACATAGTTATATATTAGTTGTTTTAGAGCTTTAATTGTAGGGCAATTTAGTTGCCACAAACATGATTTTTCATAATGATATAGGGTTTGGACTATGAGATCCTATTTCCAATTGTCATGTGGGTATCACATGACCAAAAGAAAAATCCAAGTAAGGAGCAATATTCATATGCAAATATTGCATTTGGAGGAACTTTTTTATTAGTGTGAGTCCACCTCCATTTTGGCCCAATCAATGCATGTTGCACAAATGAGGTTACTTCAATTTTTCCCATAATATGCACATAAGAATGTTCGGAAGGTGTTCCCAAACTTTTTATGACACTAAATGTTTAGGGCACACAACTACCTCACTGCTAATTAAATATAAATCAATAAATATTTACCTAGGATTTAGGAACTTTGAGGGACATATACCAAATAAGCTCAATTAAATTCAATTCATTTCTTTTTTTTGAAAGAGAGGGAAGACAACTCCCAATTCATAAGAGGTATGAATAACATTTCCTCCTTAATATTTCAATCAGGTTTTCAAATTTCATTATGTTTTTGATTTTTTCTGCATAACTAATTATATAAATTTTGGTTTTTTTATTCTCTTTCAAACATTTGTATATAATTTTGTTTATTATGCAAGTGATTACTTTCACTAAATGGCATTTTGTAAGTTGCTTATTTATGTAGGACCTAGGGTTCAGTTGAACATGAACTTTTTTCTCTAGTGGGAATTTGCATACCATTGTCTTTTTATTGGGTTGATTCAATACCACCCATAGGGTTTAAGTTATGATGCAAAATGACATTTTTTAACCACCAAAAACCAAATAGTGTGAGTTAAGGGTTTTAACATTTTCATCCATGCAATATTTTTTTCTTGTGGAGTCATTTGTTGGATGGGGTTCATAGTGGTTTGTATGCTCAAACTATGCATAACATGAGTCCAAAGTGTGTCTGGGCAGCCAAGGGTAGACAAGGAAAAGAAGAAGAAGCAAGCAGTATTCCCCATCTTATATATAATTACAACATGTGTGTGCGTGCGTCCGTCCGACGGGACAGTTCCGCGTTTTAATGGACCGGCGGAACCGGCCCGGACGGTCGGATTCCGAAAACGGGAACCGGCCCGGACAGTCGGATTCCGAAAAGGGTAATGGGTATAACTCAGCAGGGGTGGGGGGGGGGGAGAGGGGGGCGGGCGGGGAAGGGGTGGGGGGGGGCCAGGGAGGGTTTTTTTTTTTTTTTTTTCCCGCCCTAAACTGCCCAGGACTTATTATGGTTTTCAGGACATGGTTTTCGGGACTTGGGATCAACTTTGGGGCCTGGGAAATTTGAGGATATGGTTTTCAGGACATGGTTTTCAAGACTTGGGATCTCAACTTTGGGGCCTGGATTTTCACACTCGCGGTTTCCAAGACCGAAACCTGAAAACTTTTAGGACGTGATTTTCAGGATGTGGGATCTTAATTTTGGGACCTGGATTTCACACAGGGGCTTCACAGTGGCCTTCGGCCACGAGCACCCACTAGTAGTTGTTATTGCAAGCAGTACTTTTGCACTGCTTGCAATAACAACTATGGGCACAGCTAATGTTGGTCTTCCACCAGTTCAGAAATTCTCATCTCACAATGCAATTCAATCTCCTGGTGTTGATTTCTTCAAAAGGAGGCTATTCTGGAATTTCAAACCTTGCATACTTGGTAGCAGAGATTGTTTTTTTTTTCCCTGACGAATTATCGGCAGAATTCTATTTTTCTAAAAGGCCGGCTACCATTACAAAAGGAAAAAAGGGTTAATCATTTAAAATCGCCTAAAAGGGGCAAAAAACACTGTAATTTTTTTTGGAGAGGGTGTCGCCACATTTATGTCTACTGGCTACAGTATTAAGAGTCCCTTGAAATAATGTGGCCAGTTAAGTGGAAATCTGGCTATGGATGCTTGCCACCCTGACTCCATCAGGAAATTGAATAAAAAGAACACTACTTGGTAGCTACCTGTTCACATCTTGAACAATGTGTGCAAATGGAGGTGTAAGGTACAGTAATTAGCAAAGCCACAAAAACAGTGTCATTTTAGCTGGCCTGAAGTTCCAAGGAAACCTTGATGCAGGCAGACTGCAATGGGGTTGTTGCCCATGAAAGAAACCATCATGGAACTCAAGTGCTGACTCCGATTGGTGTTGAGTGGTGGGAACCCTCCCTCGACCCCTGATAAAAAAAATTCTATTTTTTTCGTGCGATGCATTTTGTCCATGTGTTTCCCCAAAAAAAGGAATTCAGAAAGTCCTGGAGGGTCCCCAGATTTCAAGATATCTGAGGCCTTGGTATCTTTGTGCGCTTGTAGGACACGGACGGGTTTGGGGACCGAAACTATGTGTTTTGTCACATAGTTATGGAGATCTATGCTATTGGTTGCACATCTACTTTCTCATCCACCTTTTGTCCTCACACAAACAACACCAAAACATGTCTATGCATAAGTGATGGGCTTCATCATTCTCCTACCATAAACCTCACACAATCAATACTAAAACATGAGTCTATGCGTAGGTGGTGAGCCTCAACATCCCTCAACCACAAACCTCACACAATCAACATCAAGACATGAATCTATGCGTGGGTAGTGAGCTTAACATCCTTCTACCACAAACCTCACACACTCAACATCAAAACAATCGAAACCAAAAGCCTTTCTAAACATCAAAACTTCCATAACAACTTTGTATTCAAATTGTAATTCTTTACAATGGGAGGAGGTCTGTGTTAAGGTCACAAACACCTCCTTATATACTAACCCAAAGGAAACAAGTCAAGAACCTTCCAAAGGTTATCCTACACATAATTTAAACATAAGGAAACAAAATCACATGTTTCCCATGAGATTCCATATTTAATTAATCCTAAGGAAATAACTCAAGGAACTTCCAAAAGTTATCCTCCACATAATTTAAACATAAGGAAACAAAATCACATGTTTCCCATGAGATTCCATATTTAATTAATCCTAAGGAAATAACTCAAGGAACTTCCAAAAGTTATCCTCCACATAATTTATCATAAGGAAACAAAATCACATGTTTCCCCATGAGATTATACATTTAATTAATCTAAAGGAACCAAAATCACATGGTTCCCCCATGTGATTCCACATTCAATTAAAAGGAATGACATCACATAATTTTCCATGTGATTTCACCTTTAATTACAAGAATGACATCACATGGTGCACATGCACCATGTCCATTCATTTACCCCTTTTGTATAATTAATTAAGTAATTAAATAATTACATCAAGTTACCTCTAACAAATTACTAAGGTAATTATGAAATTACCCATCAAGTTACATCACTCCCAAACTCATTATGGATTCCGTCCTCGGAATCAGATATCCAAAATCTTCTTCAATTTGTCATGATTAATGCGGTCTAGATATGGTGAGCCATCAACATTTTCAAGCTCATAAGACCCATTATCAGCAAACACCTTTCTGATAACAAAAGGTCCAAACCACTTGGGTAACAGTTTCTTATAAGCCCTACGATGATGTCGAGCATCAAACATCATGACAAGGTCGCCTTCTTCGAACTCCCTTCTCTTCACCTTCTTGTCGAAAGCCTTCTTTTGTTGAGCCTGAGCGACTTCAATGGATTAGTAGGCTTTCAACTGCAACTCATCCAACTCGTTAAGTTGCAACAATCGATGATGTTGGGACTCATCCAAAGGAAGTCTCATTGTTGTGGCAGTGCGTAACGTCATCACTTCCAGCTCAATGGGTAAAAGCGCCTCCATCCCATAGGTTAAGCGAAAAGGTGAGTACCCTGTGGCAGTTTTGTATGTGGTGTTGTAAACCCACACAACATGGTGAATTTTGAGATCCCAGTCACAAATATTCACATGAACCTCGGCCTCTTTTGCCAACATGGAACACAAAGTCCTATTGGTCCTTTCTACTAGGCCATTAGTGCTAGGTTTATACATAGTGGTAAACCTGTGTTTCACTGCTAGGCGTGCTAACAGGTTTTCCACAACCTCACTCAAAAACTGGGGACCATTATCAGAAACAATTTCAAGTGGTGCCCCAAATCGAGTAAAGACTCGTTCATACAGAAATCGTGCTACTTCTTGTTTCACTGAGGATTTCAAGGCACGTACTTCTGCAAACTTTGTAAGGTAGTCCGTGGCAACTATAATGAATCGATGCCCTCTCCTAGTCATTGGCAATGGGCCCATCAAATCAATTCCCCATTTTTCAAAAGGTCCTAAAGGGGGTATAGGATGTAAAGGGCCACTTACAGTAGACCTTTGTGCGTAGGCTTGACACACATCACAACTCTTGCAATAATCATGGGCATCCTTGAAGAGGGTGGGCCAATAATAACCTGCTTGCAAAATCTTTTCTGCAGTGATTCGTCCTGCAAAGTGACCTCCACAAAACCCATCATGAAACTCGTACAAAAGACGTGAGATGTCACGTTTTCCAATGGTTCGTCGTAGAACACCATCCCTTCCTTAGAAGTAGAGCTGATTGCCTATCATCGAGTAATTTCTACTCTTGTGTGCAATCCTTGTTCGTATTGCCTTTGTGGCTCCATCTGGGAACCTCATGCCATCTAGGTATTGAATGATCTCCCGATATTCTTCAGGTGCTTCTTCTGCATTAATGGTCATGATTGCAGCATCGGGAAAGTCGTCATCCTCTGAAACATCACCCACTCCTTCATATGCTCTTGTAAGGCCATCTACATTGCCATGTCGCCTCCCTGGACGATGGACAATGTCAATGTCAAACTCCTCCATCAAGAGTAGCCATCGAGCAAGTCGACCACTTGGATTGGGTTTGTTAACCAAGTAGGTTAAGGCCTTGTGATCTGTCACAATTTTGGCCTTGTACCCCATCAAGTAATGGCGAAACTTTTTGAGAGAGAAAATAACTGCAAGACCTTCCTGCTCGGTCACAGTATAATTCTTCTCTGCTGAAGTTAATTGTCTACTAGCAAAATGAATGGGATGGTCATGCCCATTTTCGTCTAATTGTGATAGTGTGGCTCCCACCGCTTCTCCTGATGCATCATAATACACTAAAAATGGTATGTTCCAATCTGGAGTTCGAAGGATTGGCGCAACTTGAAGAGCTGACTTCAATTGTTCGAATGCTCGTCTGGACACCTCGTCCTCCATTGGTGCAGGTGCATCTTCACGCAAGAATCGTGTTAAAGGACGTGCTTTTGCCGCAAACATGTGTATGAACCTTCGATAGTAACCTACCATCCCCAAGAAACCTCGAAGAGCTTTCTTCGAGGTGGGAAAAGGAAGCCCTGAAATCCTATCAAGCTTTTCAGGATCTGTAGCTACCCCATCCTTTGACACAATGTGTCCAACCATCTTCCCTTGCGAAAAACCAATTGTGGTTTTCTCAGGGCTCAAAGTCACTCCTGAATCGTCCAAACGTTGAAAGACTAACTCAAGTTTGGCGAGGTGAGAAGCTCTATCACTATAAACCCCAAAGTCGTCAATGAAAACCCGTAGGAAAAGGCCCAGAAATGGATCAAAGACCTTGTTCATCAACCGTTGAAATGTCCCTGGAGCATTGCACAGACCAAAGGGCATTACTGTGTAGCAAAATGTGCCCCAAGGTGTGGTGAATGTGGTCTTCAATTGATCTTCTGGAGCAATTTTCACCTGGTGGTAGCCCCTGTATCCATCTCCAAATGTGTACATCTCGTGCCCTGCCACCTCTTCCAAAATTTCTTCACAAAATGGCAAAGGGTAACGGTCTTTCTTAGTTACTTTGTTTAAGGCTTTGTAGTTGACACACACCCTTAGCTTGCCATTCTTCTTTAACGCCAACACCACAGGAGAAACCCACTCAGTTGTCTCCACATGTCTGATGAACCCTGCCTCCAACAACTTGTCGAGCTCCTCCTTCACCATGGCCGTGTATCTTGGATTCCACCTCCCTTGCTTGGTCCTGATTGGCTTGGCATTTGGTAACAGTTCAATCTTGTGTTGCTCCATGGTGACCTCCCTCAAGTCCTTGTAGCTGAAAGCAAAAAGATGGATATACTTACGTAGTAGATCCTCGTATTGCTTCCTTTCCTCCGATTGAAGGTCTGGTCCCAGTTGAATCTTGTTTAGACGCTCCTCGACCTCTCCTTCTGTTAACAAGCATGGACTGGATTGGTTATCACCCCCTTGAACCCCTTGACCCGACAAAGTTCCAACTTTGGGGATTGTCTCCAAGGCATATAACCCTACCTCCTCTTCACTAGAATCATCCGTGTAAATCCCTTCAGAGCTAGAACTTTGGTCTGTTTCTGATTCATCCTCATACTCACTCGTCCCACCAGAGCTTTTCACAAAATTGGCAAATGGAACTCTTTGTCGGTTAGGACGAACCCCGATGGTCATGTATCCCTCGCCCCAATAATTCCTTGCATGTGACTTCGTTAACCAAGGCCTTCCTAATATCATTGGATAAGCCCCATCTTCCTCCAAAACCACATGGAAATCTACAATGGTAGAGACCCTCATTACAGTGATCACCACATCGTTAATGACTCCTTCTGGCCTAACAACTCGCTTGTTAGCCATCTTTAAGGTTACTGAGGCTGGCCTGTCAATCTTCAAGCCTAAGTACATCATTGCAGGAATTGTCATCACATTGACTCCTGCCCCTCCATCCACCAACACTCCGCGCAACACTGATCCATTGCATTGCACATCAATGATCGGATCACATTCGCGCTCAGCTGCTATGGCATTCAAAGGTGAAGGTACCTTTGGGACTTTAGGTGCTGACAATCCCTTCCTCAGCTCCCTTCGAGCTGACGGCACCATCGCCACCAACTGTCCAATGGTGATGTCCGCTTTCTGAGATCCCACATCCTTCACCACAGAATAAGGACCGGAATCTCTAGAAATTGGAAAGTCTTGGAATCCAAATCTCCGCCTTTGGTTCTTTTTCTTCTCTTTTGGGGCCCTCGCCATCTCCTTGAACCTTTTGACGCTTGCATCGGGATGAGAAGTGCCCTCCGCTGGTCGTTTAGATTGGGCCATGACATCAATTGTATCTTCAGGGATTTTGAGGCTCCTTTCCAAACCCATCAAAGCCCTTTCGCGCCCTTCACTCATTGGCTCAATTAAATGTACTTGAGCCTTGCCCTTCTCTTCTGTAGAAAATCTTCGAGTAGAGGGGCCTGCATTCTCTCTGGTAGCCAAGGCTGGCAAGTTTGGACATTCTCTTGAATAATGTCCCATCTCCCGGCACCTGTAACATTGAATTGTTGACAGGTCCCTCTCCACGTTTTTGCTCTTACTCGTCCTTGGTTGCAACAGATGGAGGCTTAGCTGGTTCATTTGGTTAATCATTTGCTCCATAGCCGACTCCATGCGAGAGTTCACTTCCGGATGCTTCCGTAATTCTGGCTCAGTCGAAAATTGCACGGTTTTTGCCGTGGGTCGCACAGTTGGTCGTGGAACTTCCTCCATGCTCACCTCCTTTTTTTCAGCAACTGCTGCTGCTTCTTCGAACGTCGTCGTCTGTTCATATCTCACTTGTTGTCGTAATTCTGACAACAGACCAATGGTGAAATGTTCTAGTACCAATGCATTGACTCCCGCAAAGATTGGATCAGTTCCTTCATGACCCTGTGCTCTAAGACACCCTTGGAGTTTATTCTGCAACGTCATTGTCCTCTCCTTATACTCTCTTACTGACTCTAAAGCCCCTTGCTTTAGTTGGCTCAGTTCAAGTATTAAGTTCTGGTAGACGTTCTTCACAGAAAACTCCTTCACTAGAGCCTTAGTTATGTCAATCCATGATCCTCTCAACTCTTCCGTTTGTCGCTCAAACCAAAGTGATGCCGAACCCTCTAAGAATTCAGGAAGAAAATTAAGCCATTCCACAGCGGTCCTAAGCCCCGTACCAATACAAGCCCGTTTGTATTCCCTTAAAAACATTTCGGGGTCCTCACCCTTACTTCCCCTAAAAACTGGAATAACCATATTGATTCTTGTTTTGTTTCAAAGAAAAAAAACAAAAACAAACACCCAACCTAATTGAATCTTTTTACCAACTATCGCTTAGCTTTTACAACCTTTCCTCGTGAATAAGGAAATTCCCAAGGGCCCGAGTTGCACTCATAACAAAATCCTCCCTATCCTCTCGGTGTAAATCTCTAAAAGGACCAGACATTTCCAATCCTGCCATTATCCTATTTAAATGCCTAGATTGAAAAACAACATTTACAAGATCCTGGCTATCACGAGTATCAATTACGCCTCCACTCCACATGACATGCAAGTTATTAGTTCTGGCGTAATCTAGAGTCGCATCTCTCTTCCTAAGCCAAATGAGTAGATGCTGCTCTTCTGTGATTGTCCTTTGGCGTTGCCTTGCAGGTTCCAAGTCGGGTTGAAGTCCAGATTCCTCTCGTCTTCTACGTAATTGTGATACTACCACACTTGGTTCACCTACAGCCCCAGGCTCCTCCAAAGGTCTTTCAACAGGAGTCCTTGGCCTAGTGACTCCTAATGTCAATGATGGAGTTTGTTGCCTATCTTCGGGAAACTGTGTACCAGGGGAGTCAGGAGCCTGTCCTAACGTTGACATTAATGTTTTTACTAAAACAACAATTCTAGAAATAAAACATATATGCTTTTTATTTCTTCCAACAACCTAAAACACTTCTTGTAAGAAGTTTAAAGGTTTTAACAGGGTCTAATGAACATAAGCTTACTCAAGAATATTTACGATCCTTCATAAACTTCTATTTACATCCTCTCATATGGCTTAACACGTGCCATCTTCTTTTCCTTTCTTGCATGTAGCCTTTCTTTGCGAATCTTTTCAAATTCTCGCAAATCTGACTCTAACTCATGCCTAGGATTGCAAGTTACATCCAAAAGAAGACTTGGGGTCAACAAGAACAATTCATGTTTGTGGTCCTCAAGATGCTGCTTCACGCGTTGAATTGTGCACCCAACTCGATTTGGCTTGCCTTTTGTAATCTCAATCGCCAGAAGTTGAATCTGCTCCACCCATGTGGCCACTTCTGTCCATGATTCGGGGATAAACAAATTGCCTTGCATCCCTCGTTGTAAACAACAACAACAATTTGCTCCCTCCTTCTCTTTCCCTTCTTCCCACCAAGTTTTCCACGACACAATTAATTGTCTCCACACAATTTCACAACACAATTAAATGTCCTCCCACAATTTCACAACACAATTAACATAGACTCGGGTCCCGGTTACGGAACCAAAAAGATGTAGGACACGGACGGGTTTGGGGACCGAAACTATGTGTTTTGTCACATAGTTATGGAGATCTATGCTATTGGTTGCACATCTACTTTCTCATCCACCTTTTGTCCTCACACAAACAACACCAAAACATGTCTATGCATAAGTGATGGGCTTCATCATTCTCCTACCATAAACCTCACACAATCAATACTAAAACATGAGTCTATGCGTAGGTGGTGAGCCTCAACATCCCTCAACCACAAACCTCACACAATCAACATCAAGACATGAATCTATGCGTGGGTAGTGAGCTTAACATCCTTCTACCACAAACCTCACACACTCAACATCAAAACAATCGAAACCAAAAGCCTTTCTAAACATCAAAACTTCCATAACAACTTTGTATTCAAATTGTAATTCTTTACAATGGGAGGAGGTCTGTGTTAAGGTCACAAACACCTCCTTATATACTAACCCAAAGGAAACAAGTCAAGAACCTTCCAAAGGTTATCCTACACATAATTTAAACATAAGGAAACAAAATCACATGTTTCCCATGAGATTCCATATTTAATTAATCCTAAGGAAATAACTCAAGGAACTTCCAAAAGTTATCCTCCACATAATTTAAACATAAGGAAACAAAATCACATGTTTCCCATGAGATTCCATATTTAATTAATCCTAAGGAAATAACTCAAGGAACTTCCAAAAGTTATCCTCCACATAATTTATCATAAGGAAACAAAATCACATGTTTCCCCATGAGATTATACATTTAATTAATCTAAAGGAACCAAAATCACATGGTTCCCCCATGTGATTCCACATTCAATTAAAAGGAATGACATCACATAATTTTCCATGTGATTTCACCTTTAATTACAAGAATGACATCACATGGTGCACATGCACCATGTCCATTCATTTACCCCTTTTGTATAATTAATTAAGTAATTAAATAATTACATCAAGTTACCTCTAACAAATTACTAAGGTAATTATGAAATTACCCATCAAGTTACACGCTCAGAGTGCTGCAAGGTCTGGAGATTTCAATATATCCGAGAGGGTTTCATATCTTTCTACACTCTGGCATGTGCAAAATCACGCTCAAGTACATCTGAGTTGCACTTGGACAGGTAATGGACACCCAAGTGCGATCAGTGAATTTTTTCTTTTTGGGAATTTTTTGCCAAACTTCAACCTAAAGAATCTGATTTGAAACCTACACAAAGGATTTTTTCATGAAATTAATTGCCAAAACTTAGTCTTGATAAAAAAATGAGCAAGTCATGCTTGGTATGGAACTCTTGGGATGGCAATTAGCTTACCCATGGAACTAACATTCCCGTTGTATAACTTTCTGTGTAAGACAATTTGTGCTTTGGCTGTTGGGCTGTGGTGACCCTCTTTGTTAGTGGAGGTAGGCCTGAGGGCTCAAAACACAATCTGATATTTCAGAGTGCCATGTGGCATCATTTCAAACACTTTCAAAGTAAGATTTTTTTTTCCTTGTTGCCTTTCTTTCACAGCACTTGAATTATTTTGTCATAATTATATGGAAAATCCTTAATTACATTGGCAGTAAAAATATTAATACCTTTCATAATATTGGGCTCTAGGCTTACCTCCACTCCAGGTCCCAGAAGGAATCAACTAGTTTGTTCATTTGTTGATGAAACCTTGCCAAACTTTATAAAAGAAAATGCACCCATCCCCAAGAGAAAAAGGAAGGAACAACCAGAGAGAGCACCAACATCCAACAAAGAGACAGCACCCAAAGGTGCAAATGCAAATTTGTTTATTATGTAAAATGACCATAAGTTTGCCTGGACCATGGCCACCATTAACAAAGTATGTTGTGGTCATGCTGGGACCCTGGCAGCCCTGGGTCATCAGCATCCAAGGAAATGGGAACTAATTAGCTGGGCTCCACCTATGTCCTAATACCATAGTCATTACTCCTATTTCCATGGTTGATAGCTGACAAAATCCCAGATTCTGGATCAAATGGACTTCACCTTATGTCTTCGTTTCGCCCGCCTCATTAACTTCCATCTCACGGTATTGCAAACTTTTAACTTCCATGTCACGGTATTACAAACTTTTTGAGCATAGGAGCAAGGCAATTGCCTTTAGCCTTGAGGAGCAGGCACTGTACAAGAACAATAATTTGCACACATTAAAGTGGGGGCGTCTGAGCACTATTTTCTGCTCTACTTTACTATGAATATGGATTGATTGTTGCAAATATTTGTGGTACAGCTTGTTGTGAACATGGATGATGGATTTTCACATAAAATTTATTTCTTGATCTTGCATTGGGACTCAGCATCTTGTACTGGGTTTCTTCTGTAGTTGCTAAATTTTAGATTGGATTGAGTTCCTGGTCTTTGGATGAAAGTCAATTCTGTTGCATCATGATCATTGCATTCAGCCCCATAAGCATATACCTATCACAATAACCTAATCCAGTGAAGTCCAAATTCAGGCAGCTACACACAATATAGCATATATTTGATTCAGTTTGGAAACTGGATTTGAGGGTTGCAAAGCGTTTCCCATGTTTTTGCTGGATATTTCTGGAGGGAAAAATTTAAAGGAAACTCTTCATCTGCCAGTAGGAATTGAACCCTAAACCTGGCCATGCAAGCTTTGCAAAAGCAATTTCCCTTTCTCCTGCAGCCTCCTGAGAGCATCTCCGGCCATGCTCAGTATGTACTGTGTAAAAGTATTTCTCACATCCAAGCTTAGTTTTTTTTTTCCCAACCCGACCCATACATCTAAAATTGGGATTGCAATTCCGCGGGAGACTATTAGGTGATGGCAAACCACCTGTACCAATCATTATGATTGGCCCTTCAGAAACAGGGAGCAGCAGTCAGATCATATGTATTACACTCTCCTCTGGCATGTGTTAGGCTTTGCTGTGCCTTTTACCAGCTTCTTCAAATTCTGCAAAAATGCTGGGCCAAAACCATTTTGGTGAGCCAACCTAGACTGGGTTTACTTTTCTTCATCGAATTTTAATTTGCAGAGTCACATGCTGAGCACCAGTGGACTTGCTCTAATAAGTGGTAGCCCTTCAATTCCTTCTTCAGACCCTAGAATTTATCAAGTAGTTGGTGCTTTGCATTTGGTGTGAATTCTGTATTGTACAACTCTACGCAATTCCTGTAACATTTTTCATTGAGAACTTGTCGAATTCAAAATTATGTAGTCACAAGATTCCGTACTGCAACTACACGATGGGCAGTGTCCATGGAGATGACTATTGTTGTACCGGTCTATAGGACCTGTGCCTGGTATCAATATTGTTACTAACACCGGTATCAAGGACCTACCACGCTGGGATGACCTGAGCCGATACTAGCCTCATATACCAGGTTAATTCCTGCCTCATGCCAGGTAAAAATCAGCCTTGGACCATCCTGGTATGAATTTTTTTTTCAATACCCAATACCAGGACCAGACCGGTGTTGATACCCATCCAATACTGGTGATGACCTCCTCACAATGGTCATCACCTGATACACCTCTACATGCATTTTGAAGGAGTTGCCAAGACCAGAAGGAGTTGCCAAGACCATACGACACAGAACTTACAAAAAAACTATTTCTCCGGCTTTTATTATGAAGCATTGGAGCAAATTTATAATGGAATCAATGAAATTGTCTTTCACCTGTTGAATTTCTGTTGTGCATCTATAGGGCTTCTATCATATCCCTGTATTAAATCTGTAGCAAAAGGAGTTGTTTGAAACCTTGCTTGTAAATTTGATTGTGCACCCCTGGGAAGGGTGAGTTGATGATGCTAGCTGCTACATACATACACACTTGCTTTGCATTATATGCAAACTGCTGCCAAGTTTTACAAGTCAGCAAAAGCATGATAGTATATTGAATCAGAGATGATGTACCGGACTGCTGCTGCACATGTGGCTACAGTCAGTACTCCTGACAAAACTACAATGCACCAGTGCCATGTTAGCCTCCATGTACTGAACCCCTTTCCCTTCACCTGCAAGTTTACATAGCCACAGAAATGATCACTCAAAGCATCAGAACATCTTGATCAGTTATGAGATTTGGGGACATATATCTCCAAACCAAGCTTCTACAGGTCAAACAATCATTGAGATTGCTTTCAACAGTGGCTGACATGACTGCTTGTAATTTGAAATTTTTATCAGTGTGCTATCTGTAAAATTGAAGAAATAGATCCCAACAACAATAATTTGAAGGTAATGCGACTATGAGTGCAGTCATAACCTTATGAGAGTTGCCCACAAAGTGTCAGACCATCACCTTCATCATGGACAGCAATGACAAGCTGCCATGACTACAACTGACTTCATCAGCTCCCAGCAGTGGGTGAAGATAAGTAAAAAAATAATCCACCCAAAATCTGTGTCCTGAGTTTCTCTTGCATTTCCAGAAGCGACTGGAAGTCTCAGTCCTTATAGACGTGGCCACCTGGATCTATGGCAAGTTCTCTCATCACTTTGCAGCTGATTTATCCCCGCAATGAGAAATAGTAGTTGCACTATGGTAGAAGATGGTAGTTGCACATAGTGAGAGACTTTGAAGTGTTGCTTTGGGAGAAAAGAAGGTATGGGAGTGTATTGGGTTTTGTAGGAAGAGAAAAGAGACCTTGAGGTACATGTGGTGGATGATGCCAGACTCAAGAGGGAAGGCTGCCATTGCACCGGTGAGGGTGATGAAGTCTCCAAAGAATGGCAGCAAAGCTCCAAGGAATGTGCTGATAGTGATGTATGTGCCTCGTGTGATGAGGCGGACAAGCATACTGTGAGCAGACCAATCACCCTGATCCTTTCTGGCAAAGTGTGTGTCCATGAACTCATACATGGGTGTTGCATAGATCTGTATAAAACCCCTCAACTCTTCAGTTTTTAAAAAATCCAGGCTCTTTGCAAACAGACAACATGTGCTCAGTATGCCATCTATGTAGGCAAACATGAACAATTTGGGCCTTTGTGAAGGATGTGACTTACATGGAGAGACACAATAGCTTGCAAGAAGGCAGCAGCATTGGCAATTGTCACCAAGGATTTTGGGCCACTAAGAGAGAGCAACAGGTAAGGGTTGGCTGTGTTTCCATAAGCCCAGTAACCCACAAAGGTGAGAACTAAGAAAGGGAAGGTTCCAACTGTGAACTGCATTCCAAGAGCCTTATAGATGTTTGTTCTTGTTGGCTGTCTAATTGTTGCCTGCAATGCCAAACCTGTGTAAGGATCCTGCCATACCTTCAACAATAAAGAGACAAAGACATTTCCATAACATATTTCCATATTGCCATGCTGCTCGAAGTCAGAAAAAGATTGCATCATCAGGATGGGGAACTACCTGCATCTCAGGTAGGATGCCAGTATTGTATGCAAACGCTATTGTAGCTAGAGCTCCAATTGCATTGAATGTTCTATCAGCTTTTGTGCCTTTCAAGGAGTAGTCCCTGGGTCCAGCTTTCAGACCTGTACAGGTTCCCCATGATATCAGGTAAGCACAATGAGTCTTTCACTGATTCATGCTGTACCCTCTTCAAAGGGTTTAGGGACAGGAGCACATGAGTTGTATCAGCCATGTCAATACATGTCATGCCCAGTTTAGATGAGAAACCAAATAAAGCAAAAAACTACTGTACATCAAGCAGGCGAGACAGAGACAGAGACAGAGGACATACCATCAGAGAATGCAACACCTATGGCAATACAGGTGTAGATGAGAGACAGAAACAGTGAGCAGGTTGAGAAGAACCGCAGTGCATGTAAATTGGGAACCACAAAAGCAAATAAGCCAAAACAGACACCCGCAACCACAATCCAGCCTGCCAGCTTGACATTGGTGTTATCAGTGAATGCCCCCCATATTGCCTGCCCACCCACACCAAGCTACAACTCAGTACATAGCTTCAACACTACAATGGTCAAGTTTCTTGACATAGAACATGCCATGAACCTGATTTGATGGTCAAAACTGAATCAGAACACTAAAGAAGGCATCAGTTACTATTCCCAAAAATGCTGGCCTAACCCATCTATCTGCTTGCATGTTGGCAATCAGAAGATCACTCTAAAAACATGCTTCAGCTTAAAGATCTGTATGGGATTTTCATAAAAAGTGTACAATCAAGGATCCACTCCTTGATGACAAAGGTATTGTTTCTGCTTTTAGTTCCAAGAATGCCTGGTCATCTGCTTGCAAAAACACATCATTGCTCCATCATACTACACTGGATCTGTATGTGAACTATTTCTGTTTGGCAATGAGGTGGTGGCAGAACACAGAAGTACAGCATTCCCCTGTTATTGCACTTTCATAGTTCTGGAGGCAAGTACCTTAAGAGCTTCACCAGCCAGAATGATAGTTCCCACATTCGCAATACTCAAGTTGAAATACTGCACAAACCATGTTGCTCTGTACATGCCACGACCTAGAAAATGCACAGCCAACAAACACACAGGTCATCCCATGACTAATTTGAACCTTGAAGAAGCTCACACATTACAGATTTACAGAAAATCAGTAACTGGCTCTAGTGATGCTTTTTTTGCATCTTACCATCAATAATAGCATGTCAGCTTGAGCTCAAGCTCTCTATATACACGGGATATGATGGCCTGAGATGTGTACCATAGATATGACCTGCGAGGTCACGGTATCGAATGTGGCGCTTCCCACCAGTCTCATGAAGACTTCCCAGTAAGCAGTTGTTGTAGAAAGAGATCACACCACCTCCGATGAGGCAGAGAGAGCCAGTTGCGAAACCCAGGTATGCCATGATGAGAGCTGGATAGCCTAGTATGAAAGCATTGTTGAGAGCCGCAATGAAATGGAAACCCACCTCCCACCAGCTGTCTGCAAAAATGAACAACACCGCATTTCTTGCAAATCATCATCACACAGACCAACCTAGTTTCTTTCAGAAATCCCCTAAAGCTGAACCAAGACCTTCAAACCCTAGGAAGGGTGGTCAAAAGTTTCTGTGTGCCTCTCTCTCAAGAGACCCATCCGTCATTGAAGAGGGGGTTTTTTTTTTTCCTGATGCATATATATCACTTTCCTGCATTTGAGATTTCCAGCGAAGTAGATGAGAAGACTCTTGGAAAGATGCGAATTTTTTTGGCAGGACGAGCCAGCAAACGGAGTAGTTAAATTCTGTTAAAACAGCAGCGAGCACACGAGAGTGCGAGAAAGGGTTTCGAGACCTTGTCCGACGCGATGGACCGTCTCCCTGGACACTGGGACTGACCACCCAGACTTGGGGCCTTCATGATGATAATGATCTCCACCACCATGGCCTGCTTCCGGGTCCCCACCCAATTGCCCATTTTGCACATCTCCTCCGCCAACATTGAGCGATGGTAACGGCTGCTTCACTCCCTGATCCACCACAGCCATCTTTTGGAAACCCGTAAGTTCATCACCTCCTTCACAAAACGTCATCGCGGCGCCGGATACTTTAGTCCCCACCATGTCCGCGACTCTTTGTCAGGAAAACAGAAGCACTTACCGCCCTCCCTTTCTTTTCTAACTCACTACAATCCTCCCCACAAAGCTCCACAAAGCTCCCCAAGACTCTCACAAGCTATGGCTACAAGAAAAACTGTTCACAAGGACAAAAACAAGCCTTAGCAAAGACCTTCTTCCTCGGAACATCCCCTAGTAATGCAGCATTGTGCGAAAGAAGGAACACTCCCGCCAACAAAAGCCACTTTGATGTTCAACTGCGCGTCCTCTTTCCCTTCCGAGCTTCTTCCATCTGCTCTCTCTCCTCTGCGACTACTTCGTCTAACCCAATACTCAAGTAAAACCGCATCACAGCTACCGAGATCAAAACAAACACATTACTTAAAACTAACTCTGAAATGTCGCAATTCCATTGACCATAAAATTTTTGTCTAGAACGTATGTCAAAGCAGTCGCAGCAGGGTGTCGCGAGTGTGAGGGGTACAGGGAGAAAATGCAAGCTGCTGTGGGGCTCATGCACTAAGCTCCAGTTCTGCTGCTATGCTGCAGATCTTATCTTTTTCCCTTAACATGTAAAATGGCTATAAAGTGTTCTTCTGTTGCCGCCGCTACTGCAGACCGGGGCGGGAGTCACAAGCCGTCGAAGGAGCTCAACCGGGTGCTGCTCGAACCAGCTTCTGAATACGCATTAGCAGTAGCAATAGTAGTAGCACACACAGTAGTGTGAAGTCGAGGAGTGACGCAACTTTTGTGCGGCGCGGCAGCGAAAGCAACACAACAACAACAGTAGTTGTGGCAACAGCAGCAGCAACTCCCGAACGCCATCACGCTCTCTTGCAGCTGCGGTAAGAGTTTTCCTGCAGCTGTGGTAAGAGAGTTTTTTTGTAGAGAGTTTAGTTGGTTGGTAGTAGAGACTGTAGTGTGTTTGGTGTCGGAGAGTGGGGTCCAGTGCTTCCGTTCCAGTTTGCACAGAGATGGCGATCCCTGGAAAAGAGGTCCAGTAGGGACACTGGAACTCCACGCCCAGACGAGTCCTGAAAGCGAGGGAAGGGGAAGAGAAAGCAAGTGGTGGGCCCCTCCATCCACCCCCCCCAACTCCCATCCGCCTTATTGCATTTGTCAGGCTGCTTACTTTCACTCTTTACCAAGCCCTGCTCTTTGCTTGCTTGCTTTCTGCTACTGCTCCTGCTTCCATACAGCCATGGCCCTTGACAGATTAATTAACCTGCAGATTTGCCCCCATTCTATTTTCTGCCTGCCATCGCCAAAACACATACATAGCTACACTTCAACAGCACACATACCTACCTACATTTTAAGAGAACAGGTAGAATTTTTCCATGGAACTACAGCCTAAGGTGCTACTGGCTGCCTCCTCTCCTCTGAAATTCAATCACAGCCATCCGTGATTTTAAATGGACAACTTCTACTGGATCTTTACTGCGGGTAATGACCTCAACAATGGCGCAGTTCTATGGCCTCCTCCTTCTGGGAATTCGGGTCTCAAGCACAGGTCCCACCTTGGATAGGACCCTTATTCCAAGAAGGGGCCGTCTTTACCCTACTACACAATAAAGAGCCAGTAACACACCTCGATGGCACCTTATCCTCAATCAAATTTCTGTCTCAAGAGAAGAGAGGATTGCACCAATTTGTTCCTAGTGTAAACCTAATTTAAAACAAATAACAAACACATGACTTTCTCATAGCTCATCTCTTCTTTTTATGTGATCCCCATAATTTCCCTTGTTTTGTTCACAAAATCTTAAACATTGTGAGAACAAAATTAGGGACTTCTCTTCAAGGAATTTTACATTCTTGTCATTCCAAGGATGCTCCTATGTGAAGGTTTTGAATTCCTTCCTACCAGCTCAAATGCACGGTCTCAAAGAAAGCCCATGAATTTGAATTTCAACCATGGAAGGGGTGACCAACATCTCTTGGGAATTTTGATTGTGAGTAATTTTTGTCATGTGAGCAACTTTCTATGACTAAAAAAAAACTTGTGAAAAAAAATTAACAACAAATTGAACTATCAGCAAACAACTCTAGTACAAAAAGTTTCGTCGCCTTGAAAAGCTTTTAAGATGATTAGAGAAAAATGATTAAAATGAAAAGGTGATATTGTGTCTAAGGTTTAAGGGGCAATAATCTGAGAGACAATCCCTTTTTATTATTTTGTTCAAAATGTAAAGAGCAATAATTTTGTTGGGGGAGGGGAAGCCACCAAAAATTCCCTCCAACTTTACTTCTAAAGAAAATTATAAACATTAACAATATATCATAGATGTATGGTTGGGAATTTTGGGAACCCACTATTGTTGTTATTTTCATCATCCCACCTCAAAAACATGAGTCTAAAAATATATGTTAATGGCCCAAGCAACATTAGGCACATTATACACAGCAGTCCATGTAAGATTTCAACAAGTTTTTTCACTCAAAGCCATTTAAGATTTCAACAAGCTTTTTCATTCAAAGCCATTTAGGATGTAAATGGAATAGTGTAAACCCAAACTTATCACCCTTTGCCCATTGGACCAATGAGGCATTTTAAATTTTGGTGTATCTCAAGCCCAAATGTAAATCACCCCTTATACTTTGGGTCATCCAAGGGGTTGAGATCCTCATGGTCTACTGCGTCAAAGATTATGTATTGGTGTAGGATTTGGACATAAAATTTTGGCTGGAACTTGGTTCGATGTGTGAGTAATAGATATCTAGAAGACTATGTGTGCATATGATGGATGAGCATGTTTCTTAAAAGTACATGCATCAAGATAAAAAGTTCTAAACCAAGTAAGCCAAGATTTTAGTTTAAAGTTGGAACCTGCGGCAACGAGGCAGAGTCATTACTCAATGAGATGCTTGTTCTTGTTTTTCTGCAGAGGGATGTTGTGGATGGCAGCACAAGACCATAATAGGAAATTTGAGAGGCTTGATTTCTAGAACTAATGAGTGTGATTTTGGGGATTCTGGGTTGTGGACATTTCGTGAAGCTTTGGTTTTTAAAACTAATCGACAGGAGTTGGCGGGTTTTGGGTTGTGCAACAGATAGGCTTGATTTCTAGGACAATCAACTTATGGATGGGATTTTGGGGTTTTGGGTTGTGAAAATACGAGAGGCTTGATTTCTAGCATTAATCTGCAAGTTTATGGGGAATTTGTGACGTTTTTGAGGGAGAGCATTGTTGGTCAGTCCATGTAAGGGGACCAAAAATTATTGTAGTTTTGGTGGAGAGCATTGTAGATCAGTACATTTAGCAGACCCAGGAAAATGACAGCATCTTCTTGGAACCAGAGATGAAAGATGGCAATTTGCTTCAAGGTTATCAATGTTCTGGGCTGAGTTTATCTAACAAGTTGTAGCCCATTTGCAGTTGCCTTGGTAGATCATTAGATGAAGGAAAGCAGATATTTTAATAAGGTGCCAGTGCAAATTTTTAGAAAGTTATGCACTAGGTAACCAGCCAGAGGATGCTGGTTACCAGAAATAAGTGAGGTGTGGAAGAGTTGAACTTGTTTCTGGTAACCAGTGTTCTCGAGCTGGTTACCAGACTTAACCTTCTGTTTAGAGGTTTGAAAGTGACCCAATAACCCTCATGTGGGCGGATGAAAAGTTTCATAACCTTCTTGGAGATGGACCAAAACAGACATATAACCTCCTCTCCAAGGATGAAAATCCATAATCATTCTCCATCTGGATGATGTGTGCAAGAGGGAAAAAAAAGAGGGAGATGTTATGCATCGTGAGAGATGAGGGGAGGGCCAATTAGAAGCATGAAAAACACTGAACAGAAGGTTATGAATTGAACAATATTAGAGAGTGTCTTTCAGATCTGGATAGACCAAGTTGTTGCAAGGACTCATGACTCATGACCACCTTGCAAGCTGATATTGGTTCAAATTTGTCACCTGGCCATGTAATACAATATAATAGCCAGCCCTTAACTAGGGAGGAGGGTTTTTGTACGGGTATGTATTATATGGACAGGTTAAACCATGGGAGGGGTAACAAGGAGCTCACTGCATAATCAAAGGTTCAAAGAAAATTACTAAGGATGACAAAACTGCCTAACTTGTTAGGTAATTTGAATGTAAAATGAATTTGATAAAGAAAGCAACTTAGAGAGTAGAGCTACCTGTCTGTCATTTACAAACTACTTCCTGGTTCAAGCAAAAAAATTGTCCCCAAATGTTATGCAAAATGTGAAATCTTTTCCCACTGAGCCAAACCAGCAAAGGAACAAGATTGTGATCTCTGCCATGAAGTGTCCCACTCTTCAGAAGGAGACAATGGTCGTTAAGACAAAAGAACAAGCAGCTGCAAGTTCAAACTCAAGAGGAATGATGAAACCATATAACATGGTTAGGTGATTTGATATGAATTTTACTTTCTAAAAGTAAGCTGTAGAATCCAGCTTGGGTATCGGATTGGCTGGTCACCCACAAATATCCTTCCCTTTGGGGCATAGCCAACATAACAAGGAGGTTAGGTTGCAACTATTGTGGCTGTTAGAAAGTGTGTGCCTCCAGAAAAAGACTATAACCCATAATGTGAAAGCACGCCCAAAAGGCAATACTTAGTTACCAAACTTTGCATCATTTCAAGCTTACAAGGTCATATTCATCATCATAATCATTGTTTCCTTATCAGTTCATGCAATGATCATTCAAACCTGTTTTGTGCTTTTGTCTTGGTTTTTGTGTTATAACTATTGTGATGTCAATATTATCATTATTACTTTTTGGTAGTCCACTAATCATATCTTCTTCTTTCTTGAAAAGTTCAATTGGTTTGCAAGGCACCATGTCTCATGTGCGTGTGCCTGGAAATACAAAATGCAACAAGGAAAAACCCCAAAGACAGAGAGGAGAGAGCCCTACTTGTCCTCAAAGTGGGTCAAATCCTTGTAACTCATGACAAGACATCTAATAGTCTTTCAAAGGTTCAAATTGAAAGGGCACAGATTAGTGTTTGGTGACTTTGTGTGACGTGTAGGGGGCAGGTTCCCCACCCGGCCCATATTGTCTTTGGTTCATTCTCTTTGCAATGGATTCTTTCCATTTGCTTCTCTTCTTCTTTTTTAAAATGGAAAGGGCACTTTCATAAGACTGGTTACATTTTTTTAACCAAGCAAAATTTCTTTGTGAATATTTTTGTAGATGGGTACTTTTGGTCAAATCCTTCCCTTTGAAGAGTAGGGTTGACAGTAGCCCTTCACTACAAAGAGGAAGCCTGCCCTTCAACTTTAAGCCAGACCCCTTACAATTCCAACTGCATTCCAAGATTACACATGCACATCAGTCAGATGTTCAGACTGTTGACATTACTTATGCCAAGTTTCAGCCCACATGAGACAAGGAATTTGGGGCATGCATATGAGAGAGTCTTTTTTCTTTTCTTTGGTGTTCTTAGGGTGCGTTGCCATGGTAGCCTGCCCGCCCGCCTGCCCACCCCTGACTTCAGTGGTGACCGCCCAAATATTTGGGGGTTTTCCTAGTGAAGACTGGCTCTAATAAGCCAGTATTCTAGCATGCTTGCCCGCTAGTATGGTGGGTGGGGCAGAACCCACCATAATGACAAATGCCCATCCAAACATACTAGATACTTAACAAATATGTCCAAGCTCACAAAGATTTAGAGGGCTATGGAAGTGTTTACATGGTTTCCTAAACCTACAATGGCAATATGCCACCAAAGTAGGTCCACTCACAGCTAGTAGCCACCAATAGGTATTCTTTGCCATGAATTACACCAATGAATTATTTACCTTTACCAAACCAACACAGCAACTCTAATTGGGGGGGGGGGGCTTATCATAGCTGCAGAAATGTATTGATTGTAGACAAGATCTTGCAATCTGAATTTGCTAGCATTTGCAGGGGTTGTCAATTCTTTAGTCAAATCAAAGGTGTGATCTCTAACCAGAGAAGGTGGTTAGTGAGATGTTCATAATGAAGTCAAAAAAGGTGTAACCAATAAGCGAGCACCTACAGGGCTTGGTTCCACACATTCCGTAAGATGCTAGTCATGGGGAGAGAAACCTGAACACTGGAAGAGTTAAAGACATTTATACATTGCACCACAATGTGATGAGCAGATTCACATGCCCATATTTGCTAAACAACAGGTTTGCTAACCAGGGTTGAAGTACTTGTTCTTCAGGTACTGAAGGTGTGTGTATTATTCGACTTCCACAATTATAATATTATTGACAGTAACGTATTAGTTTTGTATGTACCTGTACAGTAACATCAGGCAGTAACTGAGAGCCTTGTGTGGTTGGGTGTTCCTTAGTCCTTACCTTGTCAGGGTGACCTAACCTAACCTAACCTAACACCTATATATACTGATACCTTCACCTTCTTGAGTGAGGCCTTTTAGTGACCATATTTAATCCAGGAAATGTTAAATTTCAACTCAGAGACCCTGATTTCATCTGAAGATGGGATATTGACCATGGTTTAAAGTAACCAGAATAATTTTAGGATTTGTTTTACCATGGTATCCATGTAGGTGCTGGTTCACCCAAGGTGTCCTTCCTTTACCATGGTTGAAAGAAAACTAAATAAATTTAGGGTTTTTACCTTGGTATCAGTGTAGGTGCCGGTTCAGCAAAGGCGTGCGTTCCTTTTCCCATGGTTAAAAGCAACCTAAATCAATGTAGGATTTTTACCATGGTACCAGTATAGGTGCTGGTTCATCCAGGCGTCCTGCCTTAACCATGGTGGTTGAGTGTACATGTTTGAATTGTAATCCACAGTACACCACATAGCAAATCCAATAGGGGGGGCGGAGAGGGTGTTCTCTTGGCAGGAGTAGTATAGATTCACTGCAGATGTTGAAGGTGGGTTGCAGGGCAAGTAAGTACTTACTGTACTTCTGTGATGGGTTAATGAATTTTTTGGCAGCTTTCTTTTCACTACACGCTTCACTCTGGGTTGTTTCAGAGACAAATAGGCATCCAGCAAATAGGTATAGTCATCAATCAAGTGGTAAGTAGTTTTGCTAGGTAACTGCTAACTCCCAAGCAAAAGAAAGCTCCAACAACAGAGCTCTCTCACACTCTAGGTAGGTACTCCAGTTAGGTGATTTATGTACACCCTTCAAAAACCCATATGTTTTTGGTCAGTTTTGGGTAGGTATCTTGCAGACAGGGGAATATTAGAATTTTGAACTAGAGACATCTACTCTCAAACAATTTGGGTCTGTCTGAATTTATGTACCACACTCCATTTTTGGCCTTATCTTTCAATCAACCAACGTGGGTTGCATATGCAAAACCAAAGTGTTAGACAGAGCAAGCCAATCCAAAATGTAATTGGAAAGGTTAGGCTACTTGGCCTTTTCTGGAGCTTACACTTCAAATTTAGTGACCCGGGCAGGCAAATTTTAATATTATATTCTGAGATGATGAGCCCTTGAAACACATCATGCGAACATCATATTATTCCACCACCATTTGTTGAATGGTAGCTGTAATATGCTGTCACTCCAACTAACACATCATCATGATGTCTTCACATTCCTTACATTATAGGGAAAGAACATGAGGACTTTTTTATCTTCATTTTCCATTATAGAAGAAGACATAATGGTAGTTTTGATGAGTATGTTCATTTTTCATACCAGAAAATCCTAGTATTAAAGGTGCAACCCACTTTTTTAACTCCAGCTAGTATGGGTATCTATATAGGTATGAGCCACTAAGGTATATATATGTATATATTATGGGCTGCACATGAGTCTTGGTATTGTTTCTTCTTTTCTCTTTTTATTAGGATATATGAGCACTGATATGATATTTCCATTGGTCACTATACATGGAAATGCCGAGGAGCCTTCATAAAGGCAATTTGTTTGCCAAGAGACTTGGTGCAATTCGCAGCCACATCTTCAGAAATTGAGGAGCTGCACCCAATTCTAGCATGGGTGTGTCAAACACGGACGGGTTTGGGGACCGAAACTATGTATTTTTATTACATAGTTATATAAACCTATGTCCTTGGTTGCACAACCACTTTTGCACCCTTCTATGGTCTATGCAAGCCTCACCATTCTCCTACAACGAACTAAACACAAGTAACACCAAAATCATTCGAAACAAAAAGCCCAAATTCCTTCACAACAAATTTTGCATTCACACAATAATTCTGTAACAAGTGAAGGTGTTTTTCAAGGTCACAACACCCCCTTATATACTATCTAAAAGGAAACTACTCAAGAAATTACCTATCACATAAAATAATCACAAGATAATTAATCACATGTCTACCCATGTGATTCCACATTAAAAGATAATTACCCATGTGATTCCCCATAAAATAATCACAAGATAATTAATCACATGTCTACCCATGTGATTCCACATTAAAAGATAATTACCCATGTGATTCCCCATAAAATAATCACAAGATAATTAATCACATGTCTACCCATGTGATTCCACATTAAAAGATAATTACCCATGTGATTCCCCATAAAATAATCACTAGATAATTAATCACATGGTGCATATGACTTTTTCCTATGGGAAAGTCAATGACCAAATTTACTTAAAAAAAATTTATCACTTACCCCCCTAAGTAATATTGTATTTACGTTGAGTTACACATGGAGTTACATCACTCCCAAACTCATTATGGATTCTGTCCTCAGAATCACACATTCAAAAAAAATTTCAATTTGTCGTGATTAATGCGATCTGGATAGGTGAGCCATCGACATTTTCAAGCTCATAAGATCCATTATCTGCAAACACTTCCTTGATAACAAAAGGTCCAAACCACTTGGGTAACAATTTCTTATAAGCCCTGCGATGATGTCGAGCGTCAAACATCATGACAAGGTCACCTTCTTTGAATTCCCTTTTCTTCACCTTCTTGTCAAAAGTCTTCTTTTGTTGAGCTTGTGCGACTTCAATGGATTGGTGGGCTCTCAATTGCAATTCGTCCAACTCATTCAGTTGCAACAATCGATGGCGTTGGGACTCATCCAAAGGAAGTCTCATCGTTGTGGCAGTGCGTAACGTCATCACTTCCAACTCAATGGGTACAAGCGCCTCCATCCCATAGGTTAAGCGGAAAGGTGAGTACCCTGTGGCAGTTTTGTATGTGGTGTTGTAAACCCACACAACATGGTGAATTTTGAGATCCCAGTCACAAATATTCACATGAACTTCGGCCTCTTTTGCCACACAAAGTCTTATTGGTCCTTTCTATTAGGCCATTAATGCTAGGCTTATACATAGTGGTAAACTTGTGTTTCACTGCAAGGCGTGCTAACAGGTTTTCCACAACCTCACTCAAAAACTAGGGACCATTATCGGAAACAATTTCAAGTGGTGCTCCAAATCGAATAAAAACTCGTTCGTACAGAAATCGTGCTACTTCTTATCTCACTGAGGACTTCAAGGCACGTACTTCTGCAAACTTTGTAAGGTAGTCTGTGGCAACTACAATGAATTGATGCCCTCTCCTAGTCATTGGCAATGGGCCCATCAAATCAATTCTCCATTTTTCAAAAGGTCCTAAAGGGTATGGGATGTAGAGGGCCACTTACAGTAGACCTTTGTGCGTAGGCTTGACACACATCACAACTCTTGCAATAATCATGGGCATCCTTGAAGAGGATGGGCCAATAGTAACCTGCTTGCAAAATCTTTTCTGCAGTGATTCGTCCTGCAAAGTGACCTCCACAGAACCCATCATGAAACTCGTACAAAAGACGTGAGGTGTCACGTTTTCCAATGGTTCGTCGTAAAACACCATCCCTTCCTTGGAAGTAGAGCCGATTGCCTATCATCGAGTAATTTCTACTCTTATGTGCAATCCTTGTTCGTACTGCCTTTGTGGTTCCATCTGGGAACCTCATGCCATCTAGGCATTGAATGATTTCCCGATATTCTTCAGGTGCTTCTTCTGCATTGATGGACATGATTGTAGCATCGGGAAAGTCATCATCCTCTGAAACATCACCCACTCCTTCATATGCTCTTGTAAGGCCATCTACATTGCCATGTCGCCTCCCTGGACGATGGACAATGTTAATGTCAAACTCCTCCATCAAGAGTAACCATCAAGCAAGTCGACCACTTGGATTGGGCTTGTTAACCAAGTAGGTTAAAGCCTTGTGATCTGTCACAATTTTGGCCTTGTACCCCATCAAGTAATGACGAAACTTTTTAAGAAAGAAAATAACTACAAGACCTTCTTGCTCGGTCACAATATAATTCTTCTCTGCTGAAGTCAATTGTCTGCTAGCAAAATGAATGGGATGGTCATGCCCATTTTCGTCTAATTGTGATAGTGTGCTCCCCACCGCTTCTCCAGATGCATCACAATATACTAAAAATGGTTTGTTCCAATCTAGAGTTCGAAGGATTGGCGCAACTTGAAGAGCTGACTTCAGTTGTTTGAATGCTCGTCTTGACACCTCGTCCTCCATTGGTGCAGGTGCATCTTCACGTAAGAATCGTGTTAAAGGACGTGCTTTTGCCGCAAACATGTGTATGAACCTTCGATAGTAACCCACCATCCCCAAGAAACCTCGAAGAACTTTCTTCGAGGTGGGAAAAGGAAGCCCTGAAATCCTATCAAACTTTTCAGGATCTGTAGCTACCCCATCCTTTGACACAATGTGTCCAACCATCTTCCCTTCCGAAAAACCAATTGTGGTTTTCTCAGGGCTCAAAGTCACTTCTGAATCGTCCAAATGTTGAAAAACTAACTCAAGTTTGGCAAGGTGAGAAGCTCTATCACTGTAAACTCCAAAGTCGTCAATGAAAAACCGTAGGAAAAGGCCTAAGAATGGATCAAAGACCTTGTTCATCAACCGTTGAAATGTCCCTAGAGCATTGCACAAACCAAAAGGCATTACTGTGTAGCAAAATGTTCCCCAAGGTGTGGTGAATGTGGTCTTCAATTGATCTTCTGGAGCAATTTTCACCTGGTGGTAGCCCCTGTACCCATCTCCAAATGTGTACATCTCGTGCCCTGCTACCTCTTCCAAAATTTCTTCACAAAATGGCAAAGGGTAACGGTCTTTCTTAGTTACTTTGTTTAAAGCTTTGTAATTGACACATACCCTTAACTTGCCATTCTTCTTTAATGCCAATACCACAGGAGAAACCCACTCAATTGTCTCCACAGGTCTAATGAACCCTGCCTCTAACAACTTGTCAAGCTCCTCCTTCACCATGGTTGTGTATCTTGGGTTCCACCTCCCTTGCTTGGCCCTAATCGGTTTGGCATTTGGTAACAATTCAATCTTATGTTGCTCCATGGTGACCTCCCTCAGGTCCTTGTAGCTGAAAGCAAAAAGATGGATATACTTACGTAGTAAATCCTCATATTGTTTCTTTTCCTCCGATTGAAGGTCTGGTCCTAGTTGAATCTTGTTTAGCCGCTCTTCAACCTTTCCTTTTGTTAACATGCATGGAGTGGATTGGTTATCAACCCCTTGACCCTTTTGATCCGACAAAGCTCCAACTTTGTGGATTGTCTCCAAGGAATATAACCGTACTTCCTCTTCACTGGAATCATCGGTGTAAATCCCTTCAAAACTAGAGATTTGGTCTGTTTCTGACTCATTGTCATACTCACTTGTTCCTCCAGAATTCTTCACAAAGTTAGCAAATGGAACTTTCTGTTGGTTAGGATGAACTCCAATGGTCATGTATCCCTCGCCCCAATAGTTCCTAGCATGTGACTTTGTTAACCAAGGCCTACCTAATATCATTGGGTAAGCCCCATCTTCTTCTAATACCACGTGGAAATCCACAATGGTGGAAACCTTCATCACAGTGATTACAACACTGTTAATGACTCCTTCAGGCCTAACAACTCGTTTGTTAGCCATCTTTAAGGTTACGGAGGCCGGTCTATCAATTTTCAACCCTAAGTATTTCATGGCAAGAATTGTCATCACATTGACTCATGCCCCTCCATCCACCAACACTCCACGCAACACTGATCCATTACATTGCACATCAATGATTGGATCACATTCACGCTCAACTGTTATGGCATTCAAAGGTGAAGGTACCTTTGGGACTTTAGGTGCTGACAATCCCTTCCTCAGCTCCCTTCGAGCTAACAACACCATCGCCACCAACTGTCCAATGGTGATGTCCGCTTTTTGAGATCCCACATCCTTCACCACTGAATAAGGACCGGAATCTCTAAAAATTGGAAAGTCTTGGAATCCAAACCTCCGCCTTCGGTTCTTTTTCTTCTCTTTTGGGGCCCTCGCCATCTCCTTGAACCTTTTGACACTTGCGTCGGGATGAGAAGTGCCCTCCGCTGGTCGTTTAGATTGGGCCATGACATCAATTGCATCTTCAGGGATTTTGAGGCTCCTCTCCAAACCCATCAAAGCCTTTTCGCGCCCTTCACTCATTGGCTCAATTAAATGTACTTGAGCTTGCCCTTCTCTTCTGCAGAGAACCTTCGAGTAGAAGGACTTGTGTTCTCTCTAGTGACCAAGGCTGGCAAGTTTGGACACTCTTTTGAATAATGACCCATCTCCCGACACTTGTAACATTGGATTGTCGACAGGTCCCTCTCCATGTTTTTGTTCTTACTAATCCTTGGTTATAGTAGATGGAGACTCAACTAGTTCATTTGATTGATCATTTGTTCCATGGCCGATTCCATGCGCGAACTCACTTCTGGATGTTTTCGCAGCTCTGGTTCAGTTGAGAATTGAACTGCCTTCACCATGGGTTGCGCAATTGGTCGTGGAACTTCCTCCATGCTCACCTCCTTCTTTTCGGCCACCTCCGCTGCTTCATCAAATGTCGCCGATTGTTCATACCTCACTTGTTGTCGCAATTCTGACAATAGACCGATGGTGAAATGCTCTAGCACCAATGCATTGACTCCCGCAAAAATTGGATCAGTTCCTTCATGACCTTGTGCCCTAAGACACCCTTGGAATTTATTCTACAATGTCATTGTCCTCTCCTTATACTCTCTTACTGACTCTAAAGCCCCTTGCTTTAGTTGGCTCAGTTCAAGTATTAAGTTCTGGTAGACATTCTTCACAGAAAATTCCTTCACTAGGGCCTTAGTTATGTCATTCCATGATCCCCTTAATGCTTCTGTCTATCATTCAAACCAAAATGATGCCGAACCCTCTAAGAATTCAGGAAGAAAATTAAGCCATTCCACAGCGGTCCTAAGCCCCTTACCAATACAAGCCCGTTTGTATTCCCTTAAAAACATTTCAGGGTCCTCACCCTTACTTCCCCTAAAAACTGGAATAACCATATTGATTCTTGTTTTGTCTCAAAGAAAAAACAAAAACAAACACCCAAACTAATTAAATCTTTTCACCAACTATCGCTTAGCTTTTATAACCTTTCCTCGTGAATAAGGAAATTCCCAAGGGCCCGAGTTGCACTCATAACAAAATCCTCCCTATCCTCTCGGTGTAAATCTCTAAAAGGACCAAACATTTCCAATCCTGCCATTATCCTATTTAAATGCCTAGATTGAAAGACAACATTTACAAGATCATGGCTATCACGAGTATCGATCACGCCTCCACTCCACATGACATGTAGGTTATTAGTTCTGGCGTAATCTAGAGTCGCATCTCTCTTCCTAAGCCAAATGAATAAATGCTGCTCTTCTATGATTGTCCTTTGGCGTTGCCTTGCAGGTTCCAAGTCGCGTTGAAGTCCAGATTCCTCTCGTCTTCTACGTAATTGTGATACTACCACACTTGGTTCACCTACAGCCCCAGACTCTTCCAAAGGTCTTTCAACAGAAGTTCTTGGCCTAGCGACTCCTAATGTCAAGGATGGGGTTTGTTGCCTATCCTCAAGAAACTGTGTACCAAGGGGAGTCAGAAGCCTATCCTAACGTTGACATTAATGTTTTTACTAAAATAACAATCCTATAAATAAAACATATATCTTTTTTTTATTTCTTCCAACAACCTAAAACATTTCCTATAAGAAGTTCAAAGGTTTTAACAGGGTCTAACGAACATAAGCTTACTCAAGAACATTCACCATCCTTCATAAACTTCTATTTACATCTTTTCATATGGCTTAACACGTGCCATCTTCTTTTCCTTTCTTGCCTGTAGCTTTTCTTTGCGAATCTTCTCAGATTCCCACAAATCTGACTCTAGTTGCTGCCTAGGATTGCAAGTTACATCCACAAGAAGACTTGGGGTCAACAAGAACAATTCATGTTTGTGGTCCTCATGATGTTGCTTCACACGTTGAATTGTGCACCCAACTCGACTTGGCTTGCCTTTCGTAATTTCAATTGCCACAAGTTGAATTTGCTCCACCCATGTGGCCACTTCTGTCCATGATTTGGGGATAAACAAATCGCCTTGCATCCCTTGTTGTAAAATAAGACAAACAGTTTGATCTTTCCTTTTTCAACCAAATTTTCAACAACACAATTAAGTTTCTTAACACAATTCCTCAACACAATTAAATTACACAACATAATTCCACAACACAATTAAGTTTCACAACACAATTCAACAACACAATTAAGTTCCACAACACAATTTTCTCAGCACGATTAAATTGCACAACACAAAGAACATAGACTCAGGTCCCGGCAACGGAACCAAAGAATGTCAAACACGGACGGGTTTGGGGACCGAAACTATGTATTTTTATTACATAGTTATATAAACATATGTCCTTGGTTGCACAACCACTTTTGCACCCTTCTATGGTCTATGCAAGCCTCACCATTCTCCTACAACGAATTAAACACAAGTAACACCAAAATCATTCGAAACAAAAAGCCCAAATTCCTTCACAACAAACTTTGCATTCACACAATAATTTTGTAACAAGTGAAGGTGTTTTTCAAGGTCACAACACCCCCTTATATACTATCTAAAAGGAAACTACTCAAGAAATTACCTATCACATAAAATAATCACAAGATAATTAATCACATGTCTACCCATGTGATTCCCCATAAAATAATCACTAGATAATTAATCACATGGTGCATATGACTTTTTCCTATGGGAAAGTCAATGACCAAATTTACTTTTTAAAAAATTTATCACTTACCCCCCTAAGTAATCTTGTATTTATGTTGAGTTACACATGGACTTATAGGTGCAAAAAGCCTAATTCATACCAATGTTGTCCAGTTATCACCTTTAGGCTTATCCTACATATACCAATAGAGTATATTTCCAATTTTTTAAAAGACGAAAGATATGTTTTTCAAAGAAATCTGAAATCTACTACCCCATCTGGTGACACATTATTTTACTCTCTTTTTTTAATCCCGGTTATGAATATGCTAGTTTTCAATTTTCACGAAATGATGGATATGCCCAAAGCATATGCATATTAATTTTCTAATTTTATTACCTACAAAAAAATTTGCAACAAAGAACTTAGAAAGCTAGACTTCTAGAATCAAACCAAAACTTGTGGGGGAATTGAATACCAATTCTATGAAGAACCATAGAACTCTACTCAATTGTAGCACAAGTTTCCTAACCCAACCATACCCCACACAAACCCACCCCAACCCACAAAATTAGTCACCATCAACTTGCAATTCTTAAGAAAATCATGTTTTCCAATCAAATTGTACTTATCCTCTACTCATGTTTTCAAGTATTGTTTAAAGTCAAAATTTGGCTTGTAATTGGCAAGTGGATCATGAGGCCAATTCTCGATAGTAGCGATGCTCTAATCCATGTTGTCCATCTGCAAGTGGCAATGCCTTAAGGCTATCAATAGCCTAGCAATACTAAAAGCCCATTCAATTTTTATTTATGAACTCAAGATTCCAAAATTTGTTTTGCATGAAAACCAACATTCAAAAACTAGCCTTCATGAATGTGCCACCAAGTTAGTGGATTTGCACATGCAAATGAAGAAATAGATATCCTTTTAAATAAAAACAATTTTCTAGGGACTAATGATCAAAAAGATTCTTCAATTAAGGTCCCACTCCAAACATATTTTCTTCAAACTTCAATCCTACATCATCTTTTGTTGTAGTAGTTGCAATGATTTGGGGTTAATCCATTCAAAACACACCGTCAAAAGCAAAATCACAATCTTGGCATCATATTTAGATGCCAATCTAACTACATTCCTGCATCCCACTAAATTTTTCACAATGCGCAAAGCCTTGAAACATGGATCCAACATAATTAACCATCATGTTGTAAGTTTGTAGTGCATCAAAAGACCTCAAAAAATTCAAAAAAGGTTTGATCATCTTTATAGCCTCAAGTCGCATATTCTTATGCAAAAGTAAGATCTCTACTTCAAAAGATTCAAAAACTTTAGATGGGCTTCGTTAATGTTAAAGCTAGAAAATTTTCTAAGCCAGTTTTGAAGAGTTATAATTTTGTATCAAAAATCAAATTTTACTAGATTTTGTTATAAAAATTGATTTTACACTTCTATTGATTTCATATTTCTATCGACTTTACGTTATTATTGATTTTAAGTTAAAACCGATCTCAGGTTACTATCAATTTTGAAAAAAAATTATTAATAAACCTAAAAAATCAGTTGTTGCCTTTAACTTCAAATCTGAATTCTAGATATGATAAGGTTGGATAAATTGGAGTTTAGGACGATTTCTAAGGATTTTCAAATTTTTTGGGATCCCCACTATTTTTTTATGCACTCGAAATCCTTTTTTGGGGAAGTTTTTTTTTGATCTTTTTATTTTGATACCATTATAATATAATTTGGCACTTTGAAATTCTTGGCATGAAGTGAGTTTTTTTGTTAAAGTTTTTCCTTTGCAAAGTGTGCTAAAGTTGTTTTTCCCACTTATTATTTTGACTATCAGCTTTGGATATGTTGCAAAATTATTTTATTGTTTTTTTTTTTTTTCCTTAAAAGAAAGTGGTAGGCTATTTTGACGTGCTCCCAAGTTCCTAGTTAGACCCAAGATGGGTCCAAATTACTCAAATAGCAGAATTGTGAGGAACTCAGGGCACGTTCCCAACTCTCAACACTAAAAGGGGTAGAGGGGCATGTTGGAGCTCCAAAATGGACTAGGAAGAATGACAAGTTTTAGTTACCTATTCGAACCTACATCAAACCAACCAACAAGTTGGTTAGTTCATTTTCTCGAACACTTTTAGTGTTAGGACAACCCTGGACTCACAAGATTCACCACGGCCCGGACTCGGGGGAAGCCACCACCTTCCCCCATATATTATTCTCTGCATCTCTTCGCGGCACCTACATCCGATTGGCTTTTTGTCCCGGGACTCCCAAGGAAGAGTCTCGAAACTATCCCGATTTGGACTCATGGGACTTTGCGAAATCATAATTTTTTATTCAGACCTTCGATTAGGATGAGGTCTAAAGCAAACTTCTAGCTCTCCTTGAGAACTTTCCAACGGTGTGTTGCACTCCACCTGCACACACCAGGGTCGGGTTGATTCCTGACTTTTAGTGATCGAGAGTCAAATTGCCAATTTGACTCCCAACCTTTTTTTTTGCCATAACTTATGCTACAAATGTCCAAATGCCCCATGCAAGCCCATTTTCGATATCTACACTTTGATAGCTTTCCAATGATATAAAGAACACCCCAATGCAAGTTGTTTGGCCCTTGCAATTGAACTCTGAAGTTTTGGGAGTCCTAGAGGACTCCCAAGTCCCCATTTCAGGAGTGTGAGTTTCATCCTCACACTCTTTCAAGATAGGGTTGCGACAATTTGCTTAACTATTTTCTACTTGTTTTTAAATTAATATTTTTCATTAAAAATTAGCAGATTTGAGGTGTTCAAATCTATATTTATTTTTAATCAAATATCAAAAAACACCCAGGAATTCACTAGGTGGGTTTCACATTTAACAACAATTCCATGGATATAAAGCCCAAATTTCTAGTTCAGTAGCTCTTTTGTTGAAAGATTTAATAAAATCTATTTCTCTTCACTAGAAAAGTGTGTACTATTTTTTCCAAAAGTTGTATTGTTTGTGTAATTCATTATTTTGTTCAAAATTGAAAAATATAGTATGTGTGAACCACTTTTGTTTGTGAAAAATGACAATTGTGTTGACAAGGAGTATGACGAAACAAATGAACGAGGATTTGCAATAGGAAGATGGGGATGTACTTTGATGCACCCCCAAGTTCCTTAATAAATTCAACTACGAGCCCAAAGTGAAAGCAACGAAAAGATAAGGAGTTGGGGACGTTCCCTGGTTCGCAACACTTCAAGGGTAGAGGTGCGTGTTGGAACTCCAAGATGGGGATTCAAACGAATGACAAGCAAATCAATTATTCACATGGACCTACACAAACCAAACAACAAGTTGGTTAATGCATAGTCGGAACACATTTGGTGCACGAACAAACCACCAACAAACATGGACTCACAAGACTCACCATGGCCCGGACTTGGGGGAAGCCCCCACCTTCCGCATTATAGTATTCTTTGTGCCTGGCTACGAGCCTTGTACCCAAAATGTCATTTTGACTTAAGACTCCGAAATTGGGAATTTCGAAATTCCTGAAATGGGGACTTTCACAATTTTGGAAATCCATAACTTTGATTAAAATGAGGTCTAGAGCAAAATTGTAGCCTTCTTAAGAACTTTCTAGAAATATGTGGCACGCCACCTGCATGTAGATAAATCAGTAAGATTCTTGACTTTTAGTGGTCGAGAGTCAAATTGGCAATTTGATGTTCGACCCTTTTTTTGGCCATAACTTATGTTTTAATTATGCAAATGGATCATATGAGCCCATTTTAAACATTTGCAAAAGCTTGTCAATGGTATAAGGAACTCTTCAATCCAATGAATTTTCACCCCTTAAATTGCCCTCTGAAAATTTAGTAGTCCATCGGGACTCCAACTCCCAAAGTGGGAGCCCACTTGGGAGTGTGTAAGTTCATTCCCTCACACTCTCCTACACTCCTAGGAGCATGAAATGTGATTCCTAGGCTTCACTATTAACCTACACCTTTGCAAGCCTTTGCTTTAGTCACAAGCCCAAGGCTAAGGTTGCAACATATTTTTTTGTTTAATCAAGGATGATAGTTTCACATGCTGGATCAAAAAGGCCTTGCTACTCTACGTGGTAAAGTAATAAGAAGTCGGAATCAACATTGAAAGAGGAGAATGGAAATACGAATTAACATCGAAATTCATTTGATGGAACAATTGGTCGTGATTATGGATGTGGAACTTTCATGGGGCCATTTTTGGACCCTTACTAAAAATGAAGTTTTCTGGTATTAGGAAATTGTTACACCCAATACCCAAACCCTAGAGATTGAAAAAATTCAACTTTAGATGTCAATCAAAGATTTAGTGAAGTTTTCGAAAAAGGTTACTTCCAAAATTAATGGTAGTGACCACTCTTCAACAATGAATCTTTGCAAGGAACATGACCCACGTAAGATGATTTTGGTGATGCTTATTTTTATTATCAATTCCATGCCCACTAGCCAGATCTACACTTTTTGTAAAGGTTCCACACATGTAGTAGTAAATTGCCCCCACAAATCCAACCAAATACCAATTTTTGTGATTAAATCGATTTTTGGTACCACCCAACCTGCCATCTCAATTAGCTCCCAGATTTTAGTGACCCAAATTCATGTAATACTTAAACATACCCCTTCTTTCACAATTGCCCCAAGTTACCCTATTATTAAATTGTCTAATGACTAGAACCCGACAATGGATCCTATTAGAAATAATATTTTACCAACCTACCTTGGGAACCATGAACTATCCTCTGCATGCAACAATAATATTCCCAACCCTTGGACAATGATTTTTAATCCTTATTACCACGAAACCCTCCACTTATTTTTTCCAACACATCTAAACTTATGGCATACCCATTCTCAAATATGGTGTCTATTGAAATTGCCACAACTAGAGGAAGTTAGGGTGTCCAAGCATTTGTGATGACTCCCATAGTAACTATTCCTATTAGTGAGTTTTATGCCAAAAATCCAATGCCCTATTTCCAACCGCCCACATGAAACCCCCCATTAGGATTGGATAATTTTGGAGGTGGAATACCTACAAGAGGCGGTGGTAGTCATTTTCATGGGAGTGGAAGACCACCAAGGTGGGGAACAAGGTGAAAGCACACTAAAGGGGGCCATTTTGGGCACTTTCATGACATGTATGTAAAGTATATTTTTGCAAAGGATATTGCATTTAATTTTGGGTTTCAGTTTTGGTGTTTGGGTTTGATATTTTGATTTTCACAAAGTTAATGATATCTAATATTATTTCAAAAAAAATTGCTAAAAGTTTAAATTCAAAGAATATTGAATATATTTATGGTATATACAATACAATAGAACCTATTTCTATTTCTGGACTGCATTAAGTTTGAGTTTGAATTAGTCAGCCAGAAAATGTCTAAAATGAAATTTAAAATAATTATCCATCTCACATATCTTGTCATCTTCCATTTCAAAGTGATAGTTTGTCAAAATGTTAATTTACCACATATTTATAGTCATAACCCCCAAAAACACCCATTTGTGATATGATAATGACCAAACTTTTCACATGGTTCATAAACTTATTTCAATCATATGGAATCACAATGTTTAATAAATACTACAAATTTCAATAAAGACTAAAAATTATTTCAATCATTTTTTCAGTATATTTGCATTTTTTAGTACATAGTGATGTACATTTTTGTCATAAATATATTTTGAAACCTCACAATATAAGTTGAAAAAAAACTTTTTTGCGATTGAATTCTTTGTGTTATAATCTACCATATTATGTAAAAAGTTTGGAAAAATATGTTCCAACATTACCATGGTTGAAGTTCAATCATGGACACCCCTAGAAAACAATATAATGTGACAACATTTTTGGCCCCCCCGTATTGTGCTTTCACCCAACAAACCTTTAGGAGGAGGTGGTGGACCTCTAGACGCAGGTAGACCCCTAAGTGGAGGTGGATCCCCAAGTGGCAAAAGACCTCTAGGATATGGACCTGAATTGTTTGACTTGGATTGTTAGCCTTGGTATGGTTGAACAACGTCGATTTAGAACCACATTTGTAGTAGTTACACCTCTTGTGAGTTCGTTGCCCATTGTGATGGTAGAGGCATCAGCTGGGGGCAAGGAGAGTTGTACTTTTCATCCTTGGAGTACATGGGATGTGTTGGGAGCGCATGTGGAGGTTGTGACCCATGTTGTTGGAGGAGTTCGTTGCTCCAGTGTTATTCCATTGGGTGACAAGGAGGAGCATGTGGCTTCTCCAAAAGTTCTTACATAGCAACCCATGGCATCGTCCTCTTCTTCTAGTGTGTATATTGAGGAGACTTGGGAGCCATTGATGGGGCCCAAGCTAACAGAAGGAGAGAAGCGACAATTGATGCAATTCCTAAGGGCGTATAAAAGTTGTTTTGCCTTCAATATGAAGAAGTTAGGTGCTTTGATTGGACCTAGTATATGGATTGAGTTGGCTAGTGACATGCCAATTTTTTGTTGTCCCTATAGATATAGTGATATGGAAACGAACTTGATTCAAAATCGGACATTGGATCTATTAGGGATTACGTTGGATTAATGGAGTTGTCGCATGTTGAGTATGCGTTAGCCATTGTCATGCCTACCAACAAGGATGTACATGGCAACTACACGGATAGGCAGATGTGTGGAGACTACCGTCCTATCAACCGATTGACTAAGTCCCATAAGTATGCCATGCCTACACCTAAGGAAATCTTTGATGTTGTGGGACATGTGAAGGTTTTCAATACACTTGATTTTTGAGTAGGGTACCATCAATTGCCAATTCGAGAGGAGGACAAGGCCAAGACTACATTTTGGGGCATTAACTCTCATGGCAAGGATTGTTTATATCAATGGAAGTTTTTACCCTTTGGGTTGAAAAATGCGCCTACCGAGTTTCAGCGTGTGATGGATAGGATCTTAGCAAGGTTGGATTTTGTCCAGTGTTATATTGATGATATTGTGGTGTATAGTGATGCCGTGGAGGAACACCAAAATCAATTACAAATTGTGTTTGAATGGTTGAAGGGTCATGGTCTGCGTCTACATCCTGGGAAGTGTAAGTTCTTCCAAGAGAATGTGGAGTATCTGGGTCATGTGATCTACCTAGGTGATTTGGGAGTGTAACAAGTCAAGGTGGAAGCTATTGCACGTATTCTACGTCTCACGGATGTGAATAGGGTTCGCGTTTTCATGGGATTAGCGAACTACTATTGTAGGTATGTTAAAGGCTTTAGTGCAATGACAAAGCTTTTGAACATGTTGTTGAAGTTGGATCAAGAGTGGCAATGGGCCGATGAGCTTAGAGCATTGGGAGTAGTTGGAGTTAGTGGAACTTCGAGCTATAATATCCTATTAGTATCGACCTAGATTCTTTAAGTGGAGTGGGTTTGGCTTGACTATATGTGTTTACATCACAAGTTTTATGATAGTAGATCTTTTTCGTGACATTTTCACTCGAAAAACTTTTGTGGAACTTAAGGCCAGGTTGGTTGCGACTCCCATCTTGAGGAGACCTATTAAGGGGCGTCCATTCCAGCTACACACTGATTGGAGTATGTTGCGACTTGGAGCGGTGTTGACACAGTGTGATGATGAAGGGAAGGAGTTTGTAGTGGCCTATGCGAGTCGTTCGAACAATGCAGCGGAGTCACGTTATAGTTTGTACGAAGGAGAATGTTTGGCAATAGATGTTGCACACTTCAGGTGTTACTTGTTTGGCACACAATTTACCCTTGTCACTGATCACCAGTCATTCAAGTGGTTGATGGAGTCAGATAAGCTTACGGGAAAGCTTGCATGGTGGGCTCTTATCTTATAGGAGTATGACTTCCAGGTGGTGTGTAGACCTAGAGTTGCAAACCTTGATGTCAATGGGTTGAGTCGAAACCCATGCACTAGCCAGGAGGATGATACTGGAGCTAGATGGCATGGTGAGGTTGATGAGGAGATAGTGCCAGGTTGGCATGCATCGACCTTTTTGTGTTCGTTGGGTGTGGACTCTATTATGGAGGGCCACATGACATCTTATTCTAGTCAAAGGGTAGATGGCCAGTCTTCAGATCCCGAGGTTAAGGATGGTAGCACCAATCACCATGATGTTCATGATGATACATTGGTGTTGGAGTTTTTATGGACCAATATGGTGTTAGACATGGTGAATGCTAAGGAGAAAGATTGTGTTCTCCAACGAACTAAGAGGTATCGGTTGGAGGGGACACATATACTCCGAATGTGGGAGGATGGTAGAGTGCGGATTGTACTACATCCAGCCCAGAGAGGGCATATTGTGCGGCATGCCCATGAGGAGTTGGGGGATTTTGGAATAAAACAAACATATAACTTGCTCCTAGGTTAGTATTGGTGGCATGATATGCACACCGATGTGCAACGATTAGTGTCACGTTGCATGGTTTGTGATAAGTTGAGGTCATTGTTCAATGCTCATACACCACAGTTACACCCCTTGCCTATTATGGGGTTGGGTTACCATTGGAGTTTGGATTTTGCGGGACCATTACCATTGACGATACGACACAACAAATATGTGTTGGTGATAGTGGAACACTTTTCCAAGTGGATTGAATTGGTGCCATCCCCTGACAAATCCATTGAGGGAGTAGCGTATGCATTCCTTGATAGGATGTTTAGTCATTTTGGTGCACCAACTGAGGTGTTGATCGATCAGGGTACGGATTTTCAGGGTGAGTTTTAGGTCTTGTGTGACAAGGCGTTAATTGATCACCGAACTGCATCTCAAGATCATCTAGAGGCATATGGTTTAGCTGAGTGTGTGGTACAGACGGTGAGAAGGGCATTAAGCAAATATGGCCTACAAAAGGCCACTTAAGGGATTGGGATATTAATTCAGTTGTCAGGCATCCTTGGCTTCCTTTTCATTTTATTTTATATTGTACAGCCAAGATCTAGACTTGCCAACAATGAATCATCGTGAGTCTAGTGAAGTGGTGAACCTTGATGACCTAGAGATGTGCTTGAGGGTGTGTTTTCAACATGTAGAGTTATTTCAAAAAGTTATGCCAACAACATTTAAGAATCTTGCCATTGCTCAACACAAGGATACATTGCGGTATGCAACTATCTGGGGTGGAGATTATTGGCCCTCAATTTGTAGGTTCCATGTGGGGGACTATGTCTATTTACAACAAACTGCCCCAACAACGTTGGATGTAATGGCAAGCCGCACTATCTTACGAGTGCAAGAGGTGTTAGCTTTTGGAGTTCTCATGTTGGAGGGTTGTAATGGTGTTGTTTGAAAGGATCATGTGCGTAATTGTGCGCCATGTCACCTCCCAAATGTGGATGGTACAGTTGACCCTAGTTTGGTAGTAATATGGGTCGGCTTGAGGTGTATGTTGTGTGGGTCTAGAGGTGGAACAACCCATATGTTGGTGTGTGATAGATGTTCTAGGGGTTGGCACATGGCGTGCATGACTCCACCTATGGATGTTGTTCCTGCTGGACTGTGGGTTTGTCCTCGTTGCATTTTGGAGGGGTAGATGACTTGATCTTCACATGGTATGGATTGCATATGGGCAATTAATGATGGGGCAACATAGCACCCAACCTTCTAATTCGTACACCCGTGAAGGTGTATAACATGTAAAAGATGTATAGGGCTATATGGAAGTTAAAGGGACTTAACCACCAGCTAGGGGGGCGAGTGGTACATGGGTATTTGTGTATGCTTTTGCAAATGTTATGTGTTTATGTGTGTATGTGAATATGGTATGTCAGCGATGTATGTTGTATGACAATATGTATTCGCACAACATATGGCATATCAAAACCATTTTAATAACACAAAGAAAATGATGATGAGCAATGTAGTTATTCATCATTGTCTTTTGTACCAAGGCAACATGAAGAAGAAAACAATGATGAACAATCGCTTGTCATTGTCTCTTGCAAACTTTTCAATGCAAAATTTTAAAAGATTAAAACACTAACAAAAGGGGGTAAGGTGGAGAGTGTATGTGGAGACATAGGCGATGGCGATGGCACAATGGAAGTCATGTTAGAACAAGCGATGGAAATGGCACAATTGTTAATAGAAAACCTCTTTTTTTAACCAAAAGTTTTCAACTACATGATTGTGATTATGTTTCAATTGGGTTTTAATAAAATTTAAAGTAAAATTATGACAATTACTAATTAAGTTGAATTGTCTATTATATTGGGATATAATTGAAAGCATTTTTCAATTGGTGATCATTTGCCGAATATTCCCAACATCAACAATGTCTCCAAGTTAAATGCCCAACTATCTTGGTAAACTATATGAAGCATGTTTAATTTTAAGTAAACGACCATTTTTGAAATATTCTTGGCATCTAAGGTTGTTTAGTTGGCACACAATCAAAACATTGACTAATGTCCAACTATTTTGGTGACACCATCAACACACATATATGGATGTTAAAATGTATTAAAGGATGGATGAAATGTAGTATTGTTTGTAATTTTGTTGCAACTATATATTTCATCTATGCTAAACAACTAGTAGGCAACTTAGATTTTATACATATAATATTTTAGTATTTATTTAAAATTATGATAACATTAAAACACATGTAAATTCTATTTGTACAAATGAATGTTTTTTTGTGCATATAAATATTATAATTTATTTTTAAAAAATCTAAAATATATGTTAATAATAATGTTTATGCTCAACACACATGTAATTTATTATTTTATGTAGATCATTAAACAACATATCAAGTAATGATACATAATCAATAATGTTGTGCAACTTTAATGTTTATTCATTTTTATACCATAATATCTTAATATTTTTAAAATTATGATAAAAACTCATTATTAAACAATAATGTACCCTATGTCATTGGCCAAATTTGAATGCATTCAATTGAATTTTCCTTCTAACCCCTTTTGCAATTTGTTTAAATTTCCAACAACAATACCCATTAGAAATTCAATAATATTGTTCACATTTTAGGTCTCAAAATTACAAAATCTACTTTATTAAATCAAATGTGGTGAGGGCTTTCCAATAATACCAAGAACACCCCAAATTCAAATATATTTTTCAATGTTGTTTTTTAAAAAAAAATCAATGAAAAAATGGTTCAATAATCAATAGATTCCACACCATAGCTCCAAACATTTAAATCTAAGTTGGTGCACCCCTACTCATTGAAAACTTTATGATGATAAATTCCATAGCATAACCTAAAATACCTTGGTTTGGGAAATATCATTATGACAAAACAAAACAAACTACCTTCCGTCATGGATAGATAATGTAACGTGTGTTGTTGGCCCCAAATGTGAACATGCTCAATTCATTTTCCCTTCTAAACCCAATTTTTTGTAATTTGTTTGAAGTTTTGACAAGAAAATTCATTCAAAATTCAATATCTTCCACACTTTAAGTATGAAAATTATGAAATAAACTTCATCAAATTTGACTCAGCGACTACTTTCCAACAACACCAAGTACACCTTTGGAATCAAATACAATTTTTATTCAAATTTTTATTAATGTTTATTAATAAAATGGTTCAATAATCAATAACCTTTGCATCATAACTCCAAAAATTATGAAGCCAAGTTAGTCCACCCCTCCTCATTGTTAAGCTTCAAAGATATCAATAACATTACTTGAAGCAATTTAGTTTGGAAAAAATCAACATGATAGAACAAAACAAAACAAATTATCTACCTTCATAAATAGATTAAATTACGTGTAATTTTTTCTTGCATAAAATGAATGGTTATGTGTGATGCAAATAAAATTCAATTTCAAAATAAAATTTGAAGAAATTCGAAATACAAGTGTATATATATATAATTTATTATTTCTTTGTAAACCAAATTTTAGTTTACAACAAATCAATCAATGAAATATGATAGAAATTAATGAATTTTTTTGTGCATACAAATATTACAATTTAATTTGAAAATAAAATTTAGGAAATTTTGAGATATAAATCAACTCAATAATGTGTATGTTCAATACATGCACAATTTATTATTTTTATCTAGATCCAATTTTAGTTTACAACATATAAAGTAATGATATTTAATTAATATTTTTTGGAATATGTTACATGTGTAATTTATTTTTCCATGTAAATTCAATTTTAGTTTACAACATATCATGTAATGATACTTAATTAATATTTTTTAGAATTTTAATTTTAATTCTAGTGTTGGCTATTAATTCCAATCATTTTTCATTTTTTCAATTTATTCTAAATATTTATTTATTTATGATAAATTGTAATAATGATTAGAATAACTAATAAATATATTTAATAAAATATTATATAATTTCAAAAATTATTTAACATTATTTCACACTACTTTTTTTAATTTAAGATTTATTATATTCATTCATAATAATTCCAACAAGTTAGATAAAAATATGAATAACAATAAGAAATAATAATTAGCCTAACTTACCTACAATATAATTTTTAAATTATTATTTAATATTTATGTTTTAGTTAATTCTTTGTTTTATGAAATGTTAATAAGAAGTTATAATGAATTTGAAATTTAAGAAATAATTCAATAATAATTTATAATGTAATAGATAAATACATTTAATGCTGATTTTTAAAAACCTAGCAAATCACCATATTATTTAGTAAATGATGACAATATGTTTAATTGTTTAATTGTACAATTAAAAATAGTGATGAATAATTATTACAAATGATTAAGGTAAGTAGATATACCTAGGCTAAGTAGATTATTAGTTTAGGTTTAGGCCTAACTTAGTTTAGACTAGCTTGTATAATTAAATTATAACTAATTAAGTTGCAATGAGGTTGCAACTAGGTTACAACGAAGTTACAACTTAATTTTTTATCCCATATTGTTTGGCTTCCATTCTATGAATCCAAACTATATAAATGAATGCACTAAGATTGTTGGAAAACAAAATAAACATGAAAAATGTAATAGTCATTTGGGATGAACCAATCAAAGATGTTCAACCTTAAAGGCTAAACCAAATGAAATTGGAATTCATTTATTAATTGTCATGTGGCATAGGTTTAGGCTTAACATAGGTGCCTAGGTCTAGCCCTAACTTAACCCTAAATTAAATGGCTTATGTTTAGGTTTAGCCTAGGTGTTTAGATTTAGACTTTACCTATGCTTATGCACCATGTGGCCTAGCCTATTAATGTGGATGTGCAATGTGTCATTTAATTATTTGTTGACCCCAAATTATATATATGTGCTATATGTCAACACTATGAATGTGCCACGTGTCACCAAACAATTGGCCAAATGCTTAATTTACATAATTACATTCTAGTTGAAATTGTAATTATATTTTTTGTTGACGTCATGCCTAATTAACAGATGAAGTTCATTCACTAGTTGAATACAATTGACAACATCCCTTGATTAGATTGTTAGAACAATTTTCAATTAAATTGGCAAGTAGTGGCATGCAATGGCTATTGTTGTGGTGTTGACATGTGGCATACACTTTTGACTTGTACTTGTTGACAACACTGGTTAATAGTTGCAAAAAAACAAGTTGCAATTATCTATGTAGTTTTCGACTTGGTTTGTAGTTGACACTAGTTCAAAACATAGTTACAAAAGGGGGGGGGGGGGGGGGGGGGGTTTACTAGTGAATGGAGCTCACATTGGAATGAACATGGTGTTGTAGATGAAGTTGTGTGCGTTGCTCCTGGAGATGTTTGACACTAAAGTGTTGGGCCCACCAATAATGCATGAAGGGGAAGAGGAAAAGGGGTTGTAGGCCCTAGAAAGGAGTTTGGTAGGTTTGTAAAACGGGTTTGAAAAAAAGGTTTTAAAAAATGGACTTTTTTTCTTAAACCTGCCCAAAATGAAACTGTTACAGGTGGTTGGCCAATCCAAAGTCGGTGGATGAATTGCCCTCCATCGAAAATGGGACAAGTGTAGTCATGGGGGCTGGTTCACTCAAGCCCCTTCTCGTTAACACTTTGATGTCATTGAGATTGTCGGATCGGTATATCATAGTGTAGGGGGTAGCTTCAACAAATGTTTGCTGAATAATTAGTTAAAAATTTAGATTTCATTCAGGAAATAGAATATTTTTGAATATTATAGAAGATTCTCAAATTTCCTTCAACAAATTTTTTGTGTCAAAAAAGTATAATTTTAAATTTATTCTTTGAAATAAATTGTGCCAAAGTTCTCAAGGTAGTATGATATGTATGCATGCTTTACCATCCATTCCAATCAACTCATATGAATAAGGCACACATAAGAAATATAATGGACTTTGAGTACCCAAATGTTACCATGACTTATGGGCATGTAATTTATTTTGGTGCAAATTTTCAAAAAAAAATGAAAAAAGGTTCTGTATTCGTTGGTTTTTTGGGGGAAAAAACCAAATTCCCCAAAAAAGTATTTTTCACCACTATCCAAGATGGATTTTAGTTTGGGCACATTCTTTGAATCAATCTTTCATTTTAAAGAAATATGTTCTAGACACCTATTGTAATTTAAATGCTAAATCCTTCTTGGAACGCTCCCAATTGATGCAACATTAAAAAAATAGAAAATAATTTATGAAAAAAACATTGGATGAGGCAGACGAAACAATGAACACTCTATGTTGGAATGTGATAAAGATTGGTAACTAATCATGGTTGTTGGTAGTGCCCATGTGATCAATATTTAGCACCTCCAACATGCAATCTTAGTTTCTCCCACCGCAACACCCCGTCGTCCTCAGTGGTCACCCTTAAACCTCAACAAGTGGATTGTACAAAGTGATTGCCTATTAAGGCTTACCACCTGAGCCAATCATTATGATCGACCAATGAAAAACATTCATTTACTAATACTGATGCTCTTGTAAGACACTGTTAACATGTGCCCATTTACCAGTCTAAATGAGTTTCACAACTTTACCTGTACAATTTCATCCACAAAGTACCATAGAGACCATTGTACTGTTACACCTTTGGGCATGCTCTTGGAGGCCCAAGTAGGGGGTGTGGATGGACCCAAAAAAGTACCATAGAGACCATTTTACTACTGCCTTTGGGCATACTCTTGGAGGCCCAAATAGGGGGTGTGGATGGACCTGCTCTTGGAATCAAAGGAAGGTCCGCTGTTTCGAAAGGGGGGGGGGGGGGGGGGACGACCCATACTGGTGGGCCTGAAATGTAGGTACTCCTGTAGAGCCTAATTGGAAAAAGAAAAAATATTTCTTTCTGGATGGGGGTTGAGGGACCACACATCCTGTTCCAAGATTTGAAGACGATTTTGAAGAGGTCAAGAACGTTGGTGGCTTCAATCCCTTGGCCAGCAGCCGTGCTGCCCCACTCCGGAGTCCATTTCCCAAGCAGCCCGAGTTATGTGGAGACCCACCCTCTACACGTAAGTAGGTGGAGCCGGTCAGACTGGGGTCTTGAGCAGGAGCACACAGCAGGGGTAGGGCAGGGCAGCACAGCACCCCGGATTAAGAAGAAGTGGCGGAAACCCCGGGTGCCAGAGAGCTGGTCGGGAGAGAGCTATCATCAAGACCGGAGCGTGAGAGAAAATAGGTACCTAGGGCAGCATTAGTTCATCACTGAAAACTGTCCCTCACCGAACCCGCATAATAAATGCCTATCACGTGGAAGAAAGTATCCCAGTTGTATTTAAATCAGACCCCAATAATTTACTGTGTCACCGTCGCGTTGGGTTGACTTGACCGGCTCACGGCTTTGCTCTTCATACTTTACGGCCGGGCAGTTTTTTTTGGGGTGAAACATTTCTCTTCTCGTATAGGTAACAACTAACAACCCCGCGTTTTAAAAAAAAAAGGAATTTGTTGTTAAAAGGCAAGAAGGATATTGTGTTTAGATTCATTATGGAAGAGTATCGTAGCTTAAGGGATTTGGGCCCCTAGGTAATAATAGGTCAATTTTTATATGAGGGTTTTTGAAACATGATATTTTGGCTTTTGTTGAAACTTGAGATTCAAGTTATAATCGCTTGAAGGATTTTGGTTTCTTTTAGAATTTTTTTTTTGAAGATTATATTTTTTGCATGGTGAAATATTCGAGTTTCCACAATTCTTCTTTTGCCTTAAAAGATACTTTATAATGTAAATGGCAAGGCCATAGTGTGACACACCCCTTGTTTTTTATTCAGCCAAAGTGCTGATCATCCATAGCAAGATGTGAATTTGAGGATTGTCCCTAGGAAATTTAGTCAAATCCGGGTACAAACGTAATTTTGTAATTATCCATCTATAGTTTTGGCTACACACTAAAAACCAAATATCCAAATCTGGCAATAGTTTTTTTTCCCCTCATTCTTGACAAGTGTTTTTTTCCCCAAATTTTTTGATCATAAAAACTTGGGTATTTTTCCCAAAAATAGAAAAAAGTAAAATTTATGCTTAGAAAAAATTCAGAAACATAGTGCTGCTAAAAATTGAAAACCTCCAAAATGATAAATTGCTTCAATTTTGAAATTTTATTCTTGTTGAACAAAATTGCCATTTGAAAAAAAGCTCCTTATTCTGATGCAACTATTCTATTCCACCGCTCATACACTAGTGCTTGCACACTTATGGTGCATAGGCAGCATCACAAGAAGTGTTTTTTTAATGGCGAAAATTTTCTCTTTTTTGACAATAAATTGGGAAGATTTTTTTAAAAAAAATCCTAGTGTAAATTTGACTGATTTTTCTTTATTTTTGTTAAATTTCGCACAAATTTGGATACGAAAAAAATGACAAAAAAAAACACTGATAATAAGTGTACTCTATCCTTTTGGTCTAGCTACATTCGTTACATGGATAGAATTTTAAGAAAAGAATTTTGGGCAAAGGATAGGGATAAAGTGCGGTACTATGGGGACAACTTGAAAAAGGAATGGGGGATGAAAAAATACAAAAAAATCAGACACCATGCAAGTGTCCCCAAAATGTTTACAACATAATTTATTTAGTGTTAGAGCAGCGAAGGTACTGTGGTATGCAATTGATAACCTTTCGACCTTTCTCAATACCCACTATAAAACAAGAAAAAACTTATGTATTTTTTTTCCCTTTTGTAAATGAAAGGTGCATTAAGTGGCACAACAAAACTTAATAAATTTTTCCACTATAAAATAAGAAAAAACCTATGTATTTTTTTCCCCTTTTGTAAATGAAAGGTGCATTAAGTGGCACAACAAAACTTAATAATTTTTTTGGAGGTTTCATGGTAGAAGGACTTATAGTTTAAGAGGGGGTTTGGAACTATGAAAATTAATTTTTGATAAATCTCTTTTAACACATAGGTAAATTATCAAACATATTTAAGACAACGTTTGTAATATTCATCATTCACATGATTTTCAACATGGGATTTTACATTTTTTAAAGATAGGATCACCTACGCACCTAATGTTGAATCTTTATGTACGAATTACACTCCAAGGAAGTTCACCACATGTGCCTAAAGATTTTCTTTTATGGGGATCACTCATCAAAAGACTATAAAGTTTTCACAGTGGTATTCACAATAATTCTTACATTTTATTTTTTCAAGACTTCTTATTCACCTATGATACTTTTACAAGTTTTGATCCAACTAACAACATTAAATTATTGAATGCAAATTATAAGCCAAAAGCTTCCATCTTTATCCCTTATATACTTGAAGTAAATAAGTGAATGAATAGTCAATGACATTCATCTACATCTATTCCTCATCTATCAAACTAATCATCAAGTGCCACTTACAATTTTTCATCCTTCTATGGATAAATTTTACATTATTTGGAGTTTAGAATTTGGTCAAATCCATATACTTGACCTTTTGTTATTACAAACCCAAAATAGTTATCTAAATTATTCATAATCAATCCTTATGCCCTTAATCAAAAGATTCTCCTTATAAGACTCATGAGGCTCATTATTTATTCCCCATTTTTATCCATACAATAATACTATTATTTACAATCACTAAAAATTATTTTATTGTTACAGACAGTGTCTACATGTGATATCAATGTTCTACAATCTACCCACTGTGCTGGGTAAGTAAGACCTTATTGTAGATCTTTGTGTAGTGATTTATGCCAGAAAAGGCCTTTACAAAAGGTGTTCTGAGGTCCCTGCCGCCTGGTCTCAACTGCCATTTCATGAAGGCCTTCAAACTGTGAACTTTTTTCTCCACTTCAAACCCAAGTCATTACATTTACTTGAATTGTAACAACCTTTGAGAGAATTCTTAGTGAATTTATAGGGCAGAGGGTGTGAAAGAGCCCTTGGGTGGAGGGTGTGAGATTGTAAGACTCCTAAGGTGCAGGATGTAAGCCAATAAGATCTTTGGAAGAGAATTTAAAAAGGAAAAAACCATTGATTACCTCGGGCATTAGGCCTAATAACTCCCTTATAGCAGGTCCTTATCCTATATTAAAAATCAATTCCATGTACCTATCCATTTGATGGAGTCACTTCATTCACAACCCTATTCAGCTCTCCTATTCATTGGATGGGCTGCGTCCGAAGTTCTGTTTTTAAAAAACAATTACAATTGGTCACTTTGATTGGCCCATCAGCTAAAAAAACACTGAATCTCAGAAGGCTTCCTAAATAACAATTTCTGTGTGAGGATGAAGTGCCTCCCCCTTGGCTCCCCCTATATAAGGGAGAAGGGAAGAACTTTGGGCAAAGGATTTGAGATAAATTAAGGCCCTATTAGGAACATTGTTGTGGAATGCATTGAGAACTTGAGGAACTTGATAGGAAGAATTTCATCCTCACACCCCTCACCTCCAAAATTAAAAAAGATCCAACTTCTTGGGTATATGTTTATTCGTTTCATTGGCTGCATTAGACATGGTTACCACCATTTTTTTCACCTCAGCTAACACCCCTTCTACAAAGCACACAATACCTACTGTAGTACCTTTTCAGATCCGGCACTAATCAAATCATTTTGAAAATGCTGAATTTCTTACAAATTATTTGTTTAAAATGCCAGAATTTAAAGAATTATTATCCTTGGATGTCAACATCTTGGGAATTAGGCTAGGTCTCATTCTATTGTAGGTTTTATCTAGAGAAGCTGCCTATATTTTTTGCCGAAATTCCATAAATGATTAAAATTTACTGCCAAAATGGATTTTAAAAATAGAATAATTATTCAGCACCAAGGTGGTGAATCTGAAAAGGTACTACAGTATTTAGCCTCCTCTAGTTATCCCAAACCCTAGGCATTTAAAAAAGATTTAGACCTTTTTCACCTTTTTAGTACTTAAAAATTGAAAATTTCTTGCAATAGCATTTCAAAATGTAATGCAAACTGATAAATCTATAGGAAATTATAACACATTTATTTGATTTTGTACAACATTAGATCATAGATGCCAAGAAATGGTGCAGAAATCTCTTTAGGACTGTTGGCTTACAATTTAACACAACAAGGTCACCGAATCACAACCTAATATCTCCATCCCACCTTGACCTACAGTATTCAAAGAATATTTGTTGCCTATATTAAAGTTTGACACATGGTAAAGTTACCCTCTCTTTCACCCTCCATCCCCTCTTTCATTGGTATCCGCAAAGTAAGGAAATTGTATTAAATCTCAGTATGAAATGCTGAAACTCAGCATTTAATGCACAAGGTTCAAGACTAATTATAGTAGTTGTATAGGTAGGAGCAGTGACAATATATATGTAGCAGCAGTGGAGGCGCGGAGGAAAAAAGAAAGAGGGGATGAAACTGAGTTTACCACCAAAATTGGTGGAATACTAGTTTGGGTCCCCATTATTTCATTTTGTAAAATTTCATTCCCTGTTACGGATTTGATGTTCTATTCTCGCCTCTTAATCACCTGACTTTGTGGATAACTTTATTGTACAATAAAAACACGAAAAAAAAAATCCTCAATTTTGAGATGCAGCAGAGGTGGTGATCGTCTGTAAGTTGATTTAGTCAAAATTTGCTATTAAAAAATGAAAGAAAGAAATCCCTACATAGTTCAGACTACCTACTTAAACAATGTATACAAATATGTTGATTTAAAAAGCTTTTACAAACCATTTATAAATCTGGCATTTTTCTCAAAAATTCATTGAATTGTGACAAAAAATAATGGTGTGTGAAATTTTGCACAAAAAAGAAAGGCTCACAGAACTAGCATTTGATGGATTAAATCACTAATTTATTTTCTAATAAAGGTGTAATATACACAAAATCCGTGCCCATTGGCATGATAGGTCTATATATTACATGAAATTTGCACTTCATTGAGATCAATTGTTTGGCACATCCAGATCTCACAAACCATAGTGCACCTGGTTGTGTTATTGGTACCCTTAAAAAGCCCTCAATGGGTAGGGGTACCAAGAGCTTATTGAATTTCCAATGACACATATCGCTCAAAATTCAATATCTCATGCACCGTAGGTCCAAAAATTGCAAAATGACCTCCATAAGATCCTACTACTCATTGAGCACTTTCCAACTATACCAAGAGCACACCTCAATTTCCCTAAAAAAGAGATTTCTTTTATTACATTTCAATAAATTCTTGTGTTCAATATTCAATAACTCTTGCACCATAGGTCAAAACATTACTGGGTGCTACATACTACAGAATGGACCTGTTCCATCTAGGAACAGGCTAGTCAGTTCAGGTGAGTGAGAGACATTCTGCAAGGAAGTGATGGGTCTCTACCAGTGCCTGTTTCAAAGCATAAGATTTTACACCATTGATTTGTATTACTACCCTTTCATTCTCATCTGCTCTGGAACTTACAAAAGTGGAACTAGAAGACCAATCCCATCTTACCTAGGAAAGTACCTACAAAAACAAACAAGAATAATAAGACCCCCCAAAACCGTTACACAAAATTGCAGTATTCTTCATTTTGTTTTTTTGGAGACCCTGCAAAATCAACATTGGATTCGGAAAACTGATATTTGCTTCCTCTGCCAAAGACATGTTTGAGAAAAAGTCTATCATGTTCCGTACTCAAGTATACTTTGCTTGGGTAGTTCAGGTTCATTTCTGGTTTGTGAAGTGGGGTCATCCTTTTCAGGCATGCAAGTCAATTATGTGAATCTCTTCCAAATAGGCATCCAGCAATCTACTGATGGCTCTAGCCTTGCCTGACCAAGCTCTTTAGAGGCACATTCCTCCACAAGAGTTTCATGGGATTAACCTAACCTCCAGTGAACCTCAATTTGGCATTAATGTGGGGGCAAAGTTGGTGACTCACAAATTTAAGAATCAAAATCCTTCTCAGCCAATGAGGAGATGCAGCATGCACTCCCAGATGTAAGTTTCTTTTCTATTTTGGGTCATGGGTGGCTTTTTGTGTCGTGACACACTTTTGTTTTGGTTCAGTTTGCAAGGTGGTTGTGAAGGTCCAAAACAATTTTATTCTTTTCACTGACATTGGTCAGCCACATGGAAAGAACATTATAAACAAACTTTTTGTTTTTTTGAGTTTGCAAGGTGGTTGTGAAGGTCCAAATAGAGTTTTATTCTTCACACTTGCCTCAGTTGCCCACATGTACAAGGTCAACTTTTTTTGTTTTTGTTTAGTTTGAAAAGACTATTTGATTTTTTGAGAATCACAATTATAAATCCTAAGGAATTGCTGCCATAACCTCGAGGGGGTTGTTCTGTTTCTAATAAGCACCCAACCCTGGTAGGAACCTTTCATTCAATGGATTAACCATTTTGTGGTCAATTAATCTGAATATAATATCAACTGAACCAAGAAATCCAATAGGTAGTCCAATCACTATGGAGGATGTTAAGAAACGGAGTCCTTGGTATTTTTCACCCAATCACAGCATCTGGTCTGAAAATGTAGGAATTGTTTCTCTACTTAGACATTGCAAAATTTAAATCCCAAGAACTCTCAATGTTTGAACTTGGAACACCTGTTGGGAGGTAAAATTGTCCAAATGTCTACTTTTGTAAATTGTTGAATGGTGGACTGCTAGATAGCCCAAGGATGCACTCATTAAGCATGCTTTATAGGGATTAAAGAGGCCACCTTTGTGATTCTAGATACTAGATAGTCACTAGTTGATGGTTGAATTATGAATAACTAGTTTCAAATGCAACTTCGTTGTCAACTTTTTCATATTTATAGTTTGGAAACCATAGGAAACAAGAATGTGGAATGAAGATCATGTTCTAAATAAGGCACCATCATGAAAGGGTGATATGAGATCTTGTTTCTCTCCTTTCTGCAATGGAATTTCTTGTCCATTTGTGCCAAAGAAAAAGAAAGGGTGATATGAGAGTGGGAAGACATGCAACCAGTGATGATTGAAGTGAATATGTGGAAACTTGGAGGGAAGGTGCACAAAAGTTGGAAAAGAGTGAGGATCAACAGGTTGGATGGTTGAAAGAAAATAAACAAGGGGGAGGAAGCATGTTTTTGACATTGGTTTAGAGACATGGAGTGATGCTGTGGGACGAGCCTGAAACCAGTGGCATTTCTGGAATAGTTGATGCATTTGAGAATTTAATGTTGACTAGTGTGGCCTGTGCTGTTGGCCCAAGTGCTACCAGCATCCTCAACTGAATTTTCTTTCCAAAACCTGGTTTTTTGGAATTTATTTGAATTTTCAGCCACAGAAATCACTTTAAAGTCAATCTCTCCACATTCTGAATCCAAATCTTACCAAATAAATTCCATTAAATCCTACTCATCAAGATTTTTCAACAACACCAAAGGCACATTCCAATTCCTCCGAAATTTTTAGCTATGATTTAATTTAATTTCCAGTGAAAAATATTCAATATTCAAAGACTTTTGCACCACAAGTCCAAATGTCATGGAACCAAGCCCATGCACCCCTCCTCATTGAGAACTTTCCAAAGACACCAAGAACATGATCTGAAGCATCCCGGTTCAGTGGATCTCATACCTACAAAACAGAACAAAACAAAACAAACTACCTTCCTTCATGGATAGATGTTGATGAAAATTGAGGAAATTTCAAATTTTGACAATGTTGATGAAAATTTTGACCTTACTCATGTGGAGGGTAATACCCTTTTTCTTGATTGATCACTGCTTGCAAACCCAACTGAAATTGAATGAAGATCTTTCTACATTTGTCCAAGATTCACACCTTCAAACATAGAAGCAATTTTGTTCAAAGAGACAAGATTGCAACAAATAAATTTTGCAATTTGCCCAGAAAATTCAGATGCTCAATCTTATGCACTTTCTTTGTTCTTTTATTCAGTCATTTGAATCTAAAACACATAGTTCCCCCTTGAACCTAGAAGAACAGACGACTTATTGGCATAAGCAAGAATAAGTGGTTCGATAGGCTTCACATGTGAATCTAATGGTCCTCACTAGATAGCACAATTGAAGATGCCAATTAAAAAGAAGATGCAATCTATCCACAATGCAAGAAAGGGGTTGCACCTTTCTGGCATTTTGAGGTTATGTTTCCTATTCATCATCCACCCATGATGATTAAACAGTCCATTTCAAAGTTCCACAACTGGTTGAGAAAAGTACGAATTTTGACAGGACATCTATTATCCAGCAGGTAATTTCTTTCAAAGCACATTTCTGTCACTCCATGTTAGACTCTCACTTTGAGAATGTGACAAAACACACACACACACATAAAAGTGTAAGGTAAAGGCTGAAGAGCAATCCCAAATAAGAGACTGCCCAACGCAGAGTTGAAGGGCCCTTATTTCAGGAACACCTTGTTCCTCATTCCACGAAGCACTTGCAGCAAATTATTTTTGAAAATGTTTTGCACTGTGATACCCACTGGGTATAACACAAAAAAAAGTGAAATGCCTGCTGAAACAGGCATTTCACTTCTCAAGACACTGCCCTTCGTTGAGGAGAAACTCTGCTGGATAATGTGCGGCCTCCAGATCTATAGAAATTTTCTGCCAGTGCTTTATGTTATACATAATAAAATGAGTCTAATGAGTTTGGCAGGGTTTTGCATAAAATGAGTCTAACATGTGATATCCTGACAGTACCTTGACAAAGTACACAATTGACACACTACATCGACCCATCACTTTAGCAGCACCGAATAGGTCTACCAATGCTGGCTAATTGTTTTGCGGGCTCTGTGGGGAGAGTGGGAGAGGGACTCCACTTCATGGCAATGATCTTATATTTTTATATTTACTAATGCTTATCCATTTATCTAATTTAGTAATATATAATAAATTTCTGTGCAAGACAGAATACAAAACCTTCTGACACCAGCAGACACTAGGAATAAAATAAACTATATAATAATAATATAAGCAATTTTCTGAGACCTTCACCATGCAAAAGACTTGAAACATCTGCTCTGCACAAGGGCTACTAGCTCAACGTCAGCTAGAACCGCCTGGTCCTTATTACCCTCTCCTGTAGGGCAGTGAGCCCTGAGGGTACTTGTCTGCTGTACAGTTGTCTGTTGTATTCTCATTTCAAAACTTGGAAGGCTTCATTCTTATTTGAAGAACTATATTTTGGCTTGAAATCTTCTTTGTGACTACCTAATTTAGTCATTGTGAGTGTCATATTAGAATGCATGCATTAATCCATTTCAAAAGTTTTTTAGTGAAGCTTCAAATCCAAGCTTAGGCAACATATAGTTGACCTTGTATGAGCTCAATCTAAGGCACCCTTCACACCTAGTGGTAGGCGGTGCTAGGGTTTGGTGCCTAACACCAATCTAACACCAAATATCTTGCCAATGTGGCATATTGGGAGATAACACCAAGATAGCATAAGAGTGAATATGACTATCCCTTCACACTTGGGTATGAGTGTTTGTTACCACCAACATGACAGTGCAAGAACGATCGTCGTCTCATCAAACTAATCGGCGCTGCCACACCTTGAACTCAATTCCTCACTATCTTTTCACATTTGCATCTCTTCACATTCTTTTTTTTTCAAGTTCTTTCCATCCACCTTTGTTTCTTCATTTTCTTTGCACTCTTTTTTGGTCTGTAGTTTTTGTTGTCATTCAAGGTGACTTTGTATGGATTCAGATTTTTTGTTTGCTTTGTGTTTTCCTACATCACTTTTGTTTTTTGCTACACCTTTTTTGCAATTTTTTTCTACACTTTCACATTCATTGAATGTATATTTCTTATCTAGTAGCCATAGATGATGAAGCAATTGATGTTTTCATTTTGTCATGTCTTTTATTGTTAATTCAAATGGCCCAACAAATGTTTCAATCATCACCTGCAATGTTATCATCCCTTGAAACATTGGTACAGTTGCTAAGACATTCACCTCAGATTGTGAATTTTCATGTTGTTGCAATACATAATCATTGTATGTCAAATGCTCTCAGCAGCTTGACACCTGGCCTTGGTTCGTGGGTGAAACCTAGAAACATTACTTGGTTTTCCACTTTCTTTTTACTAAGTTTGATGACAAAAGATGAGTAAAAAAAATTCATATGACCAAAGCCACAATATTCCACATTGTAGCAAATTTGAAACCCATCATAGGAAAGCAAGATACCAAATATAGGAAATTTGTTCCTATAGAAATTCGTGTATGTTGCACAATGTACAAATTAGCTCAAGGTGTTAACTTTTGGTTTGTAATGAACTTTTTTCAATGGGGAAATCCATAGTTTCCCTCATTTTTCATGAATTTGTTTACATAATCAATCAAGTTTATAGTGGTTTGATGAAGTGGTTTGAAGGACCAACAATGACACTTGTCATGGAAGAATTTTTTAAATGGTGTGGTTAATCTAATGTGATGGGTGTCATTGATGGTGCCCATATATCCATTACAAGACCACAAAGAGTTCATGTTGTAGATTATTACCATAAAACCGGTAGATATTCTATAGTTACATAAGTTGTGGTTGGTTACAATAAGAGGTTCATATATTTTTGTTGGGCTCCTCAGTTCAATTAATGGTTCTAGGGTTCTTTGTAAATTTGGTGTGTATAGAAAAGGCACAACATATGGTTTGTTTGACATTGCTAGAGGTTCCCAACATGAAATTTCCCTTTACATATTAGGAGATAAAGGGTATCCACTAATATCATGGCTAATGACACCATTCAAGGAAGATGCTAACCATACAATTCTAAAATTCTTGTATAACAAAAAACACAAAAGAGGTCAAAGTGTTGTGGATTTTTTTTTTGAGATCTTGAAAATAACCTTCAAAGAATTATTGGGGAAGTCTAAATTGGGTGTCACTTTCTTGCTTGATGTATTCATCCCTTGTTCTCTTCTACATAATCTATTGCGACTTGAAGTTGAATCCAACATTGAGAGGTTGATGCGAATCATCAACCAAGAGTTGCAAACAACTAAAAGAGGAAGGGATGATGTTAATGTTCCACACATATTCACTGAACTTGGTGATCACGAACAAACTGGTAAGTTGAAAAACAAAGTAAGTTGGAGATGCAAAATGATGATAATTATGCAATTCCTTGGAAGACAAAAAATTTATAATCAATTCATGAAAGTATGACCTCTGACCCTCCTCCTTTCTCAAAATTTGATAACAAATTTCATTTCAACCTACAAGCTTCTATCTACATTAATATATTATGTAGTTCAATGTTTGTAAATTGAATCTTGTTCATTATTGATTAGACATCAAAATTGTGTTACATGTTGAGTTAGTGTAATTCACCTTTCTACATTCAATGTTGTTTGTCATTGACTACATCATCTCTATGTTCCTTCTATTTTATTGAATTATTTACAATTCTTCGATGCCCATGAGCTTCACTTGGTGGAATGTCATGGAACTGCATGTTAATTGCATGTGTAGGAGTTCTATCATGTATCAACACCATGGTAATGGGTGTTGGCAAGCTACGATCTACACAATTTTTGGCAAATATGATATATAATATCAAAAGCAGCAACACATAAAATTTCACTCACTTTGAATGGTTTTAAAGATCACATATAAATGATTTGAGCTTCAAAATTAAAAGAAGTCACAAGAATTATGAACACAAAATTGAGACATCTTTGTACATTTGTGTAAATCTACACCAATAATTTAATAAAGGTTTTTAAAAAATCCTTATTTGACAATAGTTTTCCATTTTAAAAAAAATTCAAAACTTCATCTTACTTTTGTCAAATGATTAAAAAACACTTAACCCAAATAAATCTTCAATGGAAGAACATTTTCCAACTTTAAAAAATCATAATCATCAACATTTTCATACCATAATGTACTAATGAACGTTTTTAAATCATTTTATTTAAATTCCACGACCTTCAAAAAACTTGAAAACTTTTATGGGAAAGATTGTTCTTTATGGTTTCTTTTATGTATGTGTAAATTTTTTATGGAAAGTTTATTATTAAATGTAGTATTTTTTAATCCTTTTGTTGGAATTGCATAAATGTGACATGGTTCTCCAAATCCAAATAATAGTTTGTTGGACTATAATATCATTCATATGTGCATTGATTTCACAACATAATGCTAGATTGAGATATGAACCATCATCTTTTACAAAATTTTAATGAAAATTATTTTCCAAATTTCCACCATGATGCATGAAACTTGGATAGATATTGAAAACTATCAAATTGTGACAATCTTTTGTGTAGACCATAACTTGCCAACACCTTCATAACATGTGTTAACCCTATGATTGTTTTAATCATATTTATCTAGATCTCATTGGTAGCTTTGTCTTTTTTTATAAAAATAGTTAAATTGCTTATCCAATATAACCTTTTGGGCCTTTGAATGTTTATTGTTAGTGTAGTCTATTGAATCCACTAGCATTTGACTACCTTTCTTCATTGCCTCTACCACACTTTTGTGCAAAAATGAATATGCTCATTTGACACCATTATTCACTTGTACAAGAACCTTTAGCACCAACACTAATGTTGCGAGTTCTGTTCACTAAACTTGTTGTGTGAGACTTGTGCACTTCGATGGTTGGAGTTTGTACTAAAGGTTGCATTGGTGTGTGGATTGGAGTAGGCATTAGGTTAGGTGCTACAATAGGCATTGGGTGGAAATTATTCATACCTTCAATTTCATTGAATGTTCATACATAAGGAAAAGGTTGTTAAGAATATATCATTTATCGAAATAGGGAGTAGTGAATGGTTATAAAAGTCTTGAAAATAGTCCAATCGAAATCAAGCAGTTTGTTTATCGAATTAAAATAGTTATCCATTTAAATTGAAATAAACACCTTACTGATATTCATCAGGGTATTATTTAGCAAGGCCCTACCAAGTTCAACTATCATCATTGTTACCTATCAAACCTATGGGTCTATCCAAACAACGAAGGTTTTAATAATTTGAAGGTTTGAAAAGTCAAGAAAGAAAATGTAGATATAAGGGGCAAATAGTAATATTTACCAAGCAGCCTGGAATGGGGGATGTTCTTGTATTCAAACTTGATAATACACATTACACTAATTCCTTGTCGAATGATGTTTTTGCGTGCGTGTTCCCATTTTTACATTGTTTGTTAATAGCGGATTGTAGTTTTGTAATATGTATTAACTACTTGAATACGTGGTACTACACGTAACTTGGCAGACAAGAACCTAGTAGCAATGTCAAATTTAAGTCTCATCAAGAGGATCACTAACATTTGGCGACCATGTTGGGGATATATGTCATTAACAGAAGTGAAGTCATTGGTGATGGTCCATGTGGAAAAAAAATTCCATAAACATTCAATTAGTATCCTCCTCACATTATTTTATTTTATGAAGTGCATGTTGGCTAATGGGGTCATTCCCATGTAGATGGTCTTCATTCCTCATATCATTGAGATCAATTGGGCCTTGAACATTCAAACTAATGAAATTGTAGATATGATCATTCTCGTTCATGATGTCACGAACATGTGGTGGGTTAAAGATTGGTCCCTAGAACTCCAACAACATCATATCATATATGCTCCTATTGAAAAAAAAAGTAGATTCATTACATTCTTATCTTGAACCAAGGTTGTCAAAACAAACATGATGTGCCCATTTTTTGTCGGGCATCATGTCAGCATTTGTCTTGACACGTCCATCACGTCCATCCAAACTAACGCATGGAAAATTTTCATAACATTCGGGTTGCCGCCATTTTGCAAGGCGAAAAAATTTGATTTAATCGCCACATGATTGGCAACTAAAAACAAATTTGATTGCAACAACTTTCAATCGCCGTAGTTGGGTGACCGAATTTTTCGGGCTGCCCAAAAAAATTAAGAGTTGCCCAAAATGTTTTTAGTTGTTCAACCAAGAATGACCATCAATCCAATGGTTTTTTATTTTTTTATCACTACCTAAAATCCTTCGACATTGCCCGAAAAATTCAGTTGCTAACTTGGGTCATCAAAAAATTCAATTGCCATTTTTAGTCACCATAGTCAATGATCGAAGGCAATTGAATTTTTTTGGTTGCCCAAGTTAATGACCAAATTTTTCGGACATTGCCCGAAAAAATTGAGCAACAACCAATTTTTTTTAAGCTATTGGATTGATGGCCACTCTTAATCGAATGGCTAATTTTTTTGGGCAATTGACTATGGCAACTATTGAAAGTGGGTGATCGAAAGTTTTTAGTTGTCCATTGTGGTGACCAAAAGTTAATAACCAAATTTATTGTTTCAGTTGCCACAACGTTTATGACAATTGAATAACGTTATATTTGGTTGCCCCTAATTGTTTTTTGGGCAGTTCAACATTGTTTTGACCGAGGTTGACCCTAAGTTGACCTTACACACATGGTTGCATCTACATTTAAATGTGTTTGTCATGTTGTGACGGACACATAGACGCAACGACAACCTTGTTTTGAACATTCATTAATCAAAAATCTTCATTGTGCTTAGTACTTTACATGTAATCATGCATTTTCTTTAATTTTGCCAATATTGATTACCATTTATCTTCACATGCAGGGCCATGACAAATGTGTTGAGAACACCTTGTTGACATGACATTAATAGAAATGTTTTTTCCATTTGACAAGTTTTAAATTGGTCACAAAGGTCAACCTTGTCCATAGTTGCAATGTGCTCATCCCTTTTAGCCTTGACAAGTGCCAAAATCTCTCCATGCTACCAATTGGGTTGCTTTGGTTTCTTGGTTTGGACTTCAATTGTAGATTTTGAAATTAAATTACTATTGACTTTCTTCTTCCCTTCGTGTTTTTTCTTTGATTGGCACTCTTATTGAACATTCCTTGCAAATGGTAAATATGCATTCAAGAAGAAACATGATTATGGGAATTGACACACATTTTGTGTATTCCATGTGCAAATGTCTCTAGTGGAACAAAGAGCTTGATCACAAAATGTGGGGACAAAAAAAGTCATATTGAACAAATAAATATAAAAGAACATTAAAAGCAAATGGAATCTATGGTGACATTGAAATGGTCAAGAAGAGTTACATTCATCATTAGGTAGCTAATCATCAATGTTGTAATCATCAAAGCTTAAAACATTTCAACCAAGTAGATCCATAGCAAATAACAGTGAAGACTACATGTGAACTTACAATAAACATCACAATGCAAGATGAAAGTGCAAAAGAAAAAGAAAAATAGGAAGAAAAAATTAAAGATGATGGACTAAAAAATTCTTGCAAAAATTATAGCTATAGTAAATAAAAAGAAGAACGAAAGGGGAAAATAGATTGTGGAAAGGGTGATTGATGAGAAAGGGCGGGTGTTACCATTGACTTATCATTTCCTTTTCAGACTTGATACGTAATACTTCAAAATCAGCCAAAAATTTACATTTTAATCATATTGGGTGTTAACTAACTTCACCCTTACCGCTAAGCTAACACTTCACTAAGACCAAATGCCACCTAGGATTCCAACTATCACTACATATGTGAATGGAATTTTTTGGTTAAGTGGCTACCACCAACTTACCACTAAGATAACACTAGGTGTGAAAGGTGCATGAAGTAAATGTTTTCTTGCCATCCTTTGCTTGATATTGATTTGAAATTTTATCAAAGAATTATAGGTCTATATACTTTGAGTCTAGTAGTAAGATTTGTAGTTTGATTCATGGATGAATATATTGGACCAATTTAAAAACCAAAACTCAAATAAAGGTCAAATGGGTGTAAAATCGGCTCAAGTTCTTAGGGGTTGAAGTTGTGACAATTTCAAACATTTTTTAGTGCCCCAACTTAATGGATGTGCATGTGTAGATTTTGGGTGCACCCATCCAATTAATGGGTTATTTTGAAGCCTACCCATCTACTTGTTGGGTTTCTTCTCACAATATGAATGTTGAGTAATTGATTTAATCATGCTTTTATGTCATTTTCTTTTGGGTTGTCACTTGTTTTTTTGTATCACAAGGTTTCATATTACTGTGAAATATTTTTAAAAATTCATGTGGTTAATTTTTTAATTGAAATTTGTTTGATAACATACAAATAATTAGTTTCAATTCCTTTGAATCTTATTAAAATGATAATCTTAAAAGATTGATTTGAAAGATTATGCAAAATTTGATTGAAACAAAACACATGAATGAAAAAATAAATTAAATTTTTAATATAAAACTTATTTTTGAGATATAAATGTTTTCAATTAATTTGGTATTATTTTTAAAAACTTCAATAAGGCTTTGATGAAGATTTAATAACAAAATCCATAATGATATTCAATTTTAATTAATTAATTTGTTTATATTGACGTTGTTTTTTATGTTATAAAAATTTACTATTGCCCTAAGATAGAAGACATGTGCATATGATTTTAGGTTTTACCAAACATGTATGGGTCAAACACAATTAGTTTCAACTGGCTCCAATGGTTTTTTTCCCAATATTGTGATGTTGTTCAAGTGGTGATCATCCATAAATATATTTTAACCAAATTCTTGTGATGATGATTCATCGAAGCTAGTTTAAATAGCTAGACAATTTTAGGTTCTTCAAATCATTATACACATACAATTCTAAATTGGAATTTGTTAGTTCATTCCTAGAAGAAAAAAGAATGGAAAGGTGTCTTTTCATATGTGTATATTGAATGTTTTTTCCAACAACATATTCGCAAAGAAGATATTGAATACATTTTCCATCAATTTGCATATCAATTTTCTTTAATTGAATTTGAATTTAATTCAATTGATTCTTAATCCAATTGTTAAATTGGAATTGAATTTATATTTAATCAAATTGAATTCAAAATACATTGAATGGATTTTAATTTATATAGGAAGGAATTTGACACAACCCCAAGCTTATCGATGGACTCACTATAAGTCCAAAGGTGAAAACAATAGAAGGAGAAGGAGTTGGGACATGTTCCCTAGTTCACATCACTTCAGGGGTAGAGGGGTGTGTTGGAGCTTTGGGATGGGGACTAGGAAGATTGACAAGCAACTCAATTACTCACATGAACCTGCACAAACCAAACAACAAGTTAATTAGTGCATAGTTGGAGCATTTTAGGTGCACGTACAAATCACAGGTAAACACAAACTTACAAGACTCACCATGACTTGGACTTGGGGGGAAGGCACCACCTTCTCCCTTATAGTATATTTTGTGCCTGGCCATGGGACCAACATTCAAATGTCATTTTGTCCCAAGATTCCCAAGTGGGAGTCCCGAAATTCCCAAAATTGGGACTCTCAATTTTGGAATCCCATAACTTTGTTTGTAGACGTCTGATTAAGGTGAGATCTGAAGCAAAGGTGTAGATTTCGTCAAGAGCTTTTCAACGGTATGTGGCACTCCATCTTCACGCAATGGAATCAGGGTGAGTCCCAATTTTTAGTGATCGAGAGTCAAATTACCAATTTACAACCATTCTTTTGGCCATAACTTGTGTTTTAGGTACCCAAATGGGTCGTGCAAGTTCATTTTAGACATCTACGTTCCAAGAGCTTTCCAATGATATAATGAAATTTTCAATCCAATGAGCTTTGACCCCTGCAATCGCCCTCTGAAAATTCGGGACTCCATTGAGACTCCAACTCCAAAATGGGAGCTCATTTGGGAGTGTGGGGGTTCATTTTCTCATACTCTCTCACACTCCCAGGAACATGAAATGTAACTCTCGGGCTTCACTCTTGGCCCACACCTTCACAAGCCTTTGCCTTAGTTGCGAGCCCAAGGTCAAAGTTGCGATAGAATTAATGTCTTTCAATTCAACAACCACTACTACAAAATATGGGTGCAATTCACTAGTCCCCGTTCACTAAACCAATGAATTCATTGCTTCTTCACTGGTCCCCATTCACTCCAACTAGTGAATTCACTGAAAATCCAATAAAATCACTTGATGTATAGGCACAACTTTTGTTGTAGTGACATGAAATGAATTTTCTAGTTTTGGGCATGAACATATTTTTCTCCTTCATTATGATTTGCACTTATTTGAACTATTAAACACCAAGTGATGTTCACATCATTATGTGTGCACTATGTGAAAAGAAACAATTGAAAAAATTTATGGACCAAAAAAAAAAATGTATTATTTTCTTCCATGTCTTTGTTATGTTTTAAAAATTTTGGTCACAAAAATTATTTTGATATGTGTTTTGATAATTTAATTAAATGTATCACATCATTATTATATAATGCATGTTGTATGATATCAACCCAGTTATACCTTTACAAAAATGTTTTCAATGACATGGGTATTCATCTTCAAAAGAGGAAAAAAAAAACCTAAGCATTTACAACTTACATATTTGTGAAATTATTTTACCAAGATGAAGCAAAAGATAAAATCATTTGAAAGTGAAATAACACAAAAGAAATTGATCAAATAATGGTTGAAAAGGCATATTTGTGAATAATGTTATCTTTGAAATTCACATTTGACATTTTTTATTTCCTAAAATCAATCTCCAACAAAATTGAATAAGGATTTTTTAATGTGTACAAGACATTCTACATTCTACATGCAAAATGTCAAATATCATTGTTACATGATTGCATACATAATATGAATAAATAAATAAAAATATTTTTTGTGCATGTCTTGTGACTAAATTAATGGTTATTAGCAATCTATTGAGATAATGACATGTTACACTATCCGAATTTTCCTATCATAAATATATAGAAAGATTTTTGCATGAATTCTCTATTAAATAAAAAAGATCTTTCTATATATTCATGATCGATTAAATTTGCATCAATTAAGTCATTAATCTTGATCCCCCTTTTTTCTTTTGGAGAATCATTAATTAAAAATTTAATTTGCATCTCATTAATTATATGGGTAGATGACCAACATTAACCTCATTACAAATGTCATTGCTTGATCCTGGACAATAATGACATTGATAGAAATAATGTCATTATTGTCATTATTACTATAGTAATCAAAGGTGTTTAAATAATCTTGAAAATATTATGAATTTATTAAATCACATATATTTTTACATCCCATGATAATGTTGTGGAGGTTATAATTTTCTCTTGATGTGTGTTATTAATTGAATTAAATGCATGGGAGGATGAATGACTTGTTGGCACACAAGCTTTGTAAGAAGGGAAAAAAAGAATTTAACAAAAAAAAAAAACATTTAGTTTGTGGGCAAATTATCAATACTTCCATATTGTTAAAATCTCCATATTGCTAGTGCAACAAACAATTGCTTTTCCATACAATGTTACTTGAGAATTAATGATACACAATAATGAAAATATGTGAAAGTTCATTCATGACAGCACCACAACTTGGCACAAAACTTAAATGACTTTGAATTTTGAGGCCAAAAATGAGTTTTTTCCCCATTGAATGGGTTTTGTGCCATGTATCAAATGTTAACATGTATATTGGAAAACATGAGGTTTCCATGCCAAGTTTAGAGGACTTTAAGGGTCTAACTTTAATAGTAGGCTCGCTTTACATTAAGAGTGAAGGCAAAAAAAACTTGGGGCCAACTTTGAGCATTTTTGGATTGCAAATTGGCCCCAAGTTACTAATAAATGTTAAAACATTGATGTCAAGATATTAACAAATGTTGGAACATTGGCCTCCCAAATTTGATGGTATCCTTTTTTTAGCCTTAGGGCTAATACTTGGCCATAAAGCTTAACATTTATTAATAACTTGGTGTAGATTGAAAAGTTATTTTCTACCTATTTCAACTTTGATTCCTAGTGTAAAGCCCTTGGGGCTGATTTCAACTTTTGCACCAATAGGAATGTTGGATTTGGGTTGAACATTGGCCTTGGCTCGTAATGTAAAGGGGGCCTTAATGAGATTTTACTAAACTTTGTTTGCAACTGATTAGGTAGTAAGATAAATAGGTATACCAAGGACCAATGTGTTTTTTTTGTGCGGATTTTCGCCAAAAGGCTCAAAAAAAATAGGGCCTACGAATCATATAAAGGGGAAAAAAAAAAATCAAAATTAAGGTATCACCAAAAGTGTGTTGAATTGTGCATGGGTGATTGCAACCACCCCTCCATCATTAGCTAACAAAATGCTAGCTTCACCACAGATGCATCCCTAAACCCTCGCCAAACCGTCCCTCTCATTACTTGTGCAATCGTTTCCTTCTCTCACAATGACCTCTTCTTTTGCCGCTTGAACTTACAAATTTTCTTTGATGTTCACCATCTCTCCTTAATGGTTCATTATAACATTTGTTAGCAAAGGATTTGCTTGATTTTGTGATCAATAACTTAGTAATGTAGAGTTGTGGATTAATGTTGTTGGAACTTGGTGGGTCAAAAATCATGAATATAGGGCCCAAGTGCTAGGATTTTTAATGGGATTTGGAGCTTGTTGTTGGAACTTGGAACTCTAGAATCCAATGGTGTCACTATTCATAGGCTTTAACTTTTAACTGGAGCTTGGAAGTCTCCATGAGTCCATGGATTTCCACACAAACTCTGGACGTCCGATGGAGTTAAGAGAAAATGATGTTGGTCGGGAGCTCAAATTTGGGAATTGCGACTTGCATGATAATTGAATCGTTGACTCTTGAACCTTGGTGGTTTGTTTTTGTTCACCGTTGGGGTGCACATTGTGATTAAAAACCTTAAGGCTTAAGCCCTACAAGTAAGCCTTCTTCACTCCTCCTTAGTTTTTTTTTGGCATTCTATTGAGGTGTGCATTATGAACAATGAATCTATGAGAATTGACACTTGTTTGTCTTTGACTCTTTTCTTTTCGCATTTTGTTGAGTCTGAAACTTGCACAATAGTCAAGAAATTATTGTTGCAACTTGTGATTGAACCTTCAATGTGGTGATCGTGCTCATCTTCGTCACATTTGTCTAGGCTATCCATCCATGTAGTCTACACAATGCGTATCACACTTTCATGTTATTTTGTTATGTTGAAGAGTTGGTTAGAGGTTTGCTCAATTTAGGTGTTGGTTTGTTGTGATTAGGATTTAGGTTAGAGGTTTGCCACACTTTTGTGTTGCTTTATTGTGTTTTCATCTTGATTTACTAGCATATGCATTATGCATATTGTTGGTGTTCATCTACTTTGTTTTTTGTTTGACATTCTAGTTTAGCCCTTCATGTTTAAACTACCAATGAAATTGCAACCCCCTAAAAACTCAAGTATAAGTATTTATTTAGTGACAAAATTCCGAAAGGGGATGGTGCTTCTAATAGCCATACTCATGATGATGCTCTTTTTCTTGTCCTTTTCTTGTGGAACATTAGTGTGAGGTTATGGACCTAGTCTTGGCAAAATAAAACATCTCACTAACCCCCCCCAAAAAAAAAGTGCCTATGAAATGAACAAGCACCTTCAAGATACTTAGGCAATCAAGCTTCCTTGGGCAAAATATGTTTTGAGTTCCAATGGCAAGGTTGTTTAAGTTTAGTGTAAAGTATGTTCCTTATTTGATGGTAAAGATAAGCTTCTGGTTGCTAAGCTTGATTCAATTTAAAAACATGCATGCCATCTTAAAGCTTTGGTAGCTATGTCAGGGGTAAAGGCCGGGGATCATTACTTCTTGAAATCTAATGCTCATGTTGCTAATGAGAAGTTTTATTTTGCAAATGGTTGAAAAACAATGTTATAACATGTCATTCATGGTGTAATTCTGTTTTTTGATAAGAGGATGAATATTTTGTAGTTTGCATTAATCTTTCATTCATTCAATCACGACAGCCCCATGATAGAATACACATCAATGTAAACATTATTTGTGTAGTTGAATGTTCACGATAATCCCATCAAGCATTGGTTGGATGGTTCTAGGTGGGAGATGGCAAATTACATGTCTGAGTGAATTTTGAAACAAATTCAAACTATTGTTATTAAGGCAAACTTTTTTTTCTTTGAGTGTAAATGAGGTTACTATTGTTGATAACCAATTTTAGATTTCAGTGAATGCATATGTGATGCACGCATGGAAAAGAATTCCTATTCTACTCACACTTCAACATGTTGTTGAGGGTGGAAATGTATATAAAATTATTATTGTAATAGCTCAAACCTTCATGTAGCAAAGGGGTTTGACTCAAGAGGAGACAACCAAGAGGTTGATTTGTTTTGGTGCTGATGGGGCCTCCATTTTCCAAGGTTTCCACACTGGAGTGATGTTTCAATTGAAGGAAAATTTTGTTCCTTACGTGATGGGACAACATTGCATGGCCCATTGGACGAATCTTGCTATTAAAGTTTTGTCAAATTTGCCCATGGTGGCCAAGTTGGAAGATTTGTTGTAGTCATTATATTTGTCGCAACCCTAGCCTTAGGTTCGCAACCAAAGCAAAGGGCTTACAAGATTGCGGGTCAAGAGGGAAGCCCGAGAGTGACATCGCATGCTCCCGAGAGTGTAGGAAAGTGTGAAGGAATGAACCCTCACACTCCCAAAGCAACTCCCACTTTGGGAGATGGAGTCTTGGTGGACTCCCAAATTTTCAGAGGGCAATTGCAGGGGTCAAAATTCAATGGCTTGAAAAGTTCATTATATCATTGAAAAGATCTTAGACAATAGATGTCTAAAATGGGCTCGCATGAGCCATTTGGACATTTAAAACACAAGTTATGGCCAAAAGAAGGGCCAGGAATCATATTGGCAATTTGACTTTCGACCACTAAAAGTCAAGAATCAACCCGATTTCCTTTCATGCAGGTGACATGTGACGTACTATTGATTTTTTTTCAATGAGGGCTACAATTTTGCTTCAAACCTCATCTCAATCAGAGGTCTGAAACAAAGTTATGGGGCCCTAAAGTTGCGAGAGACCCAACTTGGCAATTTTAGGACTCGCACTTGGGAGTCCTAGGACAAAATGCCATTTGGATGTGGGCCTCGTGGAGAGGCACAAAATATACTATAAAGGGGAAGGTGATGGTTTCCCCCAAGTCCGTGTCGTGGTGAGTTTTATGAGTCCAAGTTGCCCGCGGTTTGTCCTAGCACCAAAAGTGTTCCAACTATGCACTAACCACTTTGTGTTTGGTTTTGTGCAAGCCCATGTTAGTAGTTGATGCTTGTCACTCTTCCTAGTCCCATCTCAGAGCTCCAACACGCCCCTCTACCCCCTCCCCTCTAAAGTGTTACGAGTCAGGGAGCGTGCATCAACTCCTTGTTTTTTCGTTGTTTTCAGTTTAAATTCATAGTTGAGTCCATTAAGGAGCTTGGGAGCGCATCAATATTTTTATTTCTTCAGTTCCCTTAAGCGTCGTTTGAAATTCATTAAGTTTGCCAAGATCGTGGAAACAAAAAGGTTAAAAATTTTGTGAAATGTGAAAATTTAGTGGATAAGCATGTTGGAGCCTTTGAAATGGGTGATTGAAAAATATAAGACACCAATATATGTTAAAATATATGGTAAAATATATGTCATAGGATAGTGTTTTAGTTGTTCAAATAAGGTTCAATTTAAACCTCTTTTGTAATCTTCACATCTTGTTGGGCTTGTCTTGTTTGTTGCCATTGTTGGAGGTAGTGAATGTTTTAATCAAATTTGTGCAAGGGAAGGATGTTTTCATTTGTGACTTTATGGCAACTGTCGCAACCCTAGCATTTGGCTTGCGACCAAGGCAAGGGGGTTGTGAGGTTGTGGGCTTAAAAGTAGACCTGGGAGTCACATCACATGCTCCCGGGAGTGCAAAGAGTCCAGAGAGTGTGAGGGAATGAACCCTCACACTCCCAAGTGACCTCCCACGTTGGGAGTTGGTGAGAGTGGAGTCTCAAAAAGACTCCCGAAACTTCAGAGAGCGTTTTGAGGGGTCAAAACTCCATGGCTTGTTGCGCTCTTTATATCAATGGAAAGCTCTTGAAGTGTAGATGTCTAAAATGGGCTCGCATTGCTCATTTGGACATCTGAAACACAAGTTATGGCCAAAAGAAGGCCCGGGAGTCGAACTCCCGGAAGTTCGCCAGTTTTGACTCCCGACCATTAAAAGTCGAGAATCGACCTCTTCCTGACATCCGATCTGAGAGTGCAACATGGCGTTGGAAAGCTCTCGATGAGGGATACAACTTTGCTTCAGACCACGTCGCGATCAGACTCTGCAGTTGAGAGATATCGGCGTCCAAAGTCTCGGGACTCCAACCCGGGACAGTTTCGGGACTCCCACGCGGGAGTCCCGGGAAAAATAACCATTTGGATGCCACCTCCGCCGCGAGTTGCAGAGTATACTATAAGGGGGAAGGTGGTGGCTTCCCCAAGTCCGGGCCGTGGTGAGTCTTGTGTGTCCGTGTTGCCCGTGGCTCGTCCTAGCACCAAAGGTGCTCTAACTATGCACTAACCACTTTGTGTGGGCTGTGTGCAGGCCCGTGTGAGTGAAGAAGCTTGTCAATTCTTCCTAGTCCCATCCCAGAGCTCTAACACACCCCTCTACCCCTCCAAGTGTTGTGAGCTAGGGAGCGGCTCCAAGTTCCAACTCCTTCCGCATTGCCGCATACTTGGACCCTCAAGTGGGTCTACAAGGAACTTGGGAACGCGTCAGCAACTATAAAGATCTACCAAATATATTTCTATATGATTTATTTAAATCCATCCAATAATTATTAGCATGAACATTTCCAAGTGTTTTTAGATGTGGTGGAAAATAGTTCAGCTACAATCACGCAAGATTGGGTTACGAACCTAAACAATGGTATGGGAACACTTGTTTTTCATATGGCTATTCATAATTATGCAACTCACATTTTCAATCCATTGACTGGGGTTAAGTAGCCTATATGCAAGGCCAATTTTGAAACATCCATCATGCAAGTGAGAGACTAGTGTTTTGTTATAGTTGACATGTTCATCGCTGAATTGGATTGGTGCTTTGTGGATTTTAAGTTGATGAATGCCTTTAGCATTGTGTATCCACAATTTTTGATGCAACTTTATGCAGATTTCTATTTCTCTTTGCATATGGCTATCATAAAGAAACATTATTGTAAACAAAGAGGGTGAAACCATCATTGCTACAAGTTGCAAAACCTTTGGATGCTAACCTTTTGGATTTGTATATGTGCATATTTAAGCTCACCATGAAAACGCAAGCACCAAAGGCTATGGCTAAACTTTTGATACTAATCCAATGACCAAGTTGTAGGTCATAATCGACAAAATGCCTTATTCACTCAGCAGTTGAGTGAGTATTTGAAGTTGGTTGAATTGCGATGGTGTTAGTGTTTGGATTTGTACATGATGAACAAACTTTCTCTATGCTTGCATTCATGAAGGATAAGTTGCACAATAGGTTGGGTCTACATTTGGACACAAATGTTGCATGTTTGCTCAAGAATTTTATACTTAAGAAAGCTTCTTTTATCATGAGGCTATTACAACTTGGAAGGATGAGAAAGTCCAAATTGGTTTTGCTTCTTAGCAAGTTCTATTCTTTTCACGACACAAAATTCAAGTGTTCATGTTTCCATGATTTGGACAAGTTTGGTGATTGTGCTAGTGATTGTGCTTGGTTTCTTACAAGGGTATGAGGTTTATTGACATTTGGGTGTGGTGGGTGGGACTTTGAGTTGCATTGGGCAAAGTGTGATATCAGACAAGGGTTCAACTCCCCCTCAAAGTGTGTACAATTTGTGTTTAGTTTTTAGGTTTGGTTTTGGAACAATGTCACTTGTGTCTTTGTTTCTCCTTCCTTTTCAGCCCAGGACCCACATTCTGCACTGGTTTTTTTGGTGGGTGAGTTAGACTTAAAAAAATTAGTGCTGCCACTTTAACTTATTTCTTAAAAAAATGAATAGCCACTTTGGGCTATCTTGAAAATTCCATGTTGGCCAAAAGCTGACTAAACAAATGACCAAGAAGCCAACTAACCCTTGAGCCAAATTACATAAGATGCCAGTTGGGCATATTCAAGGGCAGTCATGTTGCCACTTGCGCACATTTTATGTTTTATGAAAAAGAACCCTGCGAAGGACAATCACAAATAATGATATAACTCTGCCAGGCTCTATTAATAAAGGCACTGACTGGGATAAGAAGTACAGGGAGGACCCAAGTCGAAGTTTGATTGCTATAAGTCACTTGTCAGATCTCAAGTTAGTTGAGATCGTAACTCAACCAACTTCTGGTGACAAGACGGTTGGTTACTGGATACCGGAACTCAATCAACTACTTGTAGCAAGATGGCAATGGGTATGGGAGATAGGTCTGCCAGTAAGGGGAGGAAGTGGGGAGGTGGCTAAACCCACAGACAATTAAACACCTAAAAAAGATGTTCCAAGAGCCACTAGAAGAGACATTTTCATATCCAAGAGTGTTTTGGGGAAAAAAAAACAAAGAACCCATGGTCATGGACTTTGGAGATTGGTTGTCCACGTTGTCCAACTAGACAATCCAAAGCATTTCTTGGAGTGGTGGTAGGCTGGGCCATAGTTAGCTGTCAATGTGAACCATTTCTCACTTGGATCACTCAAAGAAGTTCAGATTTTCCTATCAAAACAGAAGCGGTCATAAAACTCATAATTTTCTCAAGGGCATGTAAGTACTAAGGGCACTTGTCGAACAACAACCATGATATGTGGTTTACTCCACTAGGGTACACCGTGCTACAGATGACGGTGGATATTTAAGAAGAACAAGTACAGAATAAGCTATAAAGGGTCGCATGGGAATCATGTGCAAAAAGCTGGCTACTTTGAAGTGTTGATGCCTGGGCCAGGCTTGGTCTTGGAAGGCTTAGATACAGGAGATATAAGTTTCTTACTAGGGGGTGGAGTAAGTCTGGAGAATGGACCATGATGATCCATCATGTTCAAATGGAACACTGCACCTTTAACATGGAAGCTCCAGATGAAACATGGAATCAGTTTGGTCCATTTACCACGGGCTTTCTGGTGGTGATTGGTGGGTGGGCTTGGCAGACATCAAAGTCATCATCTTGTGAATTGCTTATGTACACCGGTGTAAACCCCCCCCAAAGTGCACTTGACTAGCATTGTTGTGTTTCCAAGAAAGTAAAGCAACAGAGAAGTTAAGAAGTATGGGGAGCCTGTTTTGTTCTGGTATGGGCCTGACATTTGCCAAAACTAAAGGAAGCTATATGTTTTGGCTATGGTTTTTGATTCATGAGGTTAAGGTAGGGTTGGAGGGTGGATTATAGTCTGTTTATGTCAGCACAGACAGAGTCCATCCACCACCTGCATGTTGTGCATGTTAAACACACACCAAAAGAAGCTTTGGAGAATGCTTGGAGTCACTCAGTAACCAAAGCCTAGACCAAGATAAAACTGAACTAATCAAAACCCTAAATACTGAAAGTTGTACTCCAAAACTCATTTGGTGCCAGGCTTCCTTGCAATCCAGGCCAACCTCAAAAGCCTGTCGCCGACAAGTAGCAATCACCCTTCCTAAACTCAGATGAAGTTGGGCACCTTTATAAAAATTGCAACTTTGCAGGATATAGTAGTTGAAAACATTGGTGGCAGGGAGGGACAAAATTTGTTTATCCCTTGGGCAAGATGTTTTTATGAACCCCCTCCATGTGGGTGATTAGCTTGGGGGCACCCCTGAGCATTTTGTTGTTGAACTAACTAGGAAGTTTTATGGCTAAGGATGATGGTATGTGGGGATGTTTGGTACCAATGGAATATGGCACTTACACCCATTATATATATTTTGGACCTATCATTGTGGTTTGGGTCACAGCACTCTGGCATATTATGAAGCCCTAATGACCTCCCTTCTGAGGGGCCAAGCCAAATTGCCCAACTGATGTGAAAATGTGGCACTTCAGTTATGCCACCCAAGGAAGTTAGCATTGAGTGCCATTATTGTAATGCACCTAAATGAAATGACAATATCTATTGCATCCTGCCTGATGGCCTGTACATTTTAGAAGAAAGCAAGGATAGCCACAACTTGTAGGTAATTTTCAGTGTCATGTCAAATGGGATGGGTGCAGAGTGGTTCCTAAAATATATACAATTGTGTAGGAGTAGCTTGGTTATCCTTTACTATACTGGCCAGGCTTAAGTAGACATAGAATGTGAATATGATATGTCTACCTAGGCCTGGACAAGAAAACAGTTATTTGCAAGTGAATAGATTGTAACTTTCAAAATGAGTAGGGTACTTTGTTATGGCGAAAGTTGTGAGAGTTGTGTAACAATCATGGCAGTAGGTGAGCAGAAGTGGGTTGAGAGGACCTTGTAAATAGTATTGGTAGTTTGAAATGGGTAGGTAAGTAGTAATAGTGTCCACCGGGTCTGGTTGGGGGTTCAATGGAATCTTCATGCATTACAGTTTCATCTTCCCAACCTCCATGTGCAATTTTGTGTCAGCTCTCAAAATTGTGGACTGAGTCGGGGTGTTTCACTTCTTGTCTGGATTTTTCACTTTCTTCCTCACTCTCATATCAAACAGTCCCTCAAGCCCACAACAATAGACAGTGGGACTGCAGTTGAGAGGCCTCAACTTGGGGTTCATCCCTGCAGTGCCTTTCATTTCTGGGTGAGATGAAGTCTGTGATTAGCAGCAGTACTGAGACTTGCATGCAGGTTTTCTGGATAATGCAGAGGGTGTGAGTTTATAGTTTACAGTCCCTAACCCAGCCATTGAAGCACTTTTCACTGGCACATTTCAGGAAATGTGCTGGTTGCTCTTCCAATATGTCTGCCATGAAGGAATTGGATGTTGCTTATGTGTAATTCTTTGTGCCACCAGAAGACTGCTGGTCACCCTCCCCTTCATCCCTCTGATGTGTTAACGCATCCATTCCTAGAGAAATTCTGAAATTGTATACCTAGTAGTTGACCATGGTCAGGGTGAACCAACACCAATGCTGGTACCTTCAGCTTCTTGAGCCAGGCCTATTAGAGGCTATATTTAACCTGGGAAATGTGAAATTTGGGCTTGGGGACCCTGCTGCTGTAGTCTTTGGAGGTGATATGTATCATGTGCAGAAAGCAAGAATTTTGGGGTATATAGTTTACATCATGGTACCAGTGTGGGTGGACAGAGCTCCATGGGGGTGGGGGGCGGGGGTGCTTATTTAGTGTCTTGTGGTGCTGGTTCGGCCTGAGGCCCTAGGTGTTGGTGACAATCTCAATTGGGTAAATGAATTTTGGAGCTTGTCAATGCTGTGATACCATGAAGTCCCATGGAGCTGCACTAATCAAGTAGTACAGGGCTTCAACACATGTCTATCCAAAAATTAATTAATTTTAACATTCCATGTTGAAAATGGAATATTACAGAATATTTGAAAAGGTTATTATGTTCTGTCACAAAAAAAAAATCTTTGAAAAAATGTATTTTGAAAATTTTAAGATTTCTTCAAACAATATAATTGGTGTTGAAGCTGCCAAGCCATTACAGTATGCCATACAAGTCCCTTATATAAAAGGTTTTGGCTTCAGACTGAATGCCTTGTACACCAGCTAGTGAAGAGTTCTTGGCAATGGGTAGTGGATTCTACTTGTCAACCCCTAAACAGGTAGTTTCAAATTTGGGTTTCCATATATATGGAAAGAGGTCACAGGGGTGGTGGGTAGAGCTAAACCAGGATGCAGACCTAGTCCCAATTGCGCTATGAAGTTCAAGCACCTCAAAATTGAAAAAAGTAAGAAGCCAGTGCTCACATATAAGAAACCTTCAAAAGGGTTTGTATGGACTGGGGAACAATTGTTTCAAGCATGAGATGGTTACTGCCTAATGATGTATGCTATGGGGAGTAACTTCTCTAATTCTCTATCTTAAAGCATCAGGGTTTGGGAAATTAATGAGCTAGGAGGTCAGATTCAAAGCTAAATTTGGAGGGGTGTCCAAACACTCATTTTTCATCAGCACCCTTACAAAATAGAGAAGGGCAAAGAGCTGGAGGTGTGTTAGGGTTGCATGGATGAAAAGGCCTGGCAGAGCAGAAACAACTGAAAGTACCAATTACTAAAAATTGAGGCTTCATGTAAACAAGAGAGCAATCTTCAAGTACATTGGTTCACTAGTCTTCTCAGGGGGCTTTTTGTTGAAGCATTGCTGGTGGATTGTGGATCAGTTGGGATTCCTAACGGTTAAATCATGGGTGGTTTCAGATCACTTTCAACTACTCAAGGTGAAAAAAAACTTAAACATCATCAATGTCATCAATAAACCTTCTTCCAATCTGAGGCAGGTCTCCCAATATTGCCAGGAGCAAAGAAAAATTTGAAATGCATGTGCATATTGTCAATGGTATAAATTTTCAGGCTTGAAATTTAGGGTATGTTATTCAATGTTTTGTTTCTTGACAAAGGCTATGACAAGTGCAACAGGGAAAAGGCCTGCAGAGTTTTCATAAAAGGGTTCAAACACCATCTGGTACTCCATGCTGCCTGTTATAGATTTGTAAATACTGACACCAAACATGACAACAAAGAACCATGTAGCTGCAAAATATGGCAAAATGGACAGAAAAGGTACAGGAACATTATGCAACCTGTATTGACCATTGAGACACACACATGCATGACTACATGAACTCTGACTTCAAGGAACAGTTTTGAGTTTCATACTTTCAAGACCAAGTGCGTATAATGGAAATGAAAGAAACAATGAAGAAAAGGTCCAAAGTCAAGAAGTTCCAAGTTATGGAGCTTGAAAATGCACTAATCCAGCAAAACTGTGTCAACACCTACCTTCTGGAAAGAACAGATTCTGAATTTAATTCAGAAGAACACCCAATTGCAAGTTATTTTCTGCCAGAAAAAGAATGGTGCATACTAGCTGACGAGTGAGACTAAGTCAGGTTCTTTAACTCTTGGGGCAACTGCCTCCATGCTAGACTGGTAGAACTCTGTTTAAAGTTTCCGACTCTTCACTGTCACATAATTCTACAAACAGTTATCAGCCTAGGAAAGCCCATTTCAAACACAAACAGACTGCTTTCACCATGACTTGAAATGTCTTCAAAAGCATTGATAACTTCTAAAATACTTGTGATTTTCAACTTTAATAAAATTGAGAGATGACCCAATGATAATGTGGAGTGTTTTCAGATGCAACAGTATGTCAGCAAACAGGAAAAAGGGGAGACCCAAATGCTAAAAACATAGAAAGAAACTGAGGAGCATTGTGAACATGATGGCAGTATCACATGTTTGGTGAATTTCAACAGTAACTATATGGTAGTAACCAGTTATCATAACATCCCCACAGAAATCATCAGATCCCAGCTCTAGGTGAAGGCCAATGTCAGACATTAGTCAACATACTAAGTTTATGGCATTACTCTGGCAGCAATGGTAAGACTCAACCATGATGACATGAAACAGACAATCATCACAATGGAAACCATAAGGAACAGGAACACCAAGAGGAAGAAAAATGACAAAGGTAACTGCTGTGAACCAAAACAAACATATCAAGAATGAATATGGTTGTGTCACTCACAAAGTTTCAGACCATCAGCTCTATCATGAATCACAGGGACTAGCTGCAGTTTCCCCCCTGCTCTGTTCGTAGCTCTCAAGATTGGGTGTAGACAAGCATATAATGATCTGCAGCAAAAAAAAAACCAAACAAGGAGAGGTGAAGAGAAGAGACAGACAATGCTGAAAGCTTTGTAAGGATGTTTGGATGAGGACAAAGGTTTCAAACTAATTATGCAGAACACTCTTGTAATGAAATTTAGATATGTTCAGAAGAATTGAGGACATTATACTTACAAATCATCAACCTGAAAGAAATGAGAGATGAGTATGTGAGAGATTCAGATGCAACATATCTATGAGATTACAGAGAACTGTTCAGAGAAACATTGTAAGGTAAGCATTGTTTCAGTTCCTGCAAAAGCAGAACGAACATAACAAGGATGAGTGACATACTCACTTTGTTAATGTCAATCACAAAGATGTCTTGGTCATGAATGGCTGTGACTAGCTGCCATTAGTTCCATTGACTTCATCAGCACCCTATGGTGGGTGTAGATAAGTATAGAATAATCTACTAAAACATTTGGGAAAACAGTTTTACAAAATGTTTGTGTCCCTGAGTTTCTGATGAATTTCTGGAAGCAATGGGAAGACTCAGTCACAATGTTGGCTGGCACTCAAGCAGCATAGATAAATAAAAACGTTTCAATGCATCAGAACATAAGCAAGCAAACAGGAAAAAGAGGAGACCCTAAGAACAACATAGAAAAACCTGAGGAGCAATCTGCACAACAGTAACAGTTGTACAGTGACCTTCAACAGCAACATGTATGGTAATTACCAGCTACCATAGCATCCCGTGGTAGTCCTAATGGTTCATGGAAAAGCTGTGAAAACAATCAGTTTTGAAAAAAAAATGCACTTCTAAGTTCTTCAAATGAATTCTTATAACTCAATTCATGAACTTAATTATCCAAAGAGCTGTTCTGCAGGAGGATAGTACCTTAGTAAATTCATTCTGGTGTCCATTCATCAGTGCAGCATTGACTGATATGGACCATGGAAAAAAAACAACTGTTTCATGGAATCACTACCCCTCACTCACATCAACAAGAGTTCCATAATACTTTGCTGCGGGAAGCTAAGACACGGTTAAGTTTTTGGCCCATTAACAGGAGTGCGCAACCACTATCCTTTCCAGAAACTGCTTGCATACAGTTTGTTCCTGTAGCAAGGCAAGCATCTAAGACATGACTCAAATGGCAATGAAAGGAGAATCAGGCATTTAAGGATGTAAATCTGCATCACCGAGGTTAGCAGACTGCTATTTTTAAATCCTTAACTACTGACAACAGACGCAAAGATTTAGATTCCTATCTTCATGATCAACCCATATCAGTACCACTCTTCCTGCCTCTGGCCTTGATACAAAAACTGTGTTTGTATGAAGACTCTGATTTTGACCAAAAAGAGCATTCAAATTTCAGAGCACACTTCTTATTCAGCCTTCTACCAAGGTTTCTAGATCTTTGTGGAATTTAGAGTGCAATCTGGACTCATGTGTATTCTAGGTCAAAAGCTGGGAAAGCTTATATGTAGATCGTACCATGACTACAACATGGAGAAGCACAACTTGGTTCACTTGGATGACATAGATAGGAAGAGAGTGTGATCCTAAGCTTTTCCTTTCCTAGTCTGCCATTAAATGCAATCCAGTTGCGATGGAGAAGGTGTTAACATATGTGACAGCATCCTGGACCAGTGCAAGGGAACAACTTCATCAGAGAGTTTTCCTTGAAACAAATGAGGGCTTACCTCTATAGAATTGATTGCCCAGACTTCCAGATTCCCTCCTTAGAACCCCCTAGTGCATATGATTTCTGTGATCCACACTTCATGGTCGGTCTTGTGACTTTCAAAACTGAAATACAACAGTGAAGGATCAAATCTTCATCCTTGCAAAAAGACTGTCTCCCTTTGATAGTCTGAAAAGAATTGAAGAGGCATGGAATGTCGAAACTAACCGGAAACTACAGATGTTGGAGTCACCAATGTCATTCTATTCTTCGGTCAGAGTGGTGGAGACATCACTGCTCAGTCTGCTCGACTACGACACGCAACTGTGGCCTCTTGCAGCAATCTCAAAAGTCAAATGGGAACTGTGGGCGCCAAGTTGCCAATCACAGTGTATCCAACCAGGGTTGTTGCAAACTAGACCCGGAGACCAGAATGAAAAAAGCAAACGAACTCCGTCGAAGACGAACAATCCTTGAAACAATGCAAGCGAACTTCTTGCCTCCGAAGACATGAACTGAAGAAGAAGAAGAGCAGAAACATACCTTCGCTTTTCGTATCCGGAAACTGAGACACATGCAATGAGCCTCCCCAGTTCACTCACGCACAGTACTTTTTAGGTTTTGCGGGTGCGTTGCAAGTGGGGCTGGGCGGAATGCGGAGCAAGACAATGATAATCGACAGAAGCCTCGTGTGATGCCGTCGTCATCACCGTCTTCTTCCTCCGGAAAAGGAATAGCGAACGGGCAAAACACGGAATGCAAAAGGAAGAAGACACGCGTCCATGCCAATGTTCGAACCACAAACTGCCACAGTCGTTTCTTCTACACCGTTCTTGCAGCTACTTCCTCCTGACCGGTATATGTGTAAATTCTGATCAATCTGGATTTGGGTCAATGTAGAATTCCTAATCTCTTTTCTAAACAGTGCCTCACACTTTAGACTGTTCTAGAAGTTTGTACTACAGGAGCATTACTTTGGAAACTAATAATATTTTGTTGGCAAGACTGGCCTGAGCCGAAGAGCTTTTTGCATAATAATGGGGTGTGTAGGCCGGTGGTGTGGTGTAGACATATACTCTTTTTGAGAGTTGCAGTGTGCAAAGCCGTTGCATCGGAGACTTCCCCTACAATTGTCATCGCTTCTTCCTAGAGCAAAATCTGATTTGCATTCTATCTAGGGTTCTTGGCGGGGTTCGCTCCTCGGATTTTGTGCAGAACATTGATTCTCCCAATTTTCAGTTTCTGACAGCCTCCTCTGTGTGTCTCTCTCTCTTCGTAGTGTAGGAATCGTGAGAATCATCTATGGCGTCAACAGGCGAGGAGACGGTGCAGACTGTGCTTGTGACAGGAGCAGGAGGAAGGACGGGCAAGATCGTCTTCGAGAAACTGAAAAAGCAGCCAGGAAAGTTTGTGGCTCGCGGCCTGGTGAGAACTGAGGGGGCTTCTCTGGGAGGCGATGGCGTCTTTGTTGGTGACATCACCAAGCCGGAGAGCTTGACTCCGGCTTTTGAAGGTATCGATGCGTTGGTGATCGTGACAAGCGCAGTGCCGAAGATGAAGCCCGACTTTGATCCTAGCAAGGGAGGTCGTCCCGAATTTTACTTCGCAGAGGGAGGCTCGCCCGAGGAAGTGGACTGGAACGGACAGAAAGCACAGATCGACGCTGCTAAGGCTGCGGGAGTGAAGCACATCGTTTTGGTCGCATCTATGGGAGGTCAAAATGTGAATCATCCTTTGAACTCTTTAGGCAATGGAAAGATTTTGATATGGAAGCGGAAAGCAGAGCAGTATTTGGCCGATTCGGGCATTCCTTACACTATTATCAGGGCGGGAGGTTTGAACGACAAAGAGGGAGGTATTCGGGAACTCGTCATAGGGAAAGACGACGAGCTCTTGAGCACCACCACAAAGTCTCTTCCTAGGGCTGACGTCGCGGAGCTTTGCGTACAAGCCTTGATCATTAGGGAGGCTCAGAACAAGGCCTTCGATGTTGCCTCCAGGAATGAAGGCGAGGGAACTCCAACAACGGATTTCGTCTCTCTTTTTGGTGATGTTACCTCCAAGTTCTAAGCTGGATTCTTCGTTTGTTGCCAATGTAGTTTTGGTTATTGCAATTGTAGTGGAAACCATACCGGGTGTTTCTCGTGTGGCTCCACTGGGGCTCGATGGACACTCAACAAGCAGTTCGTATATTACAAAATTAGTTCAAAATGGTCTTTCTTTTCTTGAGCTTTGAGTCCTACGAGCGCCAGGCACTTAGTGTTTTTTACTGGACCTTTAATTTCTGCCGCTGAATGCGAGTTCACTAATGTTTGAAGAACCGTTATGGTACTAAGAGTCTCACAACCGACACTACATCTGGGCATATGATGAAAAACAGCCAGTAAACAGCCCGTCAGCAAATTCCCCAACTCTACACCAGTTTCCCGTGCACATGTGTGAGGTGGGCGCGAGAGTTTTCTTTGAGCTTCCAGTGAAGCATTTCTAGGGGTTTTTTTCACTTAACTCTTGATTTTTGACAAGGCTTTTTCAATCTTCAAAGCTTGATTTTGGAGTTTTTTCCCCCTCAATTTCAATGAATTTTCAAGTTGTTTGTTTGGTTTTTTAAAAGTTTGTGTTAGAGATGGATTACGCGCTGTTTGGGAGGGTTGTGTTTAGTTGGATGCTTCTCTCTATTGGATAATTGTGCAGTCTTCAAATAAGGGTGCATGAATTTTTTTTTGGTGGATGAGCCTTCACTAGAGATACATGTGTTGTGTGCAATTACAGTTTTGTAGTAAAAGACATTGATCTTGTAAGTGGTGGAATGAGCCCATGCAACATGTTCAATGGGATTTTGTGTAGAATATTGTGTGGCATACAACACCAAAAATGAGGGATAGGAAGTTCTTGTTGTACTACAGCATTAGTTTAAGGCATTTAACAATTTAGTGTTAATTTGAAATTGTCTCTTCAATCCTAGTGTGCGAACCATATCAAACCATAATTAGAGATTAGACAAATTGTAACAATTGTGCCATATATGTTTGCTCATGGAATTAGTGCCACACATGGCTGATCAATTTAACTTAGGAGTTTTTACCCATAAGGAAGTACAATTGACATAGTTTGTGATGTTTTATGTGAAAAAAATAAGTTGTTTATCAAGAATATTAGTATTTCTTATGTGGATCACATAAAAAAAATTATTGATCATTTTTGTGATCTCACATGATTACTTAATGTTTGTGGACCCATTGATGATATTCATATATCATTAGCTCATTGTCTCAACAAGAGAGTGACACTTGTAATGAGTGATTTTTAAAAACATATTAAAATCATAACATTGTCATCCAACTAGTTTGCGATGTAGATGAAAGATTTTGGAACATGCGTGTTGTTGACCAAGATGGTGGAGTCCATGATGGAAGGCAATTCAAGATGTCTGATTCTTATGCACAATTGAAAAGTCATGAAACTTAACAAGAGCCAGTGGTGTTTGTTCGAAGTGTGAGAGGCACACCTTATAACATTAGTAATGCAACATACACAATTTGACCATATTTGTTAAAAAACTAGAAAATTTGTAATCCAAATGTTGTGGATAATATAAGGTATGATTACATTATGAATTCAGGGAAGCAAGGAATTGAAAACGTATTTGGATCTTTGAAGAACATGTGGCATATATTAAAACATTTTAACTCAAGAATTGATATAACTTTGATAGTTGCTATTGCTTGTTGTGATTTACATAATTAATGTATAGACTGGGGCACACTTGAGCCGAGGCCTCCAAATGTTGTAGCTCTTTTAAACAATCTCTGAGGATTTGGAAATAGACTACCAACTTTCAAAGAAGAAGAAATTGTCAAGGTTGAAGGAAAAGAATTGAGATTTCTTTTGTTTGAACAATGGTTGATTTGTGACCCAATTAAACAATAAATATGGTAAAGATATTACTTTTGAATGGACATTGAAATTGAACTAAATTTGCATTGAATGGAGATTGAATTGAATGAACATGTACATTGAATTTGTGAATTGAATTGAATGAACTTGAATTCAATATGTATTCGATTGTAGTCACTTTGGTGTATTCAATTATATTCAATGTATTCAACTAATGTCAATTAGATATTTTGTAATTTTGTGTTGTTGGAACAAACCCATGTAGGGTGTTGCTTTTGGTTTCAAAACCTTATTCAATAAATTCCAACATGTCTATCCTACTCAATATACACATGTGCAAATTGAACCAATGATTGGAAAACAAATGTAAGCTACAACACCAATATGGTATTATTAGAATCTTATTCATTTATTCTTGGCATACATCTAAGTAGACACCCAATTTTAAACAAAGAGTCAAGGAACTACAAAATATCCTATCATTTGTAACCAATTAATTTATAACTACCATGCAACTAGTTGTTATTTACAAATGTTTGGGATCATCATGCGATCAAAAAATTGCAATCATATAATTTTCAATATGTACATGCTACCTATCCCTCGGCTAGGCTAGGTGTCACATTATATGTTACATAGGTCTAGGTTAGGTTAGGTGCAACATCATATGTTATTTAAGTATAGGCTAGACTAGGTGCCACATTATATGCTACCTAGTTCTATGCTAGGTTCCACATTATATGCTACTTAGGTCTAGGTCTAGGTGCCACATGGCCTAGCCCTAGGCATAACCAAGGTGTCATATGGTTTAGGACTGACCTATCATAAGTGCCATGTGACTTATGCGATTTACATTTATAAATACCATGTGGCCTAACTCTAGGCTTAGCTTAAATGGCATGTATCCTAGGTTTAGATGTATCCCTAGGCCTAGCCTTGGGCCTAGCCCTAGGTTTCACATTACCTACAACCTCATTTGTTCTTAAACAAAGTATCATTGATTGTTTTCAGTCACATACATGCTAGCTACAATGTTATTTTGTTGAAGTTGGGATTGGTTACACTTGGAATATATCATACAAATATTGGTTTTATGAACGTTGAAGGACATATAGGTAATATTAGACCATCGACCAATGAGAAGGTGGAGTAGTTATGTGACATTGTCAACCAATATTTTATACTCACAATTGGTCTTCTCTTTGTATTTATTGTTTGTTTAGGATGTAGTTGGAAACTTATGTGCATTCCTTCTTTGATGAACTCAGTGACTCTTGGCTTGGGCACAAGCACATCTTAGCCCCCACTTTGCCCTGGCTTCTGCCCCAATGTTGCCCCCAAAACTTCAAAAAAGGCAAAAGTGGCACATCCTTTTTTGAACACATGTTGGCAATTTCAATTGCTACCAATTTAGGCAAAGGTAAATACTAAGTGTTTTTTATTTAAGAAAGGTAAATATTAAAACTCTTTTTACCATATTAGGGTTTAACCAACATTCAAATTTAGGGTTTTGTTTGTTGTTTGGGTTTTAGCATTTTGAACTTTTAATAATTTTTGCTTTTTGGTTTTGTGAGTGTAGAACTTGTAAGTAATCTTCATTATTCACATTTGAATTTTTAAATTAGAATTTTCAATGAATTCAATGATTATTGGCATGGTATTATTAACATTTTTTCTTTTTGATCATGTTGAGATTTTGAAAACTAATTGTCACAAGAGGAAGATAATGGTTTTAGTGAGGAATTTATTATTAAAGCTTGAGGTACCACTCATCTTCTATGTAATGCCAATTATTTTTTCTCTTCTTGCTTACCAAGAGACTGGGCCACATAAGATCTGGTGGAAAGAGCCTAAACATTCTCAAGGATGTTATTTCATGAGCTTGCGAACACGAGCGTGAGTAGGTGAACATCAATATGGGAATAGGACCGAATCTTTTTAGAATATTCTTTTCACATTGACAAAATATTTAAAATATAGTATGTCACACCTAGGACAAAATATTTGGTGATGTGGAAAAATATTTTGCCACATGTCATGGATGAATGATATTTGTGGATGAAAATGTGGATGAAAAATGACAATGGATGAACATTTGCAATAGGATACATTCCAAACCAAATACAAATTTTTTTTATGTTGGTTTATTGTGAACAATTCATTGCATGAAATGCTCAAGTTATACTTGAACTAGCATTTCAAATTCCATTACTACCAAGTATATTCTAGTTTTGCAACATCCAAACCATATAAAATTTGAAATTAATTCAAATTTATAAACATGTTGACCCACCAACAGGTATGTGCCAATTCAAACATTACTTGTCCACCACAAAGAGGTATGCGATCACTAGGAATTGAAACAATATTAGGCACCCCATGACACCTTACCATTCTAAATTTTTAAAATTTTCATTTGCTCTCTCAACCCCTTGGCAACTTGCATAATGAAATTGCATTCTTTTTCATTCTACTACTAATTTGCATGCAAAATACCTCAATTTGCATTATTTGCATGGGTACTTCTTAGTTACATCCTCTATTCTTCAACTATTTGCTTGCAATCATAAAATGTTTCTACTCCAATGGCAAAAAGAAAATGGTCATCAACTATCACATCAAACATGTTGGAATTTATGATTGAATACACATTAATCACAAACATATTAGAAAGAATTGCAAGATGACAAAAAATCCATTGGAATATCCAAGAGATAATAATAGGTTAAACCTCTTCATGCAATTGCTCAAAATCAGAACATGGGGAACAAAATGGAAGAAAGTAATTGATAAAACAATGGAATGGGCAGCATGGTGATGGGCAAATGCAAAGATGGACAAAGAGAATCTTTTTATAATGAGACAAAGTGTGAATATTTCTAAGGATGATATGGAGGACCACAATTTGGCAATGTTTACACATGCAATGGATTTTTTCAAAAAACGCGTGAGTTTAAAGAAATTGATTTTAAAGCATTTTTTCATAAGCTTATTAAATGATTTGTCAACATAGGACTTGTTAACACTTGGGAATTTGTTATCCACCGAATTCATGAATCCTCAATGACAACTTTATGCAACTTTAGGTAGGTGAGCCTAGGTTCCATAAGAATTGAGGAACAAAGTCTTAAAACAACTTGTTAATCGTTGGATGATAAGGCCAACCCTAAAATCACAAAACATGTATGGCAATAAATAAATAAACGACGAATTGGAAATTGAATGAGAAACCAAAATCTTATTTTTTACATTGAATCATAACACAATAGAAGTGTGAAGATGAATATTTGTTTGAAGTATGAGATCATAAAAGGAAATATTTATTTATGAAAAATTAAAATACAATTATGGTTTAACTTAAGCAATCTTGAACAAATCTGTAATGATGGTTGAAACAAATAATCAATAAAAACTTCAAATCAAAATAGTAAATGATAATCAAAATCATATACATGATGTTGTGGCTATTGAAACAAAATGTAGTTATTTTGCCATTTGGAGTTGTTCTGGCATATGCAATTGTTCCAACCTTGCCGGTAAAAACTAGATGGTCTAATGACAACCATTGTTTGTGATGCTAGATTTAAATGTAGAATTTGACTAAACAACTACAAATGTCTCATGAAGCAAACATGTTTCCAAATGTTTCTTATGTTGTGCATTCAATTTTGTTTTATTTTGAGGTTGAAGGGATCCATCAAAGAAATTTAGGACAATGTTTTTTCAATTGCATCATGTCAACATACCCATATCCACGACACTTTTGTAGAACACTACCATATTTGGATTTGTACTTGTCTGTACAAATAAATTAATTAAAGACTGTAAATTATAAAGTTCCATGCAAAGGTTGGATATTAGGCATCTATTAATCATTTGCAGGATTACAAGATATATGCAACAATGATCAAAATGTTCATCCTAGAGTTTTTGAGCAGCTTGCCATAACGACTTGGAGAAAATCCATGGCTAGAAAACCCAACAAACAAGAATTTTAAAACACAATTTCATTGGTAGTGCAATTATCTTCTGGGATTTCAAGCGTCCAGGAAAATAAACGATTCAGTATTTAAAAAAAAGATGGCCATGAAACGATACCAATGCAAAAGATGATCCAAATGAAACACTTGCACTTGCTTACAATAAGGAATGGACCAATTAGTGGTGGCCAACAAAGTCAACAACGAGGTGGAAGAAGAAAACAATCCAGGGTAAATGACAAAGAAAAAAGTGAAGGGCCAGAGATAACACACCTAGGAGATACCACAATAGATTTAAACAAGGAGGAGGAAGAACCAGCGGCACCAAGGTCAGTAATGGACGAGGAAGCAAAAGAATCGACAACACCAAGGTTAGTAATGGACAAGGAAATGGAAAAATTGACAACACCATGGTCATAAATGGATTCAAACATTATCAATAACACACAAAGAGAAATTTGTTTTACCCATTTTATCTGACTCAAAGGCCCACAAGATGGTTGATATTCACAAGAAATATAACCAAAACACTTGGATTAATTTTGCAAACCTCCAGTTTGATGTATAACATAGTTGACTAGAAGGAAATAAACTTTAGAAGTTACAAAGTTAGGTTTTGTGAATATGTAACGTAGATTGAACACTCAAAACTAAGATTACAAATATTAGAGTTTCAAAATGGACATGGAAAAGGTTAATTCGAAAATGTATGATAATTGTTTTTTGCAAGAAAATTGAGGTTTTACAGTAACCATAAAAGTGAAGTCAGAAAGAACATGTTACCTCCAAGATTGCAAACTATAGCAAAAGTTAATTAGGTTGATGCCACAAATATTTGAAATAAAGTGTTGTCTCCTAAGTTAAATTCCATACATGTGAGATAAAATATTTAAAAATGCAAATTGGTTTCGACCTAAGGCATGGGGGGCACTAGGGTTAATAAATGCAAGAAAAAAATCTTGTGAATATGAACTAGATACATTAAAGGTAAGTGCAAAAAAGATACATTGAATGAAAAATTTTCAATGGTGATGTATGCATTGGTAAATAAGTTACTATAGTTTTTTGGGAAAAGAAATCCAAATCCAAAAGAAATCCTATTATGAAATAGAGGAAAACTACAAGCGACACTTATCTATCTTTCAATTGCTTCAAAATCTATGAAGTGCATCACAAAAGTATGTAAATATGTGGAAAAACAGAGTGGGGAGAAGAAGGGCAAGCTACTAGAATTTAACCATAGTCTTCAACATATGAAATCAATTGGGGGCTTGAAGGTGGGCTTGGAAAAAAATCATCACAAGCAAAAAAAGGTATGGGCTTCAAGGAGCTAAAAACACATGAGAAGGGGTGTCATTAGTTTGTGCAAATTCAAAAGAAGAAACCAAAAAGTAGATTTGGTGGAAAGGTTAAACATACTCACAATCCAAATCAATCTTGGAGCATTTATGGATTGGGGATTTAGGATCTAAGGAACGGTGTGGCAATTCTTCACCCTAGGATCTTTTGTCTTGAAAGAGAAGACAAAAAACCTCATCAAAGACCTCTTGATCTCCATCAAGTGCTAAAATGTGTTGGCCTAGGTTACGTACGACATGCCAACACACTATTACTTGAAAAGAAGAGAATGTTAGATGAAATTATGTAATGAAAATCCAATGCATCAATAGAATGCTTATAATAGTACATACCAGTTGATGTTGCAAAATCAAACAACAAAGGATTTCATCTTCGAGCAAGTTCCAATCAAGGCTTCAAGTGTCAGAGGATGCATTTTTTTGCCTACACGAAATGGGTTTCCTAAAACTTGAGACTGTAATTGTGGTGCTATTAGTCTAGTTATATAGAACATCTTCCTCCACAACCTAAATTCCTTGCTGAATATGCTAAAAGTAAGTACTTGAAATTCAAAAGTTTGGGGGGTCTTCACCAAAAATGTAGCTTGGCTTAGTATAATCTACAAGAAGAGAAAAGGTCATTGAGGATGTTAACGGGGTAGGATGAATATGTGATTTTGGATGAACAAGAAAGTTAGGATAGGGATTGATAAGAGAATTTTGTTAGTTTGAATTTTGAATTCTTGTTGTTTGATCATGATGATGTGATTTGGGATAGTTCAAAAGGTTAGAGTTCTAGAGAATAGGGGAAAGAAAAGATGAGACATAAAGTTTAGAGAATAGTAGGAGAAGCTGTAGGTACTTATAATAGAAAACCACAAACTTTGTTTTGATATAGCATAAACTTTAAGTGTTTTTTTGGATTTTTTTCAACAAAACACGGGATTATGTTGTAATTTGGATTCATGTTTTCAGTAATATAAATAAGCACATACTTCTACAATGAATTTTATGTTCATCTTTTGTGTGAATTTTCTATACTATTAGATCAAGATGAAATGAATTGTAATATTTTTTCTCGAATTTTTTTTATGTATTTTGAAATGCAGACTTTGGTTATATGTAATAACCATGAATATGATGTTTTAATGAATGGTAGTGCTAAGTTTGTAGAAACTGAAGACATGAATAGTGAACATATGCATGTGAAATGTAAATATGTTGTTATAGTAATGTGAAATATTTTGCAAGAATTTAAATTTCACTTATACTAGTTGTTCATAAAAAAACAATTAAGGTATTGAATTCACTTAATGAAGGTAGTTGATGTGAATGGCATGCTTGGGAGGCCACTTTCTACTTTTCATTTGCAAGGACACTAGAGAAGACCATGAAAGATGCATCGCCTTCTTGTGGAATACTAATGATGTTTTTGTTTGAGCTAGAGACAATTCCCGCCGAGATCACAATGGTTGACAACCTCTTAGCAAATTGAAACTTGATGTTATCCTTGAACCTTCAAAAACAATATTAGGCTGAGATGAGGATAGGCGACAACTTTTTGGTGATAGTTCAAGGCATCTACTAAAATGTCTCCTATCAATTCTTTCAAGCAGGTTGTCGAAATTCCTCTTTGAAGTTGTGACATCATAATCGACCATGGTCATGTCTTTCAGAAGTTCCACAATCTCTTAAGGAATTGTCTTTTCCCCTTCCCCTTTGTAGCATATTTCTTCTACTTGAACATTCAAACCCCCAATGCTTGTGAGTTTTTCTTAGAAGTCAAATTCATGGTTTTCTCTTAACACAACTTGAAATGGTGGGGTACAATTTTGGGGGCACTCAATGTACTAGCTGAATGTTTTTTGATAGCCAGATATACACATTTTTTCGACTTTCATAATCTACAATGCATTCCATGAAAAGACATATCCATTGGATATAATAACCTTCCTTGGTTTAGTATTTCAAGGTTGACCTTGTTAGTAGAAAAACCCACCCACGAAGTTCATATTCTCATTTTTTAATGTCCGGTTTAATTCCTTGTTTTGGTCTATGCCATCTCATATTTGTTGTTACTCATTGCATCCTTTTAACTGTTCGAGTTCATGAGTTGCGGTTGAATTGTATTCCATTGTTTTTGTTTTTGTTCTTTTATTTCGCTATTAGTTTTATCATTGTGTTCCTCAAAATATGGCAACATTTCATGTTGTTGGCCACTAGGACCTCACCATCATGGTCGATGAATCAAGGATGACATTTGTCTCTAAACATTGTTTTTGCGCTATGTTTGTTTTTTAGCCAAGTTTTTTACATATATCCAAGGACATCTTGTATGACTATAATAACTTGGTTTTGAGTTTGTTATACCAAATTCCTACCACCTCCCCTCAAGGTCACCATTGGGTTGTTGGTTGTGGCTAGTATCGCATTGTTGGTGATAGTTTGAGTCACAATTTTCAAGACACCATTCTCACATCGGGAACTACATATTTTGTTGTCAATATTGTGAAAGATGAATTCAAATTTCTTGACATTCTCCCTTAATGTTCAAACACTCTTGCATCTTTTATTTTCAATGAACTGTGTGATTCCTCCTAAGGTGATGACTTGACACCCAATGGTTTTTCAATGAGATTGTCGATTGTGAGTTCTCAATGTTTTGCTTTGTAGTTACCACAACCTTTTAACCCTACAAGCAGTATTGAGTCTATTGTCTTTTGCCTTCGTGCTATGGTGCTACTAAGACATGCCTTCAACGAGTTGCAAAATTTGGAGTATAATAAGATACCTTTTTAAAAAAATCATTTTTTGCCAACTATTTTTTATGGAGATGTCTTTTTCGAATTACCACCCGTGTTTCTGGTTGTGCATAGGCCTTCACAAATGCAAGGCATGGATAGAAAGTATGATGGGCATGTTTGGTGCAAGGTGATCACAACTAATATCAAGAATAGTTTTGACCTTAGCTTCACAAAAGCTCGTTGTTTGCGTCACCTGCGATGTCTACACAACAACTATGTGAACTTTGTGCGCGTTGGTTCCTGCAATGAAATCTTTTAGTGCAGTGAGTGCACACATATTCTAGTTGTGGGTCAGATGGCATTGTTTCCGTTTGCTTTTTCTTTTCATGTAAATTTTGTCATTCTCTTCCCCTCTATGTGGTGGATTGTCCTAAATGAATTTATTATGTTGTGCATAGACTACCATCAATCATTAGAGTGATTATTCATCTCAAGGTCCATAAGCATCCTATGGTAGATGGCAAATGTAAGGAATTTGTGGATTATAAGGTTGATCGCACACTTGATGCAAAGATATCTATGATTTTGTTGGGCGTTAATAAGACCTTCACTATGCATTTGTTTGATGATAGTGACAATGGCATTGGGAGCTTTTGAATGGCAAACAATTGGAATAGATTCAAAACAAGTTTTCAAACTAAGTTCACCCAACATTCATAACCTAGTTCCTGCTTTTAAACATCATGCAAATTGTGGCTATATTAATAACATCCTTGAATTGAAATCCAAGAGTCGTTATGATTACATCTAGGAGTGCTATTGCCCAGGTCATGTTGTAGGGAAAAAAAAAATCATTTTCAAAATGTCGATAAATCACATGGGGAATGGAATGAGGTTCATCATGTGAATGGAACCTATAGGGGATTTGTGGAACGTTCTGATCATGTTTGAACATGTGAAGCATGTTGTTGGCTGGACAACTATGGCTTGTCATGTGTACAATCTTGGTTATTTATAAAGTAATGACCGTTGCAATTTGTGACATATAGTCTGAGGACACCAAAGTTCAACATATCATGTGGACAAAGTTGAGTGAAACCATGTTGAAGTAAGGGTTTCCAAAACCAAATTTCAAGGGATTCATGATCGATAGCGCACAAACCAATTGGAACGTTATCATAATTGTTTATGGTCTAGAGACGCTTTTATCAAGATGGTTGATAAATAACACACTTGTTTATTCCATTAGACTCAATCGCTTAATAGGCACACCCAAAAACTAATCAAAATTGAGTTATAAAATCAACACAACAATAGGTGCCACCAATACAAGAATGCAAAATCCCTTGTGGAGGCTAATGATTTCTATGCTACAATTTGTTGTTGGTGGTTATAATCAAGGGTTGCTCTAGAAGCATGTGTCCATGAGCTTGCAAATTGGTTTAATTTTTGGCATTTTTGTGTCAGGCAATGGGGAGGTTTCATGGTCGATGTGAGCATTTCACCTATGAACTTCCTATGATTCCTTCTCTCATTAATTTATTCAAAATTGGAGTTCCATTTGCACTCAAGTTCCATCTACACTCCACTTCCATCTATGTTTCCATTTGTGTTGTGACATTTCAAATTTTGTTAATATTTCCTTTCCTTTATTTTGTAGAAGTTTAGTGATGAAGAGTGGGTTGACATGCCCACTTGCTCTTTAGCTGAAATTGTGCATAATATCTAGTTGTAATAGTTGGGAAAACATGGGATTTGTCTATACACAACGACGTCTAACAACTACATTTGTGCTTTCAAACAATTTACATTGTATAAATAATACTTGCAAGATGGTCCATTTGGTCATGGTTCTAATGAGAATGAGTTGTTGTTGAAAAGGGCTTGAAGGTTGAGTGATATTGTTAAACTTGTTGCAATAATGGTAAATTACACATCTAGATCATCCTTCACAAATTGCCTATTGCACTTCAAGGAAAAGAGGTTTATGGGTCTTCCAAGCAACCTGCTAATTGTCCTCCTAACACTGACAATGATTCCCATTGTCTTGATCGTGTGAATTTCTCTCATTTACAAATAATCATTCTTGTTACTGCATCCAATATTGTGGACAATGTACACATGCAACAACCGCCTTCTAGTTCGAATAAGTTGTTACCTTTGGTATCACAAGGTGGCTTGGAGTTGAAGGAAAATACTTATGTTGACGACCAGTGGTGTATTGAACATTGCCCACCCAATTTTGCAATTTAATGTTTTGCACTGTTGAAAACCATGGTGCCCAAATGTAAAGCAAGGATCAACCTTTGTAAATCTATAAGTGGAATTCCTGCTCCTTGTTATTCAAGTTTATGGGTACAATATCCTAATAGATCATTTAAACACCATAAACATTGGTTTTGTCCAATTGACTTGAGTCGTTGCATTGATGGAACATTGTAAAAATTTGCAATTGTTAGGCATGTAGTTCCAACTATATGGTCCATCCAAAAAGATACTAACTTAACTCAAAATGAGTTAACAACTCTAAAAAAAGCAAGGTTTTCCTTTGACTGCCTTCGTAAAAGCAATGCTCAAAGTTTATTTGGCTTCCAATCTTCTTATTCAAGTAATTCCCATGTGCTTGCTTAGCGAGTTGCACTAGTCTTGTGAGGCCCTTTGATGCAAGTTGTTTACTTACAACTCATGGTGGTAAGAAGGTGAGACGACCTTTAATTTTCAAATGAACACAACAACACACTAACAATTGGGAGGTTGGCATTTTATTTTTCCAATGCATTGGTTTCCTTGCTATTGATGTCCCTTCACCTAGGTACGAACAAATTTACAGCATTCTTTTAAATGACAAGTGGTACGATGTGATTATTGGAAATTTCCCTGGATGTTCATGTGTTTATTTTGTGACAATGTTGGTAGGTTCTTTAGGTGGCCTTAGGACATATGTGCAATGTAAACATGTGTATCAAGTCTTATAGTCGATTATGTTTTGTGGGCTCATGAAAGACTTCATTCATTACTACACATGGAATTGGGATGAAGTTTAACATTTGTTACAACGTTCTAAAGTTTTAGGACTCTAGTAATAATACATCACAATTGTATATGTATCAAATCAATTGTGATTTTTTCATTTCTGAAACTTGCAATAAAACTTTTGATAATCAGAATGTGTTTCCTTGTATATTGTCTCTTTGTATAGTATATCATATTACCTTGACCATTTCACAAATATTTCTTAACCATGCAGTTTCCACCCATTTTTGTAGTTCTTAAAATCAAATATTTTTTTTGACCCCTAAACATTTTGAATATTGGTTGCACCAAGGATTATGAAATGCATTTTTTAATTTTCTTTCGTTTTCAAACCCTCACATGAGGCACTTGAGCTCTATTTGCCAAGCCCATGTCCAGAGTCAATAAACCATTATTGATTCCAAAAAATACTTTGGTGATGTGGCAATTTTTTTGATGACATGTCATGGAATATTTTGTCACATCACTTTGAAATTTTCCATGTGGAAAACGAATATACCAAGAATATTCCATGACATGGCATGGAATATTTTCAATTTTTTTTTTTGGCTCAAGTGATGTTGTTCATTTGTTCACCTACTAATGTCGTTGGGATTGTCTACATGTTGGGATTTGATAAGGAGTTATTTGGCACACCAATTTGGAAATGAAGGACTAAAAATATTTATTCGCATATCGTATGATTCATGGAACATTTATGTATTTGGTTAGAGAATTGGAACCTTTTGTCAAATCTAGGGCTACTATGTTTGTTAGAACACCATTAGAACTTACAAGAGTTATTGGGTTGGTGCTATATCAATTTGCACATGGGGTTAATGCAAACATCATTGTTGATAGATTCAATGTTGGAGCTTTTACAATGCATAAGTATGTTGATATTGTTGTTGATGTTTTAATTTTTGAAGAAAAGTTCTTTAGTTGATATATTTTTATACCTCATGGTCCACATTTATTTAGGATTATGGATGGATTTTTTTCATGCATGTGGTTTACCCAATGTTTGTGGCGCTATTGATGGGTCCCATATTTCGCTTCCCAAAAGTCGAATAAATGGGTTATTACAAAACCTACAAATTATTATTGTAGACATAAAAGTTGTAATTTGATTGTTTTGTAAGCAATTTGTTACATGGACAAATTGTTTTGGAATGTTTATTGCTTAGTTCTTATTAGAACGATAGATGGGGGCCAATTTAACGTGTCATCTATTTATCAACAACTTCGAACATGATCAATTTTAAGAGAGCCGATTGTGGTGGTTGAAGGTTTAAAAATAAAACTTTCTTTACTTGGAGATGCATGTTAAACAAGTTGACATTACCATTTGCGTAATTTCAAGGCAGTTTATGGAAATTTGGATAAAATCATGTTCAACCAACAAATGAATGTTGGTAGGGTTAGCATTGAGAATGCTTTTGGGATTCCTAAAAATAGGTCGAGGATCTTGCATTGCATTAATGCACGTGTTGATCAAGCTCTCGGAATTCTGATGGCTTGTTGTGTCTTTCACAATTATCGTCAATTGAAGGATTACCACCACCTCCAAGAGGTCTTTAAAAAGATCCACTTTGTTGTGCAAGGGGGCAAGTGCTTCTTTTTCATGAAGGTCAAGTCACCTCACAACATGGAAAAGTAGTGCATATTGCACTTTTCACAAATTGGATGATTATCTGCACCAACCCCATTTGATGTCTTCATGAACATTTTGGAAATGTAGGTGCATCAGATCTGAGATTTTATTATATTGGTCTAAAATTTGGAACATAAGTGCATAATGAATTTTGGTAACTAATGCAATTTGCAAAATTGAATTTTTTTGAAAGATAAAATGTTATTCAATTATGTTCTTAGATGACCAAATGATTTTATTTTTTTAAATTAATGTATTGCCTCTTTACATAAAATCACATAGTGATAGATATTTGAATCATTTAGAAACACGTAAAATGTCTCCAAGCATTTTGGGAATTGCTAATTGAGTTGCTTAAGCTTCAAGCTTAAATTCCATTTGCTTGATAGCTAATTTCTCATTGGATTCTATAAGCAAAGTTGTCATTCTTTCCCTAGATTCTAGTTTGTGTCTTTCAACATTAATAAATCCTTTTGCAAATTTGTTCCTGGCTTTCACCAAGTAATTGGCATTTCCGAGATGTTCATTTGCAAGATGTTACTTTGTCGGAAACCTTGGGCAATTTGCAAGAAGCACTTTTTGGGGTAAAAGGAGAAGTATTTGTACCTTCCTTTGATGTATTAACAAAAGTTTCAGGAAGTGGCACATCTTTTACCTCCTAATCATTTGAGGGTGTAGATGTGAATGCTTGAGTGTTTGGAATTTCATGTTCATCCTCTTCAATAATTTGTGTAGTGCCTTGATCAACCCCTCCAAGTGCACCATCTCCTTTGGTGGAACCTTCCATAATAGTTGTCATTTGTGTAATCCATGACCATGTTGATCCACTACCTCCGGTTTGTTCTTTCGATGAAGTTTTTTGATGTTGATATTCATTTTACATCTTTTCAATTTTGTTCTTGATTTGTTCTTCTTTCCGATGACATTCATTCAACAATTGATGATGATATTCGGTGCAAATGTGTGTCCAATGTTTGAATGACAAACAAGATTTGTCAAGATGCCTTTACTCCTCTTCATATAAGTCAAAGATGTTAGCAAAAGAAATAGCATTCCATGTCCCTCCAACATTTGTTTCATCATCCATTATTTTGTTTTTTTAATGACACCATTTGACAATTGGTAATTGCAGCAATGGAGGTGCAACAACCATGGATTATGAAGATCCTTGCGACATTGGAGGAGCTGCAATAATTATCATCTCATTTTCCATAATAAAACGAGTCCACATATGTGGCCTTCCATTATCCATGATTCTACAAAAAAAAATCATATGCAAAACAGAAATAGGAATTGATAAAAATACATTCAATGCATACAAAGACAAAATCAAGAAAGCTAAAATAAAACATCACTTTAAAATCAACCATAATGTATACACATACACAAAGGTTATAAATCAAAAGAATAAATCCAAAAATTAATTAAAAACTCTAACCCTAATACATAATTTTTATATTACTTATATATTACATTTTACATCATACAAAGACAAATTCAAGAAAGCTAAAGCAAATACTCACTTCAAAACAATCATAATATATCCAAATAAACAAAAATTATAAATAAAAAAACGAAACCCAAAAATTGATGAAAATAATTTAAATATGAAATACATACCAATGTAAGAAGTGTTGCTGAAGTTCCAAGTGCTGTAAAAAAAAAGAGTTTCTAGACTGTGAAAAGTCTCAAATACTGTCCTAGATAGTTAGTAATTTTTTTTACTGTGGTAAAATTTTATAATACCGTAGTTAACAAAAAGATTAATTGAGGCATTTTCAAATAGCGATTGAGTTAACATTAAAAGTGACCGATTCTGACCAGAAATTGTGATTATTTTGTGAACTTTTGACGCACCATTTTCAAAATTAAAACAAGTGGGAAAAGCTTTATTCCAAGTCCAAAGATCGCTGATTGTCGATTAGTGATTGATATACATCGTTCTCCTCGTGTTTCGCTAAGTATTCAGCCAGTGCAGACTGATTTGCACATCGAAAATCCTGCCCGTAGGTAACAAAGGCCTTTGCAACCTCTGAGCGAGTCGACATGCGGGCATTTACATCTTCGATCGATTGTTTGAGCCAAGAAATGACGTCCTTTCGATCGACCTTGTATTTGCCTCCAGGACCAGGATCAGAGGCAATCTTCCACGAGACGTAGCGCGTCTTGAAGGCATGTTTGATCGGTTTGTTGGCGATCAGATCGCATACTTGAATCAAACTAGTACACCCAGGAGGAATACCTCCCAAAGTGATGTTCAGGTCAGCAACTTTCTCTTTGACTTGATCTGAGAAATGGCTAGAAACCGCGTCCCAAATCAAACCAACCTTCTCGCCTGGATAACACGACGCCAAATATTCCAAGTAAGTGCAGCACCCGTCTTTGTCCATCCAATGCTTTGGATGGAACGTGACTTTGCTAGGCCCATCCCAAGCAGAGAATCGCCTTGAAAATGTCCCGTCAGGCTGGCCAGTCATGATAATCATAGGGGCAATGATTTGAGATTGGAACATCTCGCATGCCACCATCACAGTGCACCCTTTCTTGGCATCCTCGGCTCGGTTGGAGCTGACTCGTCGTGCATTCGTTGGAGCAATCAAATGGGTTTCTTTCGGGTAGAACTGAAGAAACATTTCGTCGGCATTGACCAAACGGGTCACACCAGCAGATCGCATGATGCTACAGATCAAGGCACACGCATCCAAACAAATTTGTAACCAATTGACAGGAACTGTCTGGGAGATTAATTCCTTCCGAATCAAAAACCGATGTCTCTCAAGAACTCTGGCGACCCATTGCGAAAGGCTTGGAGATATATGCCCCGAATGGATCTTCATCTTCACCTCCCATTCAGTGCGTTCCGCTTCCTGCTCATGACCAAACGTAGAGATTAGAAGATCGTAGGCTGCCGACTTGCTCAATGGGTTGCTTGTCTCCCATTTCATCACCACAGTCGAGATAAGGAATTCTTCTTGCTGGGTGTATTTCACTTTTCTTCCAGAACTGACAGTCTTGGTTGTTTGGAGAAGATATGTGATGTTGTCAGATTTCCCGGCCACGTTTCGATTCTTTTGACGAGTACCGGCAGATAAGGCCGAGATGTACTGATGACCTGGAATGGAATTGCGAAACTTTGAATCGATCTGCACCTGGCTTGAAGCATCCACATCTTCGTAATCCTTTCGATATGTGGCAGGCACGTCAGGCAGGATGTCAGAGACTTTAAAAGCCTCAACATAGTGGACCCATTTACCGAAATACCTTTTTTGCTTGATCCAATTCTGAAAGGTCATGACGTTGATCGAGAAGAGAGAGCATGTCAGTTCTTGGTCCATGTTTCCTAAAGACTTGTGAAAGTAAAAAAATATGGCTTTCGATTTCTACTCCCAAGTCCTTGTACGATACAGAGCAATGGTCTGCTTCCCTGTTGTTGTAAAGGATTTCAAGAGCTCTTTCATCAATGTACGGTGAAGTTGCCGCTGACGAGCCTCAATCACGATCTCCTTCGGGGCAGAGCCCGAGCTTGCCGCCGAGCCCAACTCGACAGTTTCAAGGTGAAGTTCTGGAAACATTTCACGACGAACCAAGCGTGAAACGTCATTAACGTTATGTTCGGCTTTGTGACGCTTCTCTTGAGCTTCCACCCATTTCTTGTTTTCGGGGATTGTCAGTAAGAACTGCTTCATTTTTTCAGGTATGACAGGTGATGACCAAGTATGGTATTCCACGACGGATGTCCTCAACTTCGCCACGGACTCCGCCGCGGACTCCGCATGCGGCACGACAACCGAAAACTTCATCGGAGACTTCATCGGAGACTTCCACAGAACCCAGAATCGACGAGAATCTCGAGAATCTCCTGTGACCAAAAAAGAAGGGAACCTAGAAGACAATCGGATTCCTCTCGCCACTGTCCTAGTATGAGCACATCTAGTCTGAACTACAAACCCACCAGAGTGCACACACACACACACACAACCCAGAGACCCAACACAGGAGCTCGACTTGTTGAGCTCCGTGATCGAATTGCATCCCAACATGAACCCAACACTCATTCAGCAAAAAGAGTCCACTCACACAAAACAACAAACAGAAATCAATACATTTCCTCATTCCCAGTCTGATATGTACATTTTTCCTCCGACAGCACAAGCACCCACATCCTCTCTGTTGCTCACCAAAATCTACCAGCACTGTGGAACTACTTGAACATCATCAAAACATAGTCCTGGTACTAGCTGATTATCGATTGCAGCGGAAAAAAATCACAACCAGCTAACACCTTCTCCCGAAATCCCGATCTATTTCCTCACCAACTGTACTGACTGCCTGATCTTCCTTGCCATCTCCTATCTATCTTCTCAAAATCCTCTCCTCCCTCCGAAGTCCCCAGCTTCTTCCCGAAGCTTCTCCAAAACGTTTCCAGTCGATCCAATCCGATCCCCGGGATTCGTCGTCTTGCCGTCCGACTTCATCAATACCAACCGCCATACCCATTCCGATGCACAACTCAAAGGAAGAGCCATGCAAATCCATGCAGTCCATTATGGAGCGCCGTCACACTGATTTACTTGACACAAGGGAACCCAGAAGCACAGGTCTAACCAGAGTCAAGACTATCTCTTTTCACACCACACTCCTACAATGAAGTGGCATTTCCAAGGGCGATTTTTTTGAAATTTAATCCAGCTGTAGTGATCTTTTTGTTAACGAAAAATCACAATAACATTAAAAAGTGATGGGATTTATCCAAATTGTGATCTTTTTGAGAAGCAATCTTTTTGTTAACTACGGTAATGTAATTTTAGGCTTATTATTGTACTTCTTTTTACCTGGAGCATCTGCAGCGGCGGCTGCAGCCTAGGCTGTTAGCTACCGCCATGAGACTTTACCTCCATGCCCAAGGGTGTCAGCGGTGGGCAAAATGGGAGGTTGCTGCCAAAGCTCCCCAATTGCCCCTTTAAGCTGTGCATGTGCCCAACCTTCTAACTGTGGCTTGCCAAATAGTTGCACATTGTCCCCTCTTTAACTTCAAGCCACAAGGTGATCATTGCCTTCTCTCTTCACCTGTTCCGCCATAGTTCTGTACAATTAGGATGAGCTGCCACAGGGGAGATTCTGTGGACAGAAGTTCAGGCAATGTGCAGGTCATTGTATTTGCCAAGAAAAATGTCTGTCAAAGCATTTTGGTTCTGTTATATATCTCTGGTCTGGGGCTGTCATTGGGTTGAGCAGAATTGAAAAGTGCAATACCTATCTGCAGTGCTTGATACCAGAACTTGCAAGGAAGCAGAAGTTACTACTAGATCTGATCTGAGCATGCACAAGACCCTTGTTCTCATGGTCACAACTGACTGCACTCAGGGAATGAAACTCTTCAATTCATCTTTATTTGGCAATGCTCAGTTTCTATCCAGTCTCTTGAAGTAACCATTTTATCACTGCTGCATTCAGGGGAAAGAACTCACAATACATCGCTAGCATGCCAATATTGACCAGATGATGTGTTCCTCAAGTGTGCAAGGGAACAGTTGTCAGGGGTCTACATCCTCCCACCCAGTCTGACCAGAGAGAATTATTTTTTCTTGTCAGCAAATCCCTTTCTTGCCACATGTAACTATGTTGAGACTCTTGTTGCATAAGCAGTCTCAGCTTTCTGGAGTCTGCAAAGCTTGTCTGCAAAGTGTGGAGACTCCACAGGACTGTCACACTTTCACAAGTCCAGGTTGTCATGAGAAAGATAATCTTTGATCTCATACACAGCTGGAATGAAGCAATCTAATCTTATAATTTTATATGTGAAGAAAATGAGTATCTGAACTCTCTCCAGCACAGGGTATCTGAACATTAGCCTACTTCTGTTGTGTAATTAATCCCTTGTATGACATTGCCTAATATAAGCCAAGCATCTTCTGTTTGCCTCTTCAATTTCTCAAACTGCCCTGTTGCCACACCTGTCCCATCTTTGTTTGATAGCCTCAGCCTTTGTGCAGCATCCCAGTCTCCCCCTTGTCATACATTGACTACTAAGAGATTGCACTTGATATGTATAGTCAAAAGGGCAACTACTAGAATTTACACAACCACAACCACTTTACACAAATCCTCTGTTAAAAATAAAAAATTTCAGTAACCTAAGTCAATAAGACAATATCAGTAATGACAGGAATTGTCATGGACATTGGATTATAATCCATTCAACAATAATGATATCATGAACTGCTATTCATTCCTTATGATGCAAATAGAACTAGCATCTGAAAAGACACAGGAACTCCCAATCTCAAATGCAAAACCTTACAAAATAATACTTGATTTGAAACACATGCAAATTTCAGGCATGTTCCCCCTCTTTCACCATAAGAGGACGTATTGTCAATAGAAGTGGAGACATACCCCAGAGAGCCTTGTCATGGTTTGAAAACATGATGTGTGACTCAGACTATGCCCACTACTCCAATGCATGACTTTGACCAGTGCGTACAGAAAGTCTTGGAAATCCTCCATTCCTACTAGAGACAACACATACACAAGAGGATATGACAATTAGGAAGAAACTATAAGTGAAAAACTATGTAGGAGTGCACAAATTGATGTAATCAGATGCAACACACCATGTCTTATCTCACCTGGGTTTTCTTTACTGCAATGCCTTGCGAAGATGATTGGTTTCACCTAGCAGAGCCTGCCACAACCTCAAAGTGTTACACAATATGCTTTCATCTCAGACCTTGTTTGCCGAATGGATCATTGAGCATTCAGGGTTTATGTCTTGATCTTGAGAATCCTTCTTGACAGTATAGTATTGTGAACTGACTTCTTGTGGGATCATAATTTGCTGACACATTACAGAGCACCTGTGAAGACACAGGCATATCCATTACAGTATTCTGTACCAAAGCCCTTTGGTGCTGTGATAGGAATAGGATTGGAGGGGGGCACATGTCCATTGATTTTAGTATCCCAAGACAACTCCACCTTTATATACACAAACCATCTTAAGCACAAACAGTATAATGAGGTGGAAAGTATAAAGAACACACCTTGACTGTGGAATCTAAGAAAGCTGTGATTCCAGTGCTCTCCCTTGTAGTACTTTTGTAGCATGTCAGAGGGGCATCAAAAAGAGCAACAGACAGTTTTTTTGATACCTGCCCAGCCTCAAAGTAAATATAGGCAGGTGATTCTGGATCCACATGCATGCCAGTGATTGAAACCCAAAAAATCCACTGTTTTGCCTGAATGCCTGTCAGGCTCTTTACTGCTCCTGATGCAAGTTCTCCTGTTATGGTCTTCTCATAATACACCTGCTGAAAAGTGAACATAAAAATCCTCGAAGCAGGGTTAGCAGGAACCAACACAAAACTCTCGGAAAAGAGTCACTCTTCTACTGATTCTCATGGTCTCTTATTGCAAATCCTAATACCTCAAACTTCCTCCAACTGACTATCTGAGGCTCTGCAACAACTACAGACGACTCTCTTTATTCAACTAGTTATCCGTAGCAGATCTGACTCAACGGAGAACCAAGAATACACAGAAATACCATTCCGACTTGAAGACGCACCCGATTATAGTCCAATTCGAAAGTTTTGTCTGTTTCTAAGCCAGAAACCCTAACCTAAGCGAGAGTCTTACGCTCTGAAAGCTTAACATTCTCTTCACTGGGATTGAGATTCCGTGATCGGTATCGCAGGACGCCACCGAAACAGAAATTTCTAGACGAGAGGGACAGTTTGGCGGGAGCAAAGCCAAACCAAAGATCTCAGGATTTCAGTCCTTATTCCTTCCTTGAACAATACCACACTTCTAAAGCTCGCAATTTTCAAAAAAATAAAGAAGGTCCCAGCTTCAAAACACACACCAGAGTACACATACGAGCAGACTAAGCACCCGACATCGACAAGAAGAAAAATAGAGAGAAAAATTGCAGGCTGCCGTGTGGCCCTAGGAATAAAAAATGATCGACTCAAAACAGAATGAGATCAATTCCTAGGAACAAGGAAAACGCAACAGACCTGTTCCTGAAACTTCGCATAGCACGGATCCGCAAGCTCCAAGGTGAACTTGCCGTTTTCTGACAGGTGGTAGTCGACTATGGATTGGGGAACCAGGCCGATGGGCAGACCGTGTTTCCTTAGAGCGTCGTAAATAGCGTTAATATCAGGAACAGCAGCAGAAGCTGCTCCGAGCAGCAGAAGCAGCGCCAGAACGAGAGCAGACACGGCAGTGGCCATCGTCACGGATCCCCACCTCTCTAGCACTCGATGCAAATGCAATGCATTTGTTTTCGGATCAAGCGCCTCTCGCAGATATTCTGACTCTTATGGAAATTGAGGACTCCCTCAGCTCGCACCTCAGGGTCAGTTGTTTTTCTAATGCCCTGGTCCTAGGGCTTTCCTGTACACGTTAAGGTCGGAGGTGACAGATTATATCAGTTTCTTGACCATATTGTATGACATAATCTTCGTACACTCGTAATAATGGCTAGAATGTGTTAGTTGAACATGAATTTTTTCTTTGAAATCTTTGAATGTGCCACCCCAGACTATAATGTCATGGTTTCAATGGTCCATTATGCTGGGTGTGTGGCCTAGCTCAACCTAAGGGACTCACCTAATGGCTTGCCCAACATAATGTGCAGGGCTTGACCATTCCATGATACATAATGTTATGATGATGATCCATACAGTCGTAATGGTGACTAGAATGTGTCAGTTGAACATGAATTTCTCTTTGAAATCGTTGAATCTGCCTCAGACCCCAGACCATAATGTCATGGAATGGCCTCAGGGGGCCCCTATATTCCGGGGGCCACAGAATGTGCAAGACAGAAGACACAAAAAGGGCTAGAGTGAACAGCACCCAGGAGAGCGCCAACGTGGATGGATGGTGCACTGATAGGACTCTCTTTCCCTGTGCCATCCCAGGTTGACTTTTTTTGTTTGCCCTGTCTCAGCCCTGATCTCAGTTTTTTTTTGCAACTTTATTTTCTCCCCGGCCCCCACCCGGTTTCATTTTTTATTTATTTTTGCTTTTGAAACTTTTCCCACCCACCTACTACCCCGCACTGTCCCCCACCGACCTACTCACCTATAAATTTAAATTAAAAGTAGATTCTTCCCCCATCTACCTATTCACCTATAAATTAAAAATGTGCTACTCTCATCCCCGCCCACCTACCCAACCCCATCTATTTTTCTACCTACCAACATTTTAGGTAGGTACTTACCAAACCCCACCTAGATGGCTACACCTACCTACCTAGTTGACACTCCAATAGACCCACAACAGTCGAAAACAATGAAGAAAGAATAAAATGAAGGTATTGCATGGAACTTGGTCTTGTTCATTGAAGCAAAATTATTATGGGCAAGATTAAAGTAATTGTCACCCCCTTGTGTAAGGGTATTGTAAATAGACATTGGTTGTAAACATGACGTTTTTATGTATTTTGAGGGTATTGCAAATCTTTTGAAAATTTAGAATATGTGAAACCCCCAATCAGGGTATTATAAGTTCTACTTTGGGAATGTTTTCCACAATGGGGGGTATTGCAAAGCCAACACATTTAATGCATGTTGTACACATGGGTGGCCTAGATCAAAAAATGGGACCTAAATAAAACAATTTGATTTGCTTGTTTTAATGGTGTACTTAAGTAATGTGGATTAGATTTAGTAATTATTTATGCTATTTAGCATTAGGGTTTTATAATTCTATGTTATGGAGACAACAAACATTTATGATTTTTTGCACCTTTTAAGCCTAATTAAAATTAGACTTAATATGAATTTTGGGGGGATTGGGCATTTGCACATATATGCCACAATACTTTTTTTTTTTTTCCTCTCAAGAAAGTGGAGAAAGGCTTATAAACAAATACCAAACCAAGAGGTAAGAGACACCATGGCTTCTATTCATATGTTTGTTGCATTTAGTTTTTTCAAATTAGAGTTTAATTAGTGGTTTTAATGAGGTTTCATTTAATTTGTGCTTGAATATTTGGTTTCAATAATTATTATTTGTATTTGTTTTTAGGGTCATGTGTAGTTGTTTGTTTATAATTATCATAGTTCATAACATTTGCCATTGGAATTGTCTAAGGCTTAATGTTTATTTTTTTAATGACATTCATGTTGATCTATCCATGGATGTGTTTTCATGTAAGGCCAAAACCTCATTGAGCATCAGTGCCATCACCCTTGAACATCAATGATACAATATTTTCTCTTAATAAATTCCCTATTTTTTGTTTTAAATTAGGGTATTTTGTTCCCCATGTATATGGATGGTCATGGAAATATCAATTGCATGTGGGTATTACGCATCTAGATTGAAAGCCTTAAATATATTCAATTGATTGTCTCTAGGAGGATAGGGATTTGTTTTTTTTTTTTGGTAAGTTTAGATAGCCATAAAATAGTCATGTGATTTGTGATTTGTAAACTATTGCTTGTTTATGGGTTGTGGTAAGGTTCACTTGTAAGGTTTATGGGTTTTGTTGATTAAGGTTTAATGGCTTTGTTGATTAGGGTTATTATGACTTGTAAACTCGTGAAGGTATTCCATGGGTTTTCATAAGTTGGGAACTCCTATTATAGGGTTATTCCTTTGGTAATTCAAAGGATGGGGTGAACACCATTGTCCCAATCCATCGAGATTCAAAACCAGGCAAAGTCACCTTTTTCAAATGTGGACTTGGTGTGGAAAGATGGGTTTAAGCATGGAAACCAAAACATTGAGACCGCATACATCCCCCATGCTTGTGTTTTTGTTTTTTTACAAGGTGAACAAAGGGATATGCAAATTATGATTGAGTGAACATCTCCAAGAATTTGTCCCCTCAAGAAGATGTAAAAAAACCGATGATAAAGAATTACCTCGGACATAGTTGGTATGGTTTCAAAACCTATAAACCTTTTCCATTGGTTATTTTTGCAAATTTTAGGGTTAATCATTCTTGTGTTTTTTTATTTGATTAAGTGGAAACTACGTTTTGTAGGTATGAATGTGGTTATGGGCCAAAAGACCACTGTGAAGACCCCAACCACATGAGGTTAATCAAGCGCAATCATTTGGCCCACTTTTCCATCAAGAGGCTTTACACATGGCCAAATGTGTTGGAAATTGTTTTTTACCATTATACTCACATTTGGGCCAATGAAGATCTTGTTCATGGTGCATGTGACCCAAAGTCCAATCACGGATGTTAGCATATGCTCCACACGTATCTCACAAGTTAAAGGAGTTTATATGGACCCAATTAGGGTAAGGCACATTGTGAAACAAATTTATGATAAACACAAAGAAATTTGGTGGGAAAGGGCAAATGAGGGTGAATGGATGACCTAGGATGATTTCCTATGATTCCAAGATATTGTTTACTTAGACTGGAAGCACAAGAGGGGCACTTGGTATTTGCACAAAAACCCGACACTTTTCATTCAGTCATGGGTTTGTGTTCATCCTAATGATGTTTTTATTTATAGAATACAATAAGTGAATGGGATTTAGGTCCCTTTCACCATAGGAATTTAAACACTTATGTAGTTTCAAGCCATGCTCCAATTCGGTCACAACAGGCTTGTTTATATCGATGCCATGTTTGGCACCAACAATGTGAAGTACCACCTATTCATATTGATGGTGTTTGATTTTCATCACACATGGGTGCTAGTTGTTTGGGTTATCACAAATTAACAAACATACAAAGATTTGGTGGAGTGGTTGAATGCCTTGCGAGCAAAGTTCCTCTCACATATGCCACATTGGAAACCATCATGTTCCATAGTGGATGATGCCCGTAGGAACTCTGAACATTACGGCCAGTTGTACATTGATTTTTTTTTTTTGTTGCATTGTCTTGTGTTTTGGTACTATGTTAACATGAGGATTCCATAACATATTTATTGTTCATGCTAAACACATTGATGTTGGGTGTACCATGGTAGGATTGTGTGGGGTTGATATCTTGCCCCAATTTTCTTTGCGCATGGCATTTGTTGAAAGCGTGGCGCTTATGTTCCATGGAGAAAATCAAGGATTTAGAGGTGAGGCGTGTAGTATTTGATCAACTCCACATGGTGATGTTCATGTCCATCAATCCAATGAGACCATTGATGATTTCAAGGCACATGGGAGGGAGATGGTGATGGAGAGTTTTGATAACTTATAACTTGGTGTTGATTGGACAAGATAATTTTGGGCTTATTATTGCCTATTTAGTAAGTAAAGGCCCCCCCTTCCAAGTATGGCATGTTTTAAAAACTTTTTGTTATGGATGCATTACAAATTACATGTTCATTTTTCACACATATTTGAATTACATCATGGGTTGAAAGTGTGTTGTGCATGTCCATATAGAGCTTTGGATGGTGGGGCTTTGTTGGGTGCCACATTTGAATCAAAACACACAAGCTAGCATAAAATCTTATCACGAGGTTTTGAAACATTGGTTCTTTCTTAAAACCAAGGGTTTAAAGGGGTGTCGCATCGATTGGTTAGTGTGGAGGCTAACCACAATAGTGGCATGACATTATATGCACCAAGCTGAGATGAAAAGGCAAGGGTTCATAAAAAACAAGGTCATGGCATGACTTGTGGTGGCAAGTGTTGACAAAATTAATCAAATTCCACACACTGATGTGATTTCACCTACCTTTAAAGGGGATGATGGTGACAATGTTTGAGGGTGTGAAACCAACACCATCTTGGTATTACTTACAAGATTTGTGCCCCTTTCACTGAGTAGGCAAGTTACATTTGTGAATGGGCATTGTGAGGCAACTTTTGCAAACATCAAATTATTATTCCATTGACTTGTTCTAACTTTACAATGGAGAATATCATTGAGTATTGTGGCACATATTATGGAACTCACTGTGGTGGTTTGAAATGCACGTTTGTTGACTTGACGTGTTTATAATTGGATGATGGTGCATATGACGATGAGGACTATAACTAAGATCCAATTGATGAGCTCAACATTGTTGACATTAAGGGCTTATGACCATGGATGAAGATAGTTGTTTTGACAATGTTGATGTGTTGGAAGGTTCATTCGCACCCATGGATCGAACCTTAGCTCACTTGCATGAAACATTGGCTGAGATCACCACGAAATGTACTGTGGGTGCAATCATTGAATTGTGTGACCATGTAACTTCACTTCTTCAAAGAGTTGCATCAAACATTCAACATTTTCGTTTGGCGCAAGTTAATGAATATATGCACCCGGAATGATATTTTGTCGAGTGGATGATGGCTTTGGGAACTCCATCAACTAGATGAAAGATTGGCACAAAACAATGATGGCACATTTAAATACTCGTAAAAAGAGGACTAAGGAATAAAGGAAGGTTTGTCACTTGCACCCATATTCGGACATAATATGTGTATGATTCAATTTTTCATTTATATTTAACTTTTTACACCTTTCACCAAATCAAATTGAAATATGCACAAATTGCATTAGAAAAAAACTCCAACACATGCGTTAATGTAATATCCAAATGATTAGGTAACCAATATGTATCAATGAATAACTATTAATCACAACTAGATGCGATTAATATAGAAATTTAAAATTCCAAGTAATGCACAAAACAATGAAAGTTTCTTGCTTGTAAAGATCAAATTCAACTACAATACCCCATGCTATGTAATCTAGAAATGTGTACTACCCTTTTTTGGATATCCAAGAAATGTTTTTGGGGCCAATCAACTATTGTTGAACACTATGAGGAGTATTGCATAACGAAACCAAAACCTAAATGGATAACAATACCCACATTGGGATATTTTGTAAAACACCATGTGCTTATTCATTTTGGCCTATGGTTTTATAAAGACATTGTTCATGAATAGAAGGATGAAATGAAGCTACATTACCCTTTTCAAAATATCTTGAAAATGCCTTGGGGTTAATCACATATATTTTGACAATTAGCAAAGTATTGCATAACTGTACCAAAAACCTAGAGGGAAATCAATACCCTAATTGGGGTATTTTATAAAACACCATGGGTTAAATCATTTTTCACCTAAGTTATTGGAAGGGTATTATTCATGGCCAGAAGGAGGGAATAAAATTGCAATACCCTTGTTCAATATCCTAGAAATGCTTTGGGGTCAATCCCATATTTTTCTACATTAAGTGGGGTATTGCATAACCTTACCAAAATTTGGAGGGAAATCAATACCTTAATTTGGGTATTCCATAAAACACCATGGGTTAGATCATTTTTTGCATAAATTATCAAAGGGATATTGTTCATGACTAAAAGGATAGATTTAAATTACAATACCTTTATCATTCATGGTTAGAAAAATGGAGTGAAGCTACATTACCCTTTTCAAGGCATCCTGAAAATGCCTTGGGGTTAATCACATATATTTTGACAATTAGCAAGTTATTGCACAACCTTACCAAATACCTAGAGGGAAATTGATACCCTAATTGGGGTATTTTGTAAACACCATGGGCTAAATCATTTTCTGCTTAAACTATTGGAGGGGTATTGCTCATGGTTAGAAGGATGGAATTAAATTGCAATAATTTTATTCGATATTTTAGAAATGTTTTTGGGTCAAGTATTACATATTTTTTTACACTATGTGGGCATTGCATAAACCTACCAAAACCTATAGGTAAGAACCACATGGGTTGAATCATTTTTGCCTAGTTCATGAAAGGGGTATTGCTCATGTCCTGAAAGCTTCAATTATTTTGTAATACCCCACTTGGGGTATCCCAAAATGTCATACATATTTATTCAAATAAATGAGGGTAAGGCAAAGTTGGACACATTGATGGTAGAAGGTTATGGAAAAGCTTGAACAAAGATATACAAATTAAAGGGAAGATTTATTGCTGAATGTTAGAATTCAAGTTTTGTAGAAGATATAAATAAATAAAAGTTCTTTATTTAATAAAATTTGAATGATCTTTCTAAAATAAATAGATTATAACATATGATTTTCTACTTTAAAAAATTGTTCACATAATAATAAAAAAGATATCTCTTCCATATATTAATCATATGTATGATTGATTGTTTTTAAACATATAATGAATATTTTTTCACCTAAAATAGATTGTGACCAATATTTACACCATTATTTAAACTTAAAATAGGATAAAAATTCATTAAAAACATATATACTATATGTAAATGTAATGATTAAATTAAATCTATATTTAATATAATGTCTTCCATTGTTATGTATAGTGCAATTTGTCCAAAAGATAATTTATTACTGATGTATATTTAATTGATGCATGTAATCAAATATTTATTCTATGTAAATTGAAATTTAGGGAATAACATATCAAATAATGCCATTAATGATCACTAATTTTGTCACATTTCAATTTGTATTCCTTTTTATATTAAAAGTATTAAAACATGTATTTTTTCCATCTTTTATTAAACCTAAAGCACATGTGAAGTTTATTTGAATAAATGAATGGTTAATTATGATTCAAAAAATATAAATAGTGTATAATGTATCAATTTTTAGTTTTAAAAATATTTTAATTGAAATCATAATATAAAAAATAAATATGTGAAATTATATATATTTTCATTTCTAGAAAAATAATATTTGCCTAATTTTTGTAACTTGGTAAAATTTTAATTAAACATTAAATATAGTTTTAAAATGTTTTCAACATCATAAATGACAATAATTCATTAATGTACCAATGCAAATTGGTTGATATATGTAAATGAAGGTATGGCAAAATTAGCCACATTAATGGTATAAGAGAAATATTGTACATGCATTGTGTAATTATGGGCACAAGCAATACCCTTCCAATAACCTGGACCAAAATAATTCAATATGTTTACAAATTACATTCATGAGGCCACTACATTCCTTTTAGGTTTTGTTTAAGTAATGCAATACCCTTTAAGAGCACATGGTGTTTGCAAAAAACCCTAAATAAGGTATTATTTTCTTTCTAAGTTTTGGTGTGGCTATGCAATATTCCTCCAGGATTCGTTAGATATGTTATGGAACTAAAGGAATTATAATAAGCCCTAATAAGGTATTGCATGTGCATTGACTAATTTTGGGCACAAACAATACCCCTTTAATAGCTTAGATTAAAATAATTCGATCCATGGTGTTTACTGAATACCTTAATCAAGGTATTACTTTCCTTTTAGGTTTGAACTTCTTATTTTTTGGGTTAAAGAAAGTTTTTTTGATTTGAGTGCAAGATTAAAATCAAAATTTTGATAATTTCATCAAACATACATATAAAAATATGTGAAAATGTATTTTAAACTATTAACACAAGATGTTGTATAAATGAATATAAGTTTTTTTAAATAAAAAAACATGGGTGACCTGTGTTACAAAAATGTGTAAAAAATGGCCAAGTCCAAAACAACCCCACCTTAAAATGGGGAATATGTCATATTGGTAAATATGTGATTGCCTAAAAAATAAATTGCTACCTTTAAATCTTGAAGACCAAAAATAACACCTCAATCAAAACTAGGATAAGCTACGGGCTATCTATATCACTATTAGAGGGGGATGGGATCCCATTGACCTTCTTGTATTGCACTGATGCAACCTCTACATCATGGTGTGCCATTGTGTAAATACCTACAATTGACGAATGTTGTGTCCATAACATCAGCCATAAACATCTCCTTAGTGGTGCTTCGAACCTTAGAATAAATAACACAATATAATAAGTATTGCATATGAATTCTAAAACTTAGAATTTAAATAAAATAAAGTATGGGATAATTAAAAACTTTTGGACCATGAATCATTTTTGAATCATGGTATTGCGTAAGGAGGCCAATTTCCTTATGTTGCATTATCTTATTTGATGTAAACTTCTAGTCGCGCTCCATCCAAGTGCCTTTGATTGCTTTTTCATACTCCGTTTGAGTCGTTCGAATCACAATTGCAAGATCCTCATTGCATATCTAGCTTGGCTTGCATGTTGAAAAGGATGGCCCCCACACCCCATGTAGTCATGCCAAGAAGCCAAAGAATGTGGTTAAAGGTTATCCTCACAAATATAAGCTTAAACACCTCAGGTGTGTATTGCAAATCAACTTGGAGCATATCCCACTCTAGGAGTGCATGCCTCCTAGCCCTAGCAATAACATTTTTCTCATTGCGACGAAACTAAATCAAAAGGTTGTTCAAGACCCGCACATTCATTACCGTGTGATCTTGAACCCTTGGGCCATGCTTTTGAGTAGATGGGTGTTTAGGCTTGCTCGACTCCATGGTAACATTTGTGACGTGCCCACAAATGCCACACTAAATCTTATATATAAAGTCGTTTGTTGCGTGCGTCTGTCTATCCGTTTGTGACCACTGGACGCAAAGAAAAGTGACGGTGGACGCAGAGAAAAGTGACGGGAAAAAAATAAGACGACCGTAGGATGGAAAACTTTTGGCGTCCTATATCTGTGTCCAGTCGAGGTCCTAAAACCCAGGTCCTGAGAGCCAAATATTGAGGTCTTGAAACCCAGGTCCTGAAAAACAGAGGACCAAGCACCGGTCGACGACCGTAGGGTGCGTCTGTCTATCTGAGTCCTGAAACCCAGGTCCTGAGAACCAAATGCAGCAACAGAAGAAGAGAGTCGTGGCTCCTAATAGGACTTGCATGGCTTCTAAAATTAGAGATGATGGTGGATGTGGACACTGTAACACAAGGTTTTCTAATTTTTTTGGGGGATGGGTTCGGGGTGAAGGGTAGAGTGGGGGTTTGGGTTGTGGTTCTTTCACCTTCTTTTATATCCCACCATCAATTCTTGCAACCCATTTAACTATGGTTTGACTAAAGTATATATGGGAGGAATAAAGATAATTACCCAATACAATTGAGTTACTTTGTTGTTTGAATTCTTGGAAATAATATAAAATATATGGGAGTCTTAAGACCATCCAAGTGAAGGAAAAAAAAAAGGCAGGCACAAGTGGATTGTGTTCGACCGTCACGAGTACCCACTAGTTATATTTAGTAGTATAGGATGCATCGCACCCATCAATGTTGCAAGCAAATTTGGGCCCATCCTTTGCCCAATGCACACCTTCTATGGCAACTAGGGGAGGGGCAACCACCTCTTAAACCCAAAAAAAAAAACATAAAACCTAATGTGAGAATTAATATTTTGGATGAAGGTTATGCCCTACACGATGAAAGTATTGCATAGATAGACATAATATTATAACACACAATGAAGGTATTGCATAGAAAGATAAAATAACAAAAAAATAGGATGAGGGTATTGCTAAACTTTAATGTTGAAATTTGCATAAAAACAAGCAAACCCTAAAAATAACAATATCACTAAAAAGCCTAAAGGTATTGCTTACAAACTTAGACAAAAAATAAAATGCCTCACCCACCTTTTCACATGGAGAAGGAAGGTGGGGCAACCAAAGGTTTAAGCACCATAAGTAAGAAAGGTATTACTATCACAAATTTGACAAAAAAAAAAAAACCCCACCCATCCTTTCAAGTAGAGAGGATGGGTGGGGCAATTAATTATAATAAGTAAAGTACAATTAGGACAACGAGTTGCATTCTTCGTCCTAGTTTTACATGTCGCACAATAAAAAATAAAACCAACCACAATGATGAGCACGAAAGTCATCATCATGGTTTTAGAGCTCGCAACATTAAGAAACAACCAGGCAATGAGCTGTAGCTTGTCATCCTGGTTTTGGAAATAAGAAAAAAAAGCAAGAAAAAAAACACTTACCTTAACACTTACCTTAAAAGCTCCGCTCGGAGCTGCTCCCTCTTTGTGCTTCAAGGTCCACAAGGTCCACAAGTTCCTCCCTTCAAGCTTTGGAGGCACAAACCATAAACCCAACTAGTCAAGGTGGTTCTGAAGCTCTGGCCATGGAGGGGAGTGAAAATGGGTGGTGGGGTAGGTCGGGTGAGGTAGATGGGTTGGGTGGTGGAAGGGAGGTAGGTTGGAGGAGTAGGTAGGAGTTCCCAGAAAAAAATTTGGGTTTAAGGATGGCGGGACACAAAAAAATAAATTCAAAAGGGAAGCCTGGGATAAAAAACAGTGAGAGCGAGGAAAAAAAAGGCCCGGGAAAAAAACAAACTACTGACCAAGTAAACTGACCCTTGGGGGACAGTTTCATCCCATCCATGAAATCCCGGAACGGGGTTTTTTGGATGGTGCACTGGTGGGTGCTGGGTCACTAAAAGGCCCACAAAAACGGGCTTCGTCTCCTGTCTTTCGCGACTCAAAAGCTCCTTGTGAACCAAGGAGGCGCGATAGATACTACTCATTAGGTACATGGCCGCGTGTGGTTCGCTTTGCTCGCGCTTCTTTGTGTCCAACAACATCCTGTTGCTGCGTCTCGGGAAGTTCGCACTACTGCCACTTGTGATGCGCTTGCGCCAATCTCATGCAGAAAAGTTGAGGGACGAGAGAGAATTTTGGAGTAGGCTTTTTTGCGTCAGAAATCATCTCTATTCTCCCACAAGTACCGTGGCAGCAGATGTTGCAGCAGCACCTCCTCACGATGGTGATGATGGTGTATCATTGCCAAACGGGAAGTCTGCCGATTCTGTGAGTTCGATTCCTGCTTTCAGAGTGTTTTTGGAAATTTTTCTAGGTGTGATTGTGAGAAGCGGGGACGCGGGATTCCGGTTCGGTAATGGTTTCCGCTTACTCACGAACAGTAGGAGTTTCTCTGGAACTTTGGCTTTGCCTCTTACCTCGTCTGCGTGTCTTGAGCGATTGAGCCATGGGGAAGGATTTGCGGGGGATAATAGTAATTTCGGCCGAAATTGTGTGAAAGGGCCTTTGCAAAGTGTGAAGGTTATAGGTTATGAGAAGATGGCGGCGGATGAGGACGAGAGGAGCTCTGCGGTGTCGGATGCCAGGCGAATAGCTTCTTCAGGGGAAGAGGAGGCCGCAAACTTCTTGGAACCACCGCGCCGGTTTGCAGTTCTGACGGCGGGGCATGCAGCAGACTATACAACGAAGACCTACGGGGGCTACGGTCCCATGTTTGTGAAGATGCTGCGGGATCCAGGCGAAATTTGGGACGAGATCCTTGTTGTGGAGGGCCAATTTCCCAGCGAGGAAGAGCTTGACAAGTATGAAGGCTTTGTGATCACAGGAAGTCGCCACGATGCACACGGCCATGAAGAGTGGATCCAGAAACTGTGCTCCTTGCTTCAAAAGCTTCATGAGAGGCGTCGGAAATTGCTTGGTGTCTGCTTTGGTCATCAGGTACATATGCCAGCCGCCAAAATCCTTTTTTCAACAACCATACACATGCTTTTGTAAGAGGAACATTCCTGCATGGCAGTGCGGTGCACAATCTGCTCGTTACTTCAGATATGAGAAAAAAATGTGAACTGAATCGTCATTGTGCTTCAGATATATCTTTCATTGGAGATTAGCCTTCTTGTCAAAGATACAATTTCTTTGTTGCTTCAAGAATGCGTGAAGAGAGAGAGAGTGGAACAACTGAACTCTATTGTGAAGTCAAATGGTGGTTTGCTTAAGAAACTATCAGCTCCAGGAGCTCTCTTCATCTGGATAGCCCTGGATGAGAACTGCAAACATTGATGTAACTGTATTGGAAATCAACAAGATTGCTCAAATGATATGATGCAAAGTTTGTTGCTCCTGCTACCACAAGAGAGCAGTCCATGAGATCCTATTCTAATCATTTGAGTGTGGAGTTGGTGCCCTTGTATTTTAGGTTTTGAGTCGTGCATTGGGAGGGAAGACTGGTAGAGCACCTGTTGGTTGGGAAGTGGGGCTCCGGGATATCACTCCCACTCCTGCTCTTCTTGCTAAATCCTATGGTGTTGGATTACCACCCAAAATTAAAATCCTGGAAGTTCACCAAGACCAGGTATGTTAAGACCCTTCTAACCTTTGAAAGATGGGGAAATGTTTTCACTTGAGTGAGTTAACAAAAGGTTTCAAAACTGTTATATCATTCCTGGTGATATTGCACAAACCACTTCTAGGTTTGATAATTGTGTTTTCACATGGCACTGGGTGTCAAGGGAAGCATGTAGATGTGTAACATTGATATCTAGATAGAATTCTTTGGCTGGCCATAGCTCTTGTAAAATCATTCTTGGTACATTGTTCGTGTTTGGGTTTGCATTTGATAGCACTTTTAAGTGTCATCTTTGTCTTTGTTTGACTGAAACTGACACAACATCTGTTTGGTTATTTTTAATTTTTTTCTGGAGTTTCTCCCTGCAATCAGTAGTGTGCTTTTAAGGATGTGTTCTGGGTGCATGCAGGAGGCCCTGATCACAACCCTTAATGTAGTAGGCCTCTCTAGTGTCTTTTCTTAGATACTTTGTTGTATAAGTGCAAGCTAAATGAAGTGCAGCTTGTCACTCCACCAAGCTTGATGCGATTGTTCAGTCTTTTGATTGGTAGACCTCTTGAATTGCTAGCCAATGTCATGGCCAAGTCTTCTCATTGCTCTGAAAAATTAGATAGACTCTGGAAGCAATTTTTTGCATAATTGTTTTCACTAAATTTGAGCACATTATTATGTACTTCCACTGTTGGGAGCTTATGAAGTTAGTGTTCAGTAACAGCAGCTAGTCATTGCCCTCTATGATCAATGTGATGGTCTGATTCTTTGTGGGGGACATCATGAGGTTATGATCACATTCATTCTTGTCATGTTTCTTCTGGTTAATTTGGAAGTGAGGCAACATTTCTTTGTTTACCTTCATGGTTTTTGAGTTCGTCTCTGCAAACGCATTGATATTGTTTGTGTTGAGTACTTGTCAAAACACTCCTATGTGCTCTATCCTTCTCTCTCTGTTCCTGTGGAAACACGAATCTAATAGTCTCTTATGGGGAACATTATTACAGGTTTTGGAGATGCCCCCTGGAGCAGAGTTACTGGCATCATCAGAGCGAACAGGCATTGAAATGTATTCTGTGGGGGAACATGCATTGGCCATCCAAGGTCATCCTGAGTTTTTTGATGATGTTGTCCTGGATCTCTTGAATAATCGTCTAAGTGAAATGATGAAGGTAAACACGCAACACTTCCTATATCAATCACTCTCTTTCTATACATGGTTGGTATAGTACCTTGGAAAAATATGAATGACAATCTCATGAACATAAGTAATTGTGGTGCTAATATGCAAGGGAATTATGAGGTTTGTAGAGAAGTCTCATGATGTATCTATGTGCATGTGTGTCTTGTCCACTTGCTCTCTCATGTTCTGTTTGAGGATGCCTTCTAATCAAATGTCTCTGAACAGGAGGATGATATCAAAGAGGCGAAGGCATCACTAAGTGCTGCAGGTGCAGATCAAAATGTGTGGCAGAAACTTTGCAAGGATTTCTTGAAAGGGCAGCAACAGTCTCAGTCTTGATGTTTGTCTCTGCCAGCATAAATTGTGGGGAGGCTATTTATCATCCAGTATTCAACATCTCTCAGTCTGGCTGTATATAATTTGACCTATTATTGATCCTACAAGAAAAAATGATGTATGTAAAAGAACAAGGATGTCTATCTGCACACATTGGTAGAGGTGGGGGTGCAAGGGATCTTGAAATTGCCCTGCACTCTCCAATTTAGTGTAGGAGGAGGGACTGTGGAATTCAGTCCTTAAGACTTGTTCTGCATTTGCCAGAACTTTTGAAGAATTTCAACATTTTGGATGTTGAAATTGTAGTTTGTAGTGAAAACGTCTTTCACTGTATACAGGTGCTTGATCCAATGGTAGTACAAGTGTATCTTTTGTCTCTTGAAACTGCATTGACAATGTTGTTCTCAACATGATGCCTTCACCTCTCAACACATTTTGGTGTCCCTAAACTTTCGCAGTTGAGGTTTGAAACCCATCTAAAGTAAATCTTTCAAGATGTCATGTCATATAGGCTGGTGGCCCACATGTCTACACCAGTGTTGGGTGGGTACCTGCTGCTTTGGCGGGTGAGAACTGTCAGTTCTGGTTTTGGTTAGCAAGAACCGAGCTGGAGTCAGGTCTGAATGTCAGAACCAAAATCAGAACCACATTTGAAAATAAAGAGAACCAGACTGGAATTGGATTTGATTTTCAGAATGGGAACCAGAATTTATCTTTTGAAGAATTGCAACTGGAACTGGATTCCTGGTTCCATTTATGTGTGGAACTGGAACCACAGTTCTAATTTATTTTTTAGAACCAGAACTGGATGGTCTTCATGAAAGTAAAAAACTGCCCAACACTGATATAGGCTACTTCTCTGGTTTGGTTTTGAGCTTGTAAACTGTGATTGCACAGTTTCATCATCCTTCACTAGACTCACTTGAAAGTGCCCAACACTGGTGTATACATCTCCTGTTTGGTTTTGAGCTTGTAAACTGTGATTGTACAGTTTCATCATCCCTCGCGAGACTCACTTTTCACCCCAATTAACTTGGCACCTCATCCAAAGAACTTGAAATTTGTTGGTCACCTCCAATGGAAACTTCATAAGGATTCCAATTTTATTACCAGAGAAAAGTAGAACTATGTAGATTAAATGTGCATCCCTTATCCGTATTGTTCATGACCACACAACCAGGTTATGTACATGATTCATTCACCTGGGTCATTGGTGAAGGGCTTAGATTCTCTGGAATCTCATATTAAGTGTGGGGTACCTAAATCCCCCAAGGCCCTGTATTTTGGGAATTGTCCCCATCTGTTGGCTTTACCCATTATAAAGCAGGAGGTAAACATTATAATGAACTGATTATCATTATCATGCATAGGTTATGTAGTCTAGGAGGTTGAGTGTTCTTCGTTCTTACACCTACTCAAGATTGCAAGGGATCTTACACTTTTAGAAGAATGGCCATGCTTGGTGTTAACTCTAGTGTTAAGGTAGTGTTAAGGATGTCAAAATTAACCACCAGTCCACACCTAAAATAGTATTTAACATTAAATCTTAGAGGGCATATGACATGGCATCAATATTATGTTAGTAACCATTATTATCTAACATTAAATCCTTGAAAAAATTAGATTTCAAAGCCAAAGATGGATGTTACTAAAATTTCAATGTTTAGTATGCATACTTGTTCATACTTATGTTTCTTTTCCTCTTGAAAAAGAAGAGAGGAAAAATTATTTTTTAGGTGTGAACTAGATTGCAAATTTCAAAATGATAACCCAATTGTACTTACTAATTAATATCATGTGTGGACATGTTCGAAGTAATGTTTAAGAAGTTGATTACTTGTAATGCTAGAAATTGTGGTATTGTCATTCGTGACACTTTGATTGGTGTTAGGATGATGTTAGTTGCAAGCCCTAAACATCAAGTGTGACTATGCCTTAAATATATGGAGGCATAATTCTTCTCCCACTCTTGAGGAGTCAACAAAAGATCCCTCTTCTTCTCTAGGAGGGATATTCATAATATGACATGCTTTGCAAATATTAAGAGATTTTTTTTAATGCTTTAGAATGTTATCATGTGCCATATGTAAGCCATGCCTGATAAGCCCAAATCAATAGGCATAATGACTCGTATCCAACACATTCCAGGATGGTTTTCATGGATTCACATAATGGACATGTGAATTTTGTAAAATGGTCTTGGTACTTGCTCAAGTTGGGTTTGGTAAACTTGGTAAACCCATAAGACCCTTCCATTGTGCCTTGTAAGGGGATTAAAAGATAAGAAAAAGGGTCACATTAAAACCATTGTGTATAGGGTCAGGCTCCCAAGCAAGGGCATTATGGTTGAAAGCTCCTACTTGAAGAGTGTTAACATATCCAATGTTTTCTTTTGGAATTTCTGTTAATAGCCAAAGTCTCAATCACCCCTAGGAAGATTTAGCTAAATCTAGTTATATAAATTGTATATCAAGTACAAATCCTTAATCAGTTTTTCATATTTTAGTCCACACATTGAAAACCAAATATAGAAAATTGGCGATTTCTACTTTCTATTTTATCATTTTTGGCAATTGAAAACTTCCAAAATCAGTTCTAAAAATGTCAAATTTTAAAAAATGTTTTTTGGAAAAATTTCATTCATAAAAAAAAATGGCTAGTTGGCCATGAAGTGTAGGGAGTTTACAACCATCCATATATGAAGGAAGGTATAAAAAATTTGTTTGTTTTGTTTGTCACATTGAAATCTCCCACGGTTCTTCTTGTTGCTTTTACTATCATTGGAAATCCTTTTATGAGTGGGGGTTGCATTGAGTTGGTTTCATAATGTTTTGACAAGTTGTTGAATATCCAGCAAAAATTTCATTAAAAATTAATTTAAATAAAATATTATAATGGAATTTGGGCATGTTGTTGGTATTGCTGGAAAACTTTTATTGAGCAGGATATAATGAAGGTGATTGGATGAAAGAATGATACAATGTGCCAAGGACATCAAGGTTGAAATTTGATGTGTGGCATTGATGTGTTGGTCTATTGTTTCAAATTTTGTTTTTGCCATACCCAATTTACAATTGTTATATAAATATTTTTTGACTATATCTTGATCCTATATCATATATGTGACACATTCATGTTCTTTATCACTTAAAAGTGAACAAGTTTTGTTCCAAATACATTTTCCAAATTTATAATTTTTAGAGCAAAAAACACATCTGAGCAAAAAACATCAAAATATGTTATAAACCTAATTTCACCAATTTCAACTCATGTTGTTATTTTATCCATCAATAAAATTAAGATCCATTTCAATTTTGAGAAAGAAAGGTACACATTTGATATAGGAAAAAAACATTTGAAAAGAAAAGAATACCACAAGTAGAGGTTGAGTGTTTTAACATGTAAAGGACTTTTGAAACGTCGTCAATTTGAATTAAACTTTGATTAGTGAAACTTTGCAATTAATGGAGCATACTTTAAAAAAATTATATCCACAAGTAGAGATTGATCACTTTAAACATGCAAAAGATTTTTGAAACATCATCAATTTTAATTAAATTTTGATCATTGAAACTTTACAATTAATGGAGCATACTCCAAAAAGACATTTATCCACAAGTAGAGTTTGAACACCTTAAACATGCCACGGATTTTTGAAACATCATCAATTTGAATTAAATTTTGATTAGTGAAACTTTGTAATTAATGGAGTGTATTCTTCAAAAAAGGATAATCTAAATCATTGTGCTCCCTTTGTGATTAAAATAAAAATTTTAAATTGTAGTTTTAAACAATGTCCGCACTCTTTAATGGCTGCTTTATTGTGTTTGCACCCAATTTGGAAATTTTAAACCTAAGGTGTAAGAAATATTGAATTTTGAGTAGTTTTCATTATTGGAGATTGAATTAAATTACAAAGATTAATAAATTGGAAGCAAAAATTAGTTGAGTAACTAGTTCACACTTGGGTGAACAACACATGTTACACTAGTAGTACATGAAATGAGGAGTTTCATCTGAGTCGTAAGAACTTGTTGAAACTAGTAAAAATAGTAAAATTTAGCTATCAAGGGGCCTTATAGCTACACTACCTTGCAAACACAAGTTCTATCACACCTTCAGCGACATTGGTCAAAATTGAACAAAAATTTGTCACATAATTGCTTTAAGGAATAAATGCAAAGCAAGGAACAAATTTTTACATTGAAAGTGTCTTTGGTTAGGAATGGTAGAATTGGTGGGTTATTTTGAAGGTATTGCAAGTTAAATGGGTGAAAGTATGATTAGGTGGTAACATTAGGAACCACAAGAAAAATGGTTCAGGAATTAAAATTAATAAAACCCTTTTCTTTAAATATTGTAGATGATTTTTTTCTCATGTTTTTTTATTGCATGCCAAAGTATATGGTTTTAAGTTTTGATTGGAATAAAAATAGTTGAGAACCACTACAAATTTGTATTCTTAATTTTTGTGGCCCTTTTAGTAGTCACAAACATAACTTTGAAAATTCACAACTAAATTATTCTTATTCAATTAATTACCCAATAAAAATCAAATATAGAATTCCACCTAAAGTACCATTGAAAATTATGCACATTAAAAACAACCGCCCAAAATATGTATAAAACATGTTCCTAACCAAACAATTCAAAAAGAAAAACTAGCACTACTTTCTTAAAACTTTTTGGTTAGGAAGTGATTAGGAACATGAAAATTCTTTTTTTTATTTCATTAAAATTTCAAAATATCTATAACCTAGTTAATGTATTTATCAAAAAATAATAATGAAAGCCCTTTTTAAAGTGTTTCCTATATTTTCTTAAAGTTTGATGGGTCTAGTAATATGAAAGTGGGATGTTCCTTGTGGTACCACCAAATCATATTTTCACTTATTGGATCCTAAAACTTAAAGGAAAATTTGGAATTAAAATTGAAATTGAAACTAACTAGGTTTCAAGGTTCAAATTTGGAGAATTGGCTTTTTTTTTTTTTTAGTAAAGAACTAGACCCACCACTAACCCTACCTTTTTGTAAAAACCAAATTCATGGTATTTTCACATACATAGGTTTTTGAAAAAACATTTAGTTTTTTCCTCATTGGAATTGAATTCCTTCACACCATTGAATTTTTTCCCTTCTTTCAACCCATTTGAGTTGATATTTCCATTTTGTACCTTCATGAAATTTTCCACGTCATTGCTTGAAGTTTTTCTTTCCTTTTCTTTGCAAATTACACATCAAAAACTTCATATGTTGTTTCATGTTTTCTAATATAATCATTATTACTTTTTATTTTGCTAGTTTACTTCGTAGCTTTAAGATCCAAATTGAAACTTGGGCCACCTACTTGTAAAAGAAAATTATATACTTGGGTATTGGCATGTTTATGTAAAACAATTGGGTAAAAACAAGATAAAATGATCCACTTTAAGACATAACCACTGTTTAATATTGACACTTCTATATTGCAATAAATGGGTACTTAAGTTAATGTTGAAATTTTTGAATGAACTTGTAAAGTTAATGAGCTTGGAGTAACAAAAAACACATTTAAAACAATGTAATTAATCTTTTTCATTGTTTAAAAGGCTTTAAAAAAGTCTTGAAATGATTTGAAAAATGACATTTTTATGAGAAATATTCTATACACACCTTCACATTATTGTATAATGTAACATAATTTTGGGTCATAAGAATTCAAATAATTTAAAAGTTGATTTGTAAATCATTATTTAAAAAATATTTTGCATAATATTCCAACATTAAGCAGTATTAAAAAGTTTAGTCCTTGTCTTGGATTGGTTCTATTTACTTTTTTTTACCAAACCATAACCTTATGTGGAAGTGTCAATATTTCAACATTTCAAAACTAGTTCAAGACCTTTAATCCAAAGGTTTTATAATTAAAAAAAAAGAAATTTATTTAAGTATTGCAAGTTTTTCTTTAAAAAAAGTGTTGGACAACATTTGTGTCGACCAAAGTTGTGACAATATTCAAATCATAGTTAAAATTAGTGCTTGAATTTATAAGTATCAAGATTCAAATTTAGAATTTAGATCAAACCGTAGAACCATCTACTTGAAGAATTCATTACAATGATTTAACCTAGGACTACCTTGAGGTTTAGGTAGATAAATTGGGTATCATAAGGTTTTGGTATTTTTTCACCCACAATGGCTTTCTATTCTAAGTTTTTTCATCTAAAGTTTTCAAGATTTCTTTTAGATATTCTTTTGTTGCCATGCCTGAAATGCTAACATTGCTTTCCTCATCTCTTTGAAACTACCACAAAATGTGACAAAACAAGTGTCATTTGTTTCAAAACATGTACTTCAATTTGTTGTTATCTTAGTGCAATTTGTAAGAAAATTTATGTTCCTGAAGTGATATAAAAAATATTGAACAATAAAACTAGTTCAAAGACTTAATTGAATAAAATCAACAATTTCATAATTATAACCGTTAACCCAAACAACACTTTCAAAAGACCTTCATTTCTGTAGTCGATACTTGTCATGTTTGGGAACGTGTAAGGAATGTTATTCAAAGATTTTAGAATAATTAAAAAAAATTTCAATTTATCACATCTTAAATAAAATGTGAGATGTTTCACACTCCCACCTATTAACCAATAAAATTGGACAATATAAGGTGAACGACCATTCATATGCTACCACTTGGGCCAATCATTATGGTGGTCCAATTTCAAAAGTTATGTTTTCTTTTGCTAGAGGTCATGTGGAGACCATTGTATCTTGTGCAAATGTCCAAGTCTAAAATCTAAACCCATTTTCACACTATTTAAAGGTTGTACATGATTCAAAGTAAAATGTATAGGTGTTAGGGTTTAGGGTTATTTATAGAGTTTTTTTAATCATTGATAATGATTTTTTATGACTTAAACCATATATAATGTTGGAAAAAAAAATAATGGTAGATTTTTGCAAACATTTATAAAATAGTGATTTCTAGGGTGGTTTGAACATAAATGGAAAAAGTTCTTTGGAACCAATAGATTGTTTTTGCCCAACTACACCTGCAGACTTTTTAATCCATCATTTTTAGGTCCGTTCAACCTTACATTTAACCCTTCTCAAAGGATCAAGTTTGAGCTAGTGCACATTATATGAGTCATTTGATCAAAATCATTTGATTGGGCAAATGCATGGTAGGGTGGGCTATTCTTTTAATCATAAAGTTCATTTACAAAAAGTGGTGTACATTGTAATTACTACATGTTATTATATGTGTTAAAATTTGTAAGTAGGGACTCATTTTTAGGTTATAGATTTGAATATGTACATATGTCAATTGACTATTACAATTTCAATTGTCCCTTGAAATTTGGTGAATTGTTTGGAATTTAAGAATCTTGAGACTAAAAAAGTACTTTTCCAAAGTTGTGTCAGTGTGAAATTTTGCACACAAAAATATGGATGTTGCACACACTTCTAATCAAAATCAAAATTACATATAATATCAAAAGTAGAAAATAAAATTTCACACTTTTTGAATTCTTGAGTGAAAGCAAGCTATGGTATACACAAAAACTGCCACGACATCCTAGCAAAAAGCTGCTGAAATGGAGCCGTATTTTGTGCTACATGGATTAACCATTTTCCATTGAAGAGCTGCAATTGGGCTGCATAACAATAAGTAATTCATGTTAACAATATTAAGAACATTTCATATGTAGGGAACTTTTGTCTGGAATTTACATGAACATATGATCCCATAAAAGAAAATGATAGAGATCATCCTCTCATGATTCATATGTTGACTAACAGGTCACACATCTATGGAGGCGGTCCATGCTTCACCTATAGCTAGAGCTTTAAGGTGATTGTGAGCACAGCTAGATGGAATGCATGTACCTAGAACCGCTGGTCCACGGGGTTAGAACCTGTACAACAAATCGAATGAAAGCCGCTGGTCCACTGAATTGGGCAGAATGATCATAGCAACCTACTAAAGGAAAGGGACCCTAAGAGCTTTTGGTATGCATTCAGTAATGGGCCGGTCTACCCTAAATCTGAAGTAGGGAAGGGCTCTTGGTCGCATACCTACTCTGGCTAGTGGCAGAATTGTGCTTGTAAATGCCAATTGGACACGTATCAGATTGTCTTCTGAAAGACAGACAGACCTTATGGACCATTGCACGAGCCATATACTAGATGATGGAAGTCTGATGGTACTGGAGCCCAATTCACATTGTTGGTAATGAATTAGCACCTTGGAAAGTGCCCAGTCAGTTTAGAGTTTCTCTGAGACTCTCTCCTCTTGAAGATCACCCAAGGTTCTAGAACTTAATAGATTGTGGGCCATGTTATATCTTTGCTCAAATATTCAAGACTTGCTAAATATTGGTGGTTTCAACTGGGTTATGTGATGAAGAAGCTTCATGTGAATTGGCTCGCTACTCAAATGTGCAGCTGGATTCAATCCTAGCGTTAAAAATATTCTAGAATCTCTCGCTTATTTGTAAGCACCTGATAGGTAAATTGTTATTTCAGCAAGTCGCGGAGTACAACCGACCCTAGTTGGACTGGAAGATTTAGCTTTGAAATGCTTGGAAGTCGAGCCGTGTGGAAGAAGCCATTGAAACCACATATGTAGCCGTCAAAACTGTAGTCCAGGTGCTAATTGAGGATTGCTAGCTGGTCAATGGTGGGTTCGAATCTTAGTAGTCGAACCGATCGATGCATCTCGTCATGCTCAATTGCGATCTGTAGTCATGTTTACATTACTTGGGATCTCCTGATTATATATCTTTGTGTCAATAACATATTGATGCCACTGCAGGAGCTGACTTTCAAAAGCATCACTTGAAGGTCGCCTTCGGTTTTGGCATTGACACACGTTTGATCATAATTTAGGGTTTTCAGGTCAGACCTTGTGACTTTTGGCAGCGAGGCTGTTGCGGAGCCAGCAGCTAGCTAGACCCTAAGAGACCAGGCAGGTCGAGTTGCTAAATCATGACAGGAGTCGTATCACTATACAACAGTGCTGCAAAGATTTAAAGACCGTGTAGCGTGTGCTCAATTATATCGGATGATTATGTACGTCGAGCTGGGATAAGTGTGGGACCGGGATAATATTGATTACGCAGCGACGTGAAGCTGCTGTACTCGGCCCGCACTCAGGGCACTTTCAACTTTGGAAGGTCCTGCAGTTGCTTTCCATTGGCATGGAATTCCGAAGCTGAAGGTGCAGCTTTAAAGGGTGTAGCTAGGGTTCCCTTCCAATATCATTAGATTTCAGCAGATGAAGGTGCAGCTACGGTGCAGCTTGCCGGTGTTGCAAAACTGAAATGCAAATCCGGAACTCAACAGCTGGAGGTCCAACTTCCAAAGCTGAAGGTGCAGCCTTTCTATGGAAAGATGCCCGTCCTCACTGGCTGATCATGTGCTGCAAGCTGCTGACTTTTCAACAAGGGAGTGCAGCAGCACCCTCGGGTGATCAGTCCGGGCTTTCGAATTCGCTAGCCTCAGAGACGGAGGTGGATAGATAGAGCAATAGATCAAGAAGCTTAAATATATTCATTCAATCGCTACCTGCAAAACCTGTTGAGCAGAGACTTGGTAACTCCAAATAGTCTGAATGTTATTTTCTGCAACTGGATTTGACATGAATTCGGCGGAAGTCGTCGAATTTGATTCGTGGCGACTTCAACAAATCGTTGAATAATTGGAACCCGATGATCAGAAGAGGTGGGTCAGCCAGCTATAACCCCCTCCCTTTTTCCTAACCCGTGTTATGCGCTCAAAAGACGACTTTTGTCGTGACGAAGAACTAGAAGTTCCTCATGATAATCACTATAAATTCTTTTGAGTTTTGTTTGACTGCAGGCCTGTCTCCTCAGCCTCGGTCAATTCTTGCACACTTCTAGATGACCCGGTAGTTGCATGAAGGTCTGTTCCGAGTCCATAGTACAGACTCTCGGCCAATCATACACAATAATTCTGCTCCCCTTGGAACTACAAATTGGGCTAGAAGCTCTATATACCATTCAAGCTGTGGATTTGGATCTCGCCGCACTTGATCATCTCCTCACCTGGCACAAATCACAGCTCCAAGTTCAGAACCCTAGTCCTATCCATCCTGATCTCCTCAGTAGTGGACCCAACAGTTGCAGCAAGCGCAGTTGTTGATAAAGCCCTATGATGGGGAGCGTTTTCCTAATATGGGGCGATGAGGCAATTGCTTGAGTCCAGCCCCACAGTTGTTGCCATGTGGGATAAAGCCCTAGTGTGGGGTCATTCTCATAGTAAGGGGCCAAAGATGAGGCCATAGCTGAGTCCAGCCCTGCATTTTGGTAATATCCTGGCCCATGGGCTTTACCCTTGGTCCTAAAGCACAAGGCAAAGGTTATCATAAACCTAATCATATGTAAAGAACTAGCAAAAAATTCTTAGCATAGTTGGAGGGGACCTTAAAAAAGGTAACACTATCTCTGGTGCGAGGCAAGCATTACATATAGTAAAGGACATCGGGATGAAATGATCCCTTTCCATCCATCCGTCCTGTCATCCATCCAAACAAAACAAATATATATTTTAAAAAGGAAAAAACTAGAAAAAAAATAAAAACAGAAAAACACTTTAAGAATTAGAATATTTTTTTAAACACTTAAACATGATACAAAAAAGGGAAATACAGTCAAATAATCTTAAAAGAAAATTTAAAAATAGATGACAAAAAATAAGAAACAAAAAAGAGAGCAAAAGAAAGAGAAAAAAACCATACTTGAAAAAAAAATGAGGTTTGTCTTCTTTTTCCAAACTTCAAACCTGCATCTAATCAAACAATTTTTTTTTAAATATTTATTATTATTATAAAACATATAAGAAAAACTAGAATTTTTTTGAAAAATAAAATAGAAAGAAAATAAATAAATAAATGCATAAAAATAGAAAAAAATGAAGATAGACAAAATAAGAATAGAAAAAATTAAAACATGAAACAAACATAAACAAAAAATGTAAAAACATAAAAACTATAAAAAAGGAATGG